>CM039510.1:24631302-24923755 GCA_022432975.1 Begonia masoniana
GAGGGACTAGTACATGACTTTTTGTTAGACCTGAGTTTATCCCATTGTCCTTCAATGTTTTAACTTGACGTGATGAGAGCGACCAGTATTGATGACCCAATAAGCTTCTTGGCCGCTTATTAAGCTTAGTAATGTGTTTGATGAGTAGAAAACCTCACTTCAATCGATTGTTCCAAAAGAACAGAACCGTATCAAGCCAATTAGGTTGACTCTTACATGACTTCTGGTTATAACCTAGTTTATTTATTTCACCTTCAATTGTTTGAACGTGAAGTGATGAGAAGACGTGTATGAGGACACGCAAGCTTCATGGCCCTTAAATAACGAATAGTAATGCGTTTGATGAAGTATAAAACCTCACTACAAACGGTTTGTTTCAAAAACTGAACGATCAACAATGAGGTTCACTCTTACATACTGTGGTTTATAACGTAAGTATTCTTTCACTTCAATGTTTGAACTGAATGATGAGAACGCGTGTATTGAGGACCAATAGGCTTCATGACGCGTACATTCAGAATTAGCAGAGCCGTTTGATGAAGTATAACAACCTTCACTTTAACGATTGGTTGAAAAGACCTTGACGTATTTTTTTTTTTTTTTTTTTTTTTTTTTTTTTTGTGTTGGTGTTAGTTGTTGGTTGTTAGTTGTTGGTTGTAGTTGTTGTGTCTGTGGTTGGTTGTTTTCTTCGTGGTTAAGCCTTGTTTGTTATTTGTTGTTGATGTTTGGTTGTCTTCTTTGTCGGTCAAGCATTGTTGTGGTTGTGTTGGTTGTTTCATTTGGTGTTGTGTTGGTCGTTTTGTTCGGTATGGCATATTTGAAGTATGCATCATTGTATATCACGCTAGGTACGAGCATTGGCATAGTTGGCATTGTGAGTATGAATGTAATCAGATAAGAAAATTTTAATGAATCTCGAATAGGTGCCTTGTCGGGCTGAGGTTGCTGGCAGTAGCACCCCGAGGGGTACTCTATGAGAGAGGGCCTGCTAAAACATGTATTGCATTTCGAATAGTGTGCCTTGTCGGGCTGAGGTTGCTGGTAGTAGCACCCCGAGGGGTACTCTATGAGAGATGGTTGGCTAAAACATTTAATCCTGAATAGTGTGCCTTGTCGGGCTGAGGTTGCTGGCAGTAGCACCCCGAGGGGTCCACTATGAAGGATGGTGGTTCGAGTGTGGCCATCCTAGACGGTTATGGGATGTGTGCCAACTCGTTCCACACGGCTTAAGAAAGATTAAAGCAAGAGTAAAGCAACGAACAGCAAATATGCACAACTGAGTGATAGAAACTGCATGTGTTAGGTTGATTGCACTGTGTGTTGTCGTGTTATGTTAAGTCAGTTTGTTGAGTTGCATTGGGTGGTGTTGTATCTTTGTGTTGAGTTGTCGTGTCGAGGGGTGTTGTGTTGTTGTGTTAGAGTAGGGTAGTTGTGCATTCTTCTTGTTGTTATTTGTTACTCCCTACTTGCTAAGCGTAAGCTTACGTGTGTGTGTGTGTTCTGTGGTGTAGGTAACGACGCGGCTACAGGTGAGCTATGTGAGTCAGCCAGGACTTGAGAGCGGTCAGAGATGCACTGGGCGTGCCGGTGTGGGCAGTTGTCGGGGCGACTCCACCATGGTCTTCGGAGATGTGGACTTTGTATTTTGATAGCGTATTGTAGATGTCTGTTGTTGTATATAGTTAAGTTAAGGGTGATATGTCGCCCTATATTGTGGTCTTTCTTCAATTAGAGTTGTTAATATTTTAGTTTAACCCTTTACTGCTATTTGAAGATTTCTCATGCCGTATGCTGGATAGTTGGTTGGTTAGGAGTATTCTAGAACTGTTTGGGGATTGAATTATTGCAGGTACTTAGCATTTTGGGAGGCGCCATTTTCAGGCGTTACTTTGCTGAAATTTTCGGGAAGGATGCCGTGGTGCTTAAAGGTTAGGATTAAGGGGAAGAGTCTAGGCAGCTAGGTATGACGTAAAGAGTTTCAGGAGATTTAGTTTTAAATCCTAGGGTGTTAGGTTTATTTTGTATGAGGTTTTAATGTGGGATTGGTTAGCTAAGTAGCGCTCCGAGCCAGGGTGGGTTCGGGGGCGTTACAAGATGGTATCAGAGCATAAATGGTCTAGTCGTTCAAATGATTACTCGACAATGCCGGCCGCCATGCAACGTGCTTCACCGACTGTAAGTATTTCTTTACTCTTAGTTAGTTTACCTGTTTGTTTGGTTTAACCCCTGTTTGTTTTATGATGGTAATGAATTAGAAAATCTCGAGAGTACCGAGACGACTTTGGTGGATCCCTTAAGTTAATTCATAAAAGTAGTAAGTCATTAGTTCAAATAGCTAAGAGGAAAATTTAATAATTGTTTAAAGGTAAGAAGCCTTGGAAAAGAAAATAGCAATAGTATTAGACAGAAAGATTTGAGATTTAGATCATACCTATTTAGTGGAATACAATCTAATAAGATATAAAAGTTGTTGAATGAGAATAATGGGAATTCGTCGAAGAACTTTAGAATGTCTTATGGATACAGTCAGGTCGTAAAGAGATTAGGCTAGAGTTGATAAGCTTAAGAGTTGGCGAACTTAAACGTGTGATGTGATTATGAACTCGAGTATTAGTAGAGGCTGGGAGATGTAAGCTAGAAGAACGATGAGATTAAATTCTAGATTCTGGACGAACATATGAGGGAGATTAGGTAACTATGAGAGAGAGTTAGGATAAGAGAGTTAGCACTCATATTAAGTTGAACAATTAGAACCTAAGCTGAAGAGCAAAAGAGAATCAAGTAGTTAGTAAAATTTGTAAGAAATGTGGAAGAGTGGTCGGTAGAATGTGAGTTAACAGGAATTTTGAACGAGAGGTGGTGAGTGCATTAGGAATAAGCCTAAGTTAAAAAGTTCCAAACTGTTGAGGTGGTAACTAGCTTAGGCTTGTGTCGAGAAGTTATTAGAAAATAGAGGATAGGAGATGAAAGTTACATTCTAAAGTTTGGACGAACTTAGGAAGAGGTAAGAAAGGAGAGTAGTCAGTAAGGAATTAGTATTATGAAGAATGTATAGAATAACGGAAGGAAGGAAAAGTCATACACATAGATTATATGAGTAAACTCAGTGGTAGGTTCGAATCCGAGTTCTATACCTTAAGTGGATAAGATTTGAGAAATTATAGAGTTCGAATGAAAGGAACGGACGTTAGCTTCGAAAAGTGTTTGAGTGCGTAGGGATAAGCAATATAATGTCATGGTTATTTGAAGGAAATGAATGTCAAAGATAGGAGGGATAAGTGAGAAATTAGCTTGAGGAAACGTTAGAGTTGAGAATTAGATAGACGAGTTTGAGAGGTTAGTGATGAGTGTGTAAGTATGCAAAGGTAACGTAAGAAAGTAAGAACGTAAGAGTATGGAACTATAAAGATTATAGTTGGGTGGGGAAGTGAAACTTGAAGTTGTAGGAAATTTTCATTACTCATTAGGATATTAGGAGTACTCGGTTGATGATAGGGTGTTAAATTTAGGAGGATGGTTCAGTAAGGATTAAACATCTTGAGTGAAGTGTAGAAAATTATAATTTCACAGGAATAATTATGGGAATGCACTTAGAAATCAAGTTCATGAGGGACTAAGTGCATTGAACTCAGGGAACAATTTGAATTAAGAACTATGTTAGTGGGTAGGAAGACACGAAGTGCATAAATATCATTTCGGGTGTTGAGTGTAAAGTTGGGAAAGAGTTAGAGTATTTGGTGATGACTGAGATTAGGAGCTAGACAAATTGAGCATAGGGAATGTAAGAGATGAGAGCTGTGAGTAGAAGGGAGATGAAATGTCATGATTGTTCGAGGTATAACTGTCTTGATTGGTTGATATTAATAAGTTTAAAAGATAGAAGTGATCAATTAGGAGTGAGATGGTAGAGTAGAAAGAAAGTTAAAACTTAAGGATTTAGGGTCAGATGTTTATGTACTGAATTACCTCAGTGTTATGGTAGTAAAGTATCGTAGAGTTATGAAGTAGAGTTGATGAACATTGGAGTAGAGAAGCTAGATTTGGAGTTAAGGTGATAATTGATTTCATTGAAGTTAATGGACTTCAAGTATAAGGATCAAAATTAGGAAAATGAAAACTTTGGAGATGTAGAATAGTGTAGTGAAGGCCATAATGTAGGAGTATTGAGCGTTGAGGTGTATAGTTTAGTTTAGAATGACCCAACTGAGAATCGTAGAGAGTTGCCAAATTGGAGTGAATGCAAACTCAGTTAGTACTTCGAGTGTTTAGTGAATTAATTTAGGTAGTGAGGATTCAGAATATGTGAATGATATTAGAATGAGGTAAGAGGTAAATAGTTGTAAGATACGATAGTAAGATCAAAGGGAATTTGAAATCTAGAACCAAGGGTAAGAAGTTTACGCCGTAGGATTTAGTGTTAGGCTATTGAGATGGCTTTGGAGGTTTGAGATAGTGAGTAGATTGTTTGAAGAGTACGTATCTGAATTAGAATAGTAAGTGACTAGGTGAACTTAGTCAGGAAGCTTTAGGGCTGTGGATTACACGATAGGTATTTCAGCCAAACAATGTTCACTAATAGGATTAAGTTGAGAGTCTTCAAGGGGTTGAAGACAAGGGGCATTAAGGATATGTTGTACACCATTTAGAGTCATAGTGGTTTGTGCGTGCAGACACAGAAGTAGAAAAAAATGAACTTAGCTAGAGAAAAAGATCGAGTGGAGAAGTTAGTTAGAAGGGTTTGAGGGTATGGATTAAATTATAGTTAGTGAACATGTGTGTAGTCAGGTTAGAACGTACAGAGTTAGGTGAAGTCGGAATTTGAGGCAAGTAGTACCTGACAAGTGAGTAAGGGTGTTTGGTAGTTGAGATGAGTAAATTAAGGAATAGCAAGGACACAAATTTTGAGGACAAAATTTTTGTAAGGAGGGTGGATTGTAACAACAGGGCTTTTTAGGAAAAATTGGAGAGAAAATAACAGATTAATAAATTGGTTGTTTTAATAAATTTAAAAGAAAAGTAAATGGTTTTTATTTAGGTTCAGGTATTTTCTTAGTCAATTAAGCCGAGGGTTAGGTATTAATAAATTTAACTAATCGAGATTTACCGAAGTACGTTATTATTATTATTATTATTATTATTATTATTATTATTATTATTATTATTATTATTATTATTATTATTATTATTATTATTATTATTATTATTATTATTATTATTATTATTATTATTATTATTATTATTATTATTATTATTATTATTATTATTATTATTATTATTATTATTATTATTATTATTATTATTATTATTATTATTATTATTATTATTATTATTATTATTATTATTATTATTATTATTATTATTATTATTATTATTATTATTATTATTATTATTATTATTATTATTATTATTATTATTATTATTATTATTATTATTATTATTATTATTATTATTATTATTATTATTATTATTATTATTATTATTATTATTATTATTATTATTATTATTATTATTATTATTATTATTATTATTATTATTATTATTATTATTATTATTATTATTATTATTATTATTATTATTATTATTATTATTATTATTATTATTATTATTATTATTATTATTATTATTATTATTATTATTATTATTATTATTATTATTATTATTATTATTATTATTATTATTATTATTATTATTATTATTATTATTATTATTATTATTATTATTATTATTATTATTATTATTATTATTATTATTATTATTATTATTATTATTATTATTATTATTATTATTATTATTATTATTATTATTATTATTATTATTATTATTATTATTATTATTATTATTATTATTATTATTATTATTATTATTATTATTATTATTATTATTATTATTATTATTATTATTATTATTATTATTATTATTATTATTATTATTATTATTATTATTATTATTATTATTATTATTATTATTATTATTATTATTATTATTATTATTATTATTATTATTATTATTATTATTATTATTATTATTATTATTATTATTATTATTAAATAATAAAATAAAACAACAGAATGGCTTTGCCATTCTGTTGTTCTCGTTCGTGCCCGACGCCGAGGGGAAGCAGGGGAGACGGAGGCGAGGGGGGAGGCGACTCGGCACCGAACGCCGACGACTCCCGACAATCTCCGGCCAGACATCGGCAGCGAGCTGTTCCCGGCCGTCTTCGCGCACGAACCGACAGGTAAGGTTTGGTTTTTATGCCCTGTTTCGGTTTTGTTCAGGGCCGACGGCGACGAGCTGCTAGAGCTCCGATCACCGGCCTTTTTTGGCTAGTTTCGTCGTCTGGATTCCGGGCTCGGTGCCGGTAAGCACTGCTGAGCAGTGTTCAGCTCGGGAGGAGCTGAAAACTGAGGGATCCAATTTTGGGGAATTCGGGTTTTCTGACTTGGAGCTTCAATTTTGGTTATTTTATATTAATTGAGCGTATAGGTGGTCGATTGGTGAAGAAATTGATGAGAATTGAGGAAAAATTGGAAAAGGGAAAAATTCCCGGTTTAGGCAGCTCGGGTTTTGGGGATTTTGACCTAGTTAGGGTTAGTTGTTTTGAAATTCCTTTTGGCAGGTTAAAATAGGTTATTGGAGGAGTACGTGGCCGCTGGAATCGTTCAATTTCGATAACCGACGCAAAAGTTATGCACGTTTGAGGTTTTGGGTCGGTTTTTACCGAACCCAAATTGGTGGCCCGTTTCAGTAGGTTTTTGTTTGATTAGGCTAGAAATAGTAGTTTGAGAGTAATTGGTGAATGTAGGCTTAATTTGAATGAAGTTTGATTAATTGTAGTTAGAGTTAGTTTAAATATTCTTTAGAAGTGAATAGTGATGCTCAAGTGAATTTTGTGATGTGATAGGTTACCGAGTGGGCAAATGTACATAGCCAAAGCGAGTAAGTGCGGTGCCAGAGTTCAGGTAAGTAGAGGACGTTTGTGTTTTGCCTTCGGGCCTACACCACGGAACGGTAGGATTTATTTTGTTGATTGTATTTTGTTGGTTGTTAGTTGTTTGTTGTCTGTTGGTTGGTTGTTTTCTTCGTTGGTTAAGCCTGGTTGGTTATTTGTTGTTGATGTTTGGTTGTCTTCTTTGTCGGTCAAGCATTGTTGTGGTTGTGTTGGTTGTTTCATTTGGTGTGGTCGTTTTGTTTGGTATGGCATATTTGAAGCATGCATCATTGTATATCACGCTAGGTACGAGCATTGGCATTGTTGGCATTGTGAGTATGAATGTAATCAGATAAGAAAATTTTAATGCATCTCGAATAGGTGCCTTGTCGGGCTAAGGTTGCTGGCAGTAGCACCCCGAGGGGTACTCTATGAGAGAGGGCCTGCTAAAACATGTATTGCATTTCGAATAGTGTGCCTTGTCGGGCTGAGGTTGCTGGTAGTAGCACCCCGAGGGGTACTCTATGAGAGATGGTTGGCTAAAACATTTAATCCTGAATAGTGTGCCTTGTCGGGCTGAGGTTGCTGGCAATAGCACCCCGAGGGGTCCACTATGAAGGATGGTGGTTCGAGTGTCGCCATCCTAGACGGTTATGGGATGTGTGCCAACTCGTTCCACACGGCTTAAGAAAGATTAAAGCAAGAGTAAAGCAACGAACAGCAAATAAGCACAACTGAGTGACAGAAACTGCATGTGTTAGGTTGATTGCACTGTGTGTTGTCGTGTTATGTTGAGTCAGTTTGTTGAGTTGCATTGGGTGGTGTTGTATCTTTGTGTTGAGTTGTCGTGTCGAGGGGTGTTGTGTTGTTGTGTTAGAGTAGGGTAGTGTGTGCATTCTTCTTGTTGTTATTTGTTACTCCCTACTTGCTAAGCGTAAGCTTACGTGTGTGTGTGTTCTGTGGTGTAGGTAACGACGCGGCTACAGGTGAGCTATGTGAGTCAGCCAGGACTTGAGAGCGGTCGGAGATGCACTGGGCGTGCCGGTGCGGGCAGTTGTCGGGACGACTCCACCATGGTCTTCGGAGATGTGGACTTTGTATTTTGATAGCGTATTGTAGATGTCTGTTGTTGTATATAGTTAAGTTAAGGGTGATATGTCGCCCTATATTGTGATCTTTCTTCAATTAGGGTTTGTAACACCCGACTTTAATTAAAAATTTAAAATAACAGATAAATCTATTAAGTATAATCGATGAATGAAATTTTAGTATAATGTAGGTTAGGTTGAAGAATGAGTAAGTAAGGGCGTAAGGGTAATTGGCAAATTTGAAAGTGGATAAGGTATTTAAGGCAAAAAGATTAGAGTAGCCGCCACCACTACTCATTTTCTTTCCCTTTCGGTCTTCAGCTCGAACGGCAGAAATCTCTAGGCGATTCTCCTGCCCGATCCTCCTTCAACCTAGGTAAGCCCTCCTTGTTTTCTTGCGATTTTAGTAGTTAGATAGCTGAGGGAGTACAATGTGAGGAGTTTCGAGGAATGTTGTGATTTAGAGTAGGTTCGGGCTGAGCGACTATTGAGAATACCCGAGTTGTGGGGTTTCAAATTTGGTTCCTCAAACTCCTGTATTGATTCTGTGAAGTTTAGTGAAAGTTTGATATAGGTACTATTATAATTTTAGGTGAGCGAGCTTCTGAAGTAGCATTTAGCCGAGCGATTTCCAGGGAGCCAGGTAAGTAGAGTTTGTTTGTGCCTTCGGGCCTACATCACAAACAGTAGGATTTATGTATGTTTATTTCCAGTTGTCATGCATCATGTTTTGAAAGATTACGAAAACGAATTTACATGAAACGCATGGTAAATGTGAGTAGGATGATCAGAACAACTGTTAAGGGGGATTAATCCGCCCCTTAATTGAGAACAGAGGATTGAGGTTTTGGGAAAAGTGATCCACTTCCCAATCCTACAGGGGGATCAGACCAGTTAACTGTTAAGGGAATTAATCCGCCCCTTAATTGAGATCAGAGGATGTATGCTTTGGGGGATGACTGATCCACTTTCCCATCGTATAGAGGGATCCACAGAGAACAAATTTGAATACAACTGAGATGAGAAAGTAGAGATTTCATGTTTAGGGAAATTTTTGTTTCATTAATTCATTTCATTCAATGCTCTACTTGCTTAGCATTAGGCTAATAGATGAGTTTATGATGTAGGTGAAGAAGTTACTGAAGGTGTGTTTACCGACCGATAAGAGGACCAGGCTGGTTGGAGGAGCATTTTCAGGCATCGGTTTGGCCATCTGTTGAGGCGGTTTAATCCATGGCAGCAGAGGTTGAGTTGGGAGTAACTAGTTCAGTATAGATGTTTCTTTTTCTGAAAATTTTATGATAGTAATGTTTTCAAAACTTTGAATACATTCTGAGAATATTTGATATTAGTGTTCTTTGTGTTTTGAAAATACTGTTTTCTACTGGATTTGAGTGATGCAATGGTTTGATCTCTCTCTGATTGGTCTTAGTAAAATGCTTAAATCCTTTGATAGTCAGAGCTTTCTTGGAATACAGCAGAATTGCTGTTCTGAAGTCTATCGGCAGATGTTGGATGAAGGAGTCATCCGGCTGACGTCATCGGTAGATGAAAGTGGTAAGTCTTGTCGTCTAGCGATCGGCAGATGTTGGATGAAGGAGTCATCCGGCTGACGTCATCGGTAGATGAAAGTGGTAAGTTCTGTCGTCTAGCGATCGGCAGATGTTGGATGAAGGAGTCATCCGGCTGACGTCATCGGTAGATGAAAATGGTAAGTTTTGTCGTCTAGCGATCAGTAGATGTTGGATGAAGGAGTCATCCGGCTGACGTCATCGGTAGATATAAGTTGCAAGTTGTCGTCTAGCGATCGGCAGATGCTGGAGGAAGGAATCCCCCGGATGACGTCATCGGTAGATGTAAGTAGAAGTTTGTCGCCTAGTTATCGGTAGAGATGCCTCACAGATTTGTCGCTGTTTGTATATCTTCCATCTGACGTCATCCGAAGATGTATGGGGGGGGGGGGGGGGGGGGGGGTAGGTATTGTTTTTGGTCGTTGTACAAAACACATTTTACATCTTCCGGTCGCTAAACGACAAAACACATTTTACATCTTCCGGTCGCTAAACGACAAAACACATTTTACATCTTCCGGTCGCTAAACGACAAAACACATTTTACATCTTCCGGTCGCTAAACGACAAAACACATTTTACATCTTCCGGTCGCTAAACGACAAAACACATTTTACATCTTCCGGTCGCTAAACGACAAAACACATTTTACATCTTCCGGTCGCTAAACGACAAAACACATTTTACATCTTCCGGTCGCTAAACGACAAAACACATTTTACATCTTCCGGTCGCTAAACGACAAAACACATTTTACATCTTCCGGTCGCTAAACGACAAAACACATTTTACATCTTCCGGTCGCTAAACGACAAAACACATTTTACATCTTCCGGTCGCTAAACGACAAAACACATTTTACATCTTCCGGTCGCTAAACGACAAAACACATTTTACATCTTCCGGTCGCTAAACGACAAAACACATTTTACATCTTCCGGTCGCTAAACGACAAAACACATTTTACATCTTCCGGTCGCTAAACGACAAAACACATTTTACATCTTCCGGTCGCTAAACGACAAAACACATTTTACATCTTCCGGTCGCTAAACGACAAAACACATTTTACATCTTCCGGTCGCTAAACGACAAAACACATTTTACATCTTCCGGTCGCTAAACGACAAAACACATTTTACATCTTCCGGTCGCTAAACGACAAAACACATTTTACATCTTCCGGTCGCTAAACGACAAAACACATTTTACATCTTCCGGTCGCTAAACGACAAAACACATTTTACATCTTCCGGTCGCTAAACGACAAAACACATTTTACATCTTCCGGTCGCTAAACGACAAAACACATTTTACATCTTCCGGTCGCTAAACGACAAAACACATTTTACATCTTCCGGTCGCTAAACGACAAAACACATTTTACATCTTCCGGTCGCTAAACGACAAAACACATTTTACATCTTCCGGTCGCTAAACGACAAAACACATTTTACATCTTCCGGTCGCTAAACGACAAAACACATTTTACATCTTCCGGTCGCTAAACGACAAAACACATTTTACATCTTCCGGTCGCTAAACGACAAAACACATTTTACATCTTCCGGTCGCTAAACGACAAAACACATTTTACATCTTCCGGTCGCTAAACGACAAAACACATTTTACATCTTCCGGTCGCTAAACGACAAAACACATTTTACATCTTCCGGTCGCTAAACGACAAAACACATTTTACATCTTCCGGTCGCTAAACGACAAAACACATTTTACATCTTCCGGTCGCTAAACGACAAAACACATTTTACATCTTCCGGTCGCTAAACGACAAAACACATTTTACATCTTCCGGTCGCTAAACGACAAAACACATTTTACATCTTCCGGTCGCTAAACGACAAAACACATTTTACATCTTCCGGTCGCTAAACGACAAAACACATTTTACATCTTCCGGTCGCTAAACGACAAAACACATTTTACATCTTCCGGTCGCTAAACGACAAAACACATTTTACATCTTCCGGTCGCTAAACGACAAAACACATTTTACATCTTCCGGTCGCTAAACGACAAAACACATTTTACATCTTCCGGTCGCTAAACGACAAAACACATTTTACATCTTCCGGTCGCTAAACGACAAAACACATTTTACATCTTCCGGTCGCTAAACGACAAAACACATTTTACATCTTCCGGTCGCTAAACGACAAAACACATTTTACATCTTCCGGTCGCTAAACGACAAAACACATTTTACATCTTCCGGTCGCTAAACGACAAAACACATTTTACATCTTCCGGTCGCTAAACGACAAAACACATTTTACATCTTCCGGTCGCTAAACGACAAAACACATTTTACATCTTCCGGTCGCTAAACGACAAAACACATTTTACATCTTCCGGTCGCTAAACGACAAAACACATTTTACATCTTCCGGTCGCTAAACGACAAAACACATTTTACATCTTCCGGTCGCTAAACGACAAAACACATTTTACATCTTCCGGTCGCTAAACGACAAAACACATTTTACATCTTCCGGTCGCTAAACGACAAAACACATTTTACATCTTCCGGTCGCTAAACGACAAAACACATTTTACATCTTCCGGTCGCTAAACGACAAAACACATTTTACATCTTCCGGTCGCTAAACGACAAAACACATTTTACATCTTCCGGTCGCTAAACGACAAAACACATTTTACATCTTCCGGTCGCTAAACGACAAAACACATTTTACATCTTCCGGTCGCTAAACGACAAAACACATTTTACATCTTCCGGTCGCTAAACGACAAAACACATTTTACATCTTCCGGTCGCTAAACGACAAAACACATTTTACATCTTCCGGTCGCTAAACGACAAAACACATTTTACATCTTCCGGTCGCTAAACGACAAAACACATTTTACATCTTCCGGTCGCTAAACGACAAAACACATTTTACATCTTCCGGTCGCTAAACGACAAAACACATTTTACATCTTCCGGTCGCTAAACGACAAAACACATTTTACATCTTCCGGTCGCTAAACGACAAAACACATTTTACATCTTCCGGTCGCTAAACGACAAAACACATTTTACATCTTCCGGTCGCTAAACGACAAAACACATTTTACATCTTCCGGTCGCTAAACGACAAAACACATTTTACATCTTCCGGTCGCTAAACGACAAAACACATTTTACATCTTCCGGTCGCTAAACGACAAAACACATTTTACATCTTCCGGTCGCTAAACGACAAAACACATTTTACATCTTCCGGTCGCTAAACGACAAAACACATTTTACATCTTCCGGTCGCTAAACGACAAAACACATTTTACATCTTCCGGTCGCTAAACGACAAAACACATTTTACATCTTCCGGTCGCTAAACGACAAAACACATTTTACATCTTCCGGTCGCTAAACGACAAAACACATTTTACATCTTCCGGTCGCTAAACGACAAAACACATTTTACATCTTCCGGTCGCTAAACGACAAAACACATTTTACATTCGCGAGCCATACATATCATTAACTCGGCCTCCACCAGTGGGAGATTTCGCGAGCCATACATATCATTAACTCGGCCTCCACCAGTGGGAGATTTCGCGAGCCATACATATCATTAACTCGGCCTCCACCAGTGGGAGATTTCGCGAGCCATACATATCATTAACTCGGCCTCCACCAGTGGGAGATTTCGCGAGCCATACATATCATTAACTCGGCCTCCACCAGTGGGAGATTTCGCGAGCCATACATATCATTAACTCGGCCTCCACCAGTGGGAGATTTCGCGAGCCATACATATCATTAACTCGGCCTCCACCAGTGGGAGATTTCGCGAGCCATACATATCATTAACTCGGCCTCCACCAGTGGGAGATTTCGCGAGCCATACATATCATTAACTCGGCCTCCACCAGTGGGAGATTTCGCGAGCCATACATATCATTAACTCGGCCTCCACCAGTGGGAGATTTCGCGAGCCATACATATCATTAACTCGGCCTCCACCAGTGGGAGATTTCGCGAGCCATACATATCATTAACTCGGCCTCCACCAGTGGGAGATTTCGCGAGCCATACATATCATTAACTCGGCCTCCACCAGTGGGAGATTTCGCGAGCCATACATATCATTAACTCGGCCTCCACCAGTGGGAGATTTCGCGAGCCATACATATCATTAACTCGGCCTCCACCAGTGGGAGATTTCGCGAGCCATACATATCATTAACTCGGCCTCCACCAGTGGGAGATTTCGCGAGCCATACATATCATTAACTCGGCCTCCACCAGTGGGAGATTTCGCGAGCCATACATATCATTAACTCGGCCTCCACCAGTGGGAGATTTCGCGAGCCATACATATCATTAACTCGGCCTCCACCAGTGGGAGATTTCGCGAGCCATACATATCATTAACTCGGCCTCCACCAGTGGGAGATTTCGCGAGCCATACATATCATTAACTCGGCCTCCACCAGTGGGAGATTTCGCGAGCCATACATATCATTAACTCGGCCTCCACCAGTGGGAGATTTCGCGAGCCATACATATCATTAACTCGGCCTCCACCAGTGGGAGATTTCGCGAGCCATACATATCATTAACTCGGCCTCCACCAGTGGGAGATTTCGCGAGCCATACATATCATTAACTCGGCCTCCACCAGTGGGAGATTTCGCGAGCCATACATATCATTAACTCGGCCTCCACCAGTGGGAGATTTCGCGAGCCATACATATCATTAACTCGGCCTCCACCAGTGGGAGATTTCGCGAGCCATACATATCATTAACTCGGCCTCCACCAGTGGGAGATTTCGCGAGCCATACATATCATTAACTCGGCCTCCACCAGTGGGAGATTTCGCGAGCCATACATATCATTAACTCGGCCTCCACCAGTGGGAGATTTCGCGAGCCATACATATCATTAACTCGGCCTCCACCAGTGGGAGATTTCGCGAGCCATACATATCATTAACTCGGCCTCCACCAGTGGGAGATTTCGCGAGCCATACATATCATTAACTCGGCCTCCACCAGTGGGAGATTTCGCGAGCCATACATATCATTAACTCGGCCTCCACCAGTGGGAGATTTCGCGAGCCATACATATCATTAACTCGGCCTCCACCAGTGGGAGATTTCGCGAGCCATACATATCATTAACTCGGCCTCCACCAGTGGGAGATTTCGCGAGCCATACATATCATTAACTCGGCCTCCACCAGTGGGAGATTTCGCGAGCCATACATATCATTAACTCGGCCTCCACCAGTGGGAGATTTCGCGAGCCATACATATCATTAACTCGGCCTCCACCAGTGGGAGATTTCGCGAGCCATACATATCATTAACTCGGCCTCCACCAGTGGGAGATTTCGCGAGCCATACATATCATTAACTCGGCCTCCACCAGTGGGAGATTTCGCGAGCCATACATATCATTAACTCGGCCTCCACCAGTGGGAGATTTCGCGAGCCATACATATCATTAACTCGGCCTCCACCAGTGGGAGATTTCGCGAGCCATACATATCATTAACTCGGCCTCCACCAGTGGGAGATTTCGCGAGCCATACATATCATTAACTCGGCCTCCACCAGTGGGAGATTTCGCGAGCCATACATATCATTAACTCGGCCTCCACCAGTGGGAGATTTCGCGAGCCATACATATCATTAACTCGGCCTCCACCAGTGGGAGATTTCGCGAGCCATACATATCATTAACTCGGCCTCCACCAGTGGGAGATTTCGCGAGCCATACATATCATTAACTCGGCCTCCACCAGTGGGAGATTTCGCGAGCCATACATATCATTAACTCGGCCTCCACCAGTGGGAGATTTCGCGAGCCATACATATCATTAACTCGGCCTCCACCAGTGGGAGATTTCGCGAGCCATACATATCATTAACTCGGCCTCCACCAGTGGGAGATTTCGCGAGCCATACATATCATTAACTCGGCCTCCACCAGTGGGAGATTTCGCGAGCCATACATATCATTAACTCGGCCTCCACCAGTGGGAGATTTCGCGAGCCATACATATCATTAACTCGGCCTCCACCAGTGGGAGATTTCGCGAGCCATACATATCATTAACTCGGCCTCCACCAGTGGGAGATTTCGCGAGCCATACATATCATTAACTCGGCCTCCACCAGTGGGAGATTTCGCGAGCCATACATATCATTAACTCGGCCTCCACCAGTGGGAGATTTCGCGAGCCATACATATCATTAACTCGGCCTCCACCAGTGGGAGATTTCGCGAGCCATACATATCATTAACTCGGCCTCCACCAGTGGGAGATTTCGCGAGCCATACATATCATTAACTCGGCCTCCACCAGTGGGAGATTTCGCGAGCCATACATATCATTAACTCGGCCTCCACCAGTGGGAGATTTCGCGAGCCATACATATCATTAACTCGGCCTCCACCAGTGGGAGATTTCGCGAGCCATACATATCATTAACTCGGCCTCCACCAGTGGGAGATTTCGCGAGCCATACATATCATTAACTCGGCCTCCACCAGTGGGAGATTTCGCGAGCCATACATATCATTAACTCGGCCTCCACCAGTGGGAGATTTCGCGAGCCATACATATCATTAACTCGGCCTCCACCAGTGGGAGATTTCGCGAGCCATACATATCATTAACTCGGCCTCCACCAGTGGGAGATTTCGCGAGCCATACATATCATTAACTCGGCCTCCACCAGTGGGAGATTTCGCGAGCCATACATATCATTAACTCGGCCTCCACCAGTGGGAGATTTCGCGAGCCATACATATCATTAACTCGGCCTCCACCAGTGGGAGATTTCGCGAGCCATACATATCATTAACTCGGCCTCCACCAGTGGGAGATTTCGCGAGCCATACATATCATTAACTCGGCCTCCACCAGTGGGAGATTTCGCGAGCCATACATATCATTAACTCGGCCTCCACCAGTGGGAGATTTCGCGAGCCATACATATCATTAACTCGGCCTCCACCAGTGGGAGATTTCGCGAGCCATACATATCATTAACTCGGCCTCCACCAGTGGGAGATTTCGCGAGCCATACATATCATTAACTCGGCCTCCACCAGTGGGAGATTTCGCGAGCCATAATAACATAGTCCTTTTCCCCGTTCTGCACTTAATCATGGTTACATTTACTTTTCATGTTCTCTACTTAATCATAAACGTGGACATAATACGTAGACATGAGGTTCATAGAGAAAAGTCATACCATAAGGACAAGTAGAACATCCTGTAACTTTACATTTACTTACACAACTTCTTCATATCGTGGAAATAACAAATCATAGTCAACAAGCTAACGTCTCAGTGATTTCCTAGTACCCTTGCGGTGTAGGGCCCTAGTGGCCGGAAATCTTAACACATTCACTTACCTGGATTCCTTAGCAATCCGAGCTTCTTTCCTTTAAACTTGTCGTCACCAAAAAAAAAAAAAATAAAACAGTACATTACAGTAGTTAAAACAAAGTCCTAATAGTCCTAATCATAAACCATCCTAGGATCTAATAGCTAAAGTCATTCCGATTCCTCTGTTTGACACACTGTAGTCTGAAATCCGAAACTAGGTGGACAGGTTTTACCATTGATTAAATCCGAGTTGGTTACTTAAAATGCTCAGAATCGATTCGGGATGACATTTCTACTCTCAGATTTAAAAAGTCTTAAACTACTCGGCCACTGCTAAAATCCGAACTCAGTGCCGAGCTGAAAACAGAGCTCTATTTACGAATGAATGACTACATTGTCCATTTCATACCTCGGGTGTGGATTTGCAGAGAAGAGCAAGCTCGAAACCAGCCGTCGGTAAAGGGAAGTTCTGGTAGCCGAGAGCAAGAACTGGGAAAGAAGGAATCGCCGAGAGGGAATGTCGGCTACAGTGGTAATAAATGAGGTTTAAGGTTTCCATTTCCTATTTATACTAAATCCATCGATTTAATTACAAAACTGCCACCCAACCTAGTTTCACACAACTTGTAATAAATTTGTCTTAACATTAAATTTTAAATTATAAAGGTTAAATAAGAGGGTGACAATGAAAATGGTCAGAAAATCACCTGGCGAAATGTCGAGTGTTACATCCACCCTCCTTAAACAAAATTTTCGTCCTCGAAAATTGCTCAAGCAAACAACTCAGGATATTTGTCCAACATCTCCTGCTGTCCTTCCCATGTGGCTTCTTCAATGCCGTGATTTGTCCATAAAACTTTCACCAATGGGATCTCTTTGTTCCTCAGAGTCTTGACTGCATATTCCAATATCTGTATCGGTTTCTCCTCATATTCCAGTGTCGGCTCTAAACTAATATCCGATGGCGATGACCTGCATCGGGTCACGCATGCACTTCCTTAACATTGACACATGGAAGACATTATGAACTTTATCCAACGATGGGGGCAGTTGCAGTCTGTAAGCTGTACTCCCGATTTTTGCCAAGACAGGGAAGGGTCCATTAAATCTAGGATTAAGTTTTCCCTTCTTGCCAAATCTTAAGACTCCTCTAAATGGTGACACCTTTAAGATACTTCATCTCCTACTGAAAACTCGAGTTCCCTTCTCCTTTGATCTGCATACACTTCTGCCGGCTTTGTGCAGTCATCATTCTTTTCTGAATAGTGGCAATCTTATCTGACATTTGCTGCAGAATATCAGGTCCAAGAAGATTTGTTTCACCAACCTAGTCCCAGTAAAGGGGTGACCTACATTTCCTACCATACAGTGCTTCATAAGGTGCCATACCGATGTGGACTTAACTGTTATTGTAGGAAAACTCAACTAGTGGTAAATGTCTGCTCCAAGTTGTCTGAAAGTCAAGTACACATGCTCTCAACATATCTTCGAGTATTTGAATCGTCCTTTCTGACTGGCCATTGGTCTGTGGGTGAAAAGCTGTGCTGAAAGATAACTTTGTACCTAATGTGCCTTGCAAACTTTTCCAGAATCGAGAGGTAAACCTGGGGTCACGGTCAGAGACAATGGATACTGGGATCCCATGCAACCTAATAATTTCCTGAACATAAAGATCAGCAAATTGGTCCATCGTATAGGTGGTCCTTACAGGTAAGAAATGGGCCGATTTCGTCAGTCTATCCACCACAACCCAAATACAATCATGCCCTTTTGTCGTCTTAGGTAGTCCTACAACAAAATCCATAGCTATATGTTACCACTTCCATTCGGGAATAGGGAACGCTGAAGAGTACCTCCTGGACGTTGGTGCTCGGCTTTGACTTGTTGGCATACTAACAGGACTCTACATACTTAGCAACATCCCTTTTTAGGTTAGGCCACCAGTACTGTAACTTCAGGTCTCGGTACATCTTGGTGCAGCAAGGATGTACAGAAAAGGAAGAGGAGTGCGCCTCAGCCAAGATCAACTTACGCAATTCCACATCATTAGGAATGCACCACCGATTTCTAAACCTCAGGATCCCATCCTTGGAGAGACTGAACTCGGAGGTGGTGTCCTTCAACTTATCCATCATGCTGATATTTTCCACTGAATCCTTCTGTTGTGCATCCTTGATCTTTTCCAAAATTGTTGGTTGAATAGTTAACTCAGCGAGCAAGACTGATAACTCTGGAACTATCTCCAAGTCAAATTTCTGAACTTCTGTTCTTAAGGGTATAGACATGGTTGAAACCACGGGCTGCATTGTTGTTGACATCCTACTCAACGCATCAGCTACAGAGTTAGCCTTCCCGGGGTGATACTTGATCTCAAAATCGTAGTCCTTGACAAATTCCAACCAACGTCTCTGTCTCATGTTCAATTCCTCTGTGTGAAGAGGTACTTTAGACTTTTATGGTCAAAAACACCTCACAATGCTGTCCATATAAATAGTGTCTCCAAATCTTCAAGGCAAAACAACAGCAGCTAATTCTAGATCATGAGTGGGGTAATTTTGCTCGTAACTTTTTAGCTGCCTGGACGCATACGCTATAACTTACCCTCTTGCATCAAAAACACAACCTAAACCAACTTTAGACGCATCACAGTAAACAATAAATTTTCCTTCTTCGGTTGGGAGGGTCAATACAGGGGCTGTTGTTAACTTCAGTTTTAACGTCTGGAAGCTGTCTTCACAGGCTTCAGTCCAAGAATACTTAATGTCCTTCTTTGTTAAACCTGTCAGGGGTTTAGTTATCATGGGAAATCCCTTGATGAACTTCCTGTAATAGCCTGCCAATCCAAGGAAGCTGCGGACTTCGCTGGCATTCTTAGGTTGAGGCCAATCCTTTACTGCCTGAATTTTGGTCGGGTCCACAGATATGCCATTAGAGAATACATGGCCAAAGAAATTAACCTTATCTAACCAAAACTCACACTTAGACAGCTTGGCGTAAAGTTCATGCTCCTTCAATGTCGTTAAAACTACTTTCAAATGTTCTTCATGGTCAGCCACAGTTCGGGAGTATATCAAGATATCATCTATGAATACAATCACAAACTTATCCAAATACTCACGAAACACACGGTTCATTAGATCCATAAAAGCGGCAGGGGCGTTTGTCAATCCAAACGACATGACTAAGAATTCATAATGTCCATAGCGGGTTCTGAAGGCTGTCTTTGGTATATCTCCTTCTTTAACCTTCAGTTGGTAATAACCCGAACGTAAATCTATCTTTGAAAATACCTTAGCTCCTTGCAATTGGTCAAACAAATCGTCAATCCTGGGTAAGGGGTACCTATTCTTGATTGTCAACTTATTTAGTTCCCTGTAGTCTATGCACATTCTAAGAGAACCATCCTTCTTCCTTACAAATAAGACTGGTGCACCCCAAGGAGAACTGCTGGGGCAAATAAATCCCTTGTCAACCAATTCCTGCAGTTGAACCTTCAATTCTTTCAACTCAACAGGTGCCATACGGTAGGGATTCTTAGATACAGGTGATGCCTCGGGGTATGTATCAATTACAAACTCTATTTCTCTATCGGGTGCTATACCCGGTAAATCATCTAAGAATGCCTCGGGAAACTCTCGGACTATAGGAATATCCTGTAGCTCAATTTTATTCTTCACCCGGTCATCTATTACATGTAACACCCCTAATACTGTACCCCATTTTCTCCGTATAAATTTTTCATTTTACTTTACATTTTATAAACTGTAAATCTAATATTAACCAGAATTGAAATCGAAACCGAAACCGGAATCGAATTCGAAGTTCGTTTGGGTAAATTATTTAAAACATAACTAAAACAATTTAATTAAACTTAAAACATTTAAGTATTTAATGACAACTAAAGCAGGGGTAGAATCGGAACTAGCTGCCAAAAGGAGGGGGGCGATCGATCTCTGCTTTCAGCAGAGATCGATCGCTGCTGCCTACATCAAGGGCAGCGATCGATCTCTGCTTTCAGCAGAGATCGATCGCTGCTGCCTACATCAAGGGCAGCGATCGATCTCTGCTTTCAGCAGAGATCGATCGCTGCTGCCTACATCAAGGGCAGCGATCGATCTCTGCTGAAAAGCAGAGATCGATCGCTGCACACTATGCAGCGATCCTCCTTTTCCTTCGAGACTTTAACACTTCAAAATTTTCAGCTTCAAACACATTTATTTGTTCTCTGGAATCCGATCTCCAGAGAGCAAATCACCTTCTTCCTTTCACAAGTAATCACCAAAACTCACAACATGCACTCAACCGATTAAAACATAACCTAAACTCAATCGACTCGCTTTGGACTTGCGAATCCAACTGCGTGGATAGCTCTAAAAACCGAGCCTATCCGTAACAACCTAAAAACATTTCAAAACATTTTCTATAACATTCGAATAAAAGACTTAACAAAACGTTTTTAAATACGATTACCAAAACATTTGAAACGTCAAAAGTAAACCTATCAACTACCAGACCAAGCATCCTAATATGTTCTATACAAATTAACATCAGCCCAAACATCACAAAAATCCAAAAATACTTCCCCCACGGGTCAAAACGCGCCTCGACTGCCCAGCGCACTCCCACGGGCCATCATCCATCAACCGCCTCAAACATCAGAAGGGGGAACGTCGACCTCACCTGGGTTTACGTCACCTACACCATACAGACATCTATGAGATAAAAATCTCAGTAAGCTCTAGTAAATGCAAATGCGTGCTGTGCATATGAATCTATAAATCATGCATTGTTTTCTTTACTTTACTTTACTTTACTTTACTTTACTTTACTTTACTTTACTTTACTTTACTTTACTTTACTTTACTTTACTTTACTTTACTTTACTTTACTTTACTTTACTTTACTTTACTTTACTTTACTTTACTTTACTTTACTTTACTTTACTTTACTTTACTTTACTTTACTTTACTTTACTTTACTTTACTTTACTTTACTTTACTTTACTTTACTTTACTTTACTTTACTTTACTTTACTTTACTTTACTTTACTTTACTTTACTTTACTTTACTTTACTTTACTTTACTTTACTTTACTTTACTTTACTTTACTTTACTTTACTTTACTTTACTTTACTTTACTTTACTTTACTTTACTTTACTTTACTTTACTTTACTTTACTTTACTTTACTTTACTTTACTTTACTTTACTTTACTTTACTTTACTTTACTTTACTTTACTTTACTTTACTTTACTTTACTTTACTTTACTTTACTTTACTTTACTTTACTTTACTTTACTTTACTTTACTTTACTTTACTTTACTTTACTTTACTTTACTTTACTTTACTTTACTTTACTTTACTTTACTTTACTTTACTTTACTTTACTTTACTTTACTTTACTTTACTTTACTTTACTTTACTTTACTTTACTTTACTTTACTTTACTTTACTTTACTTTACTTTACTTTACTTTACTTTACTTTACTTTACTTTACTTTACTTTACTTTACTTTACTTTACTTTACTTTACTTTACTTTACTTTACTTTACTTTACTTTACTTTACTTTACTTTACTTTACTTTACTTTACTTTACTTTACTTTACTTACTTTGCTTTGCTTTGCTTTGCTTTGCTTTGCTTTGCTTTGCTTTGCTTTGCTTTGCTTTGCTTTGCTTTGCTTTGCTTTGCTTTGCTTTGCTTTGCTTTGCTTTGCTTTGCTTTGCTTTGCTTTGCTTTGCTTTGCTTTGCTTTGCTTTGCTTTGCTTTGCTTTGCTTTGCTTTGCTTTGCTTTGCTTTGCTTTGCTTTGCTTTGCTTTGCTTTGCTTTGCTTTGCTTTGCTTTGCTTTGCTTTGCTTTGCTTTGCTTTGCTTTGCTTTGCTTTGCTTTGCTTTGCTTTGCTTTGCTTTGCTTTGCTTTGCTTTGCTTTGCTTTGCTTTGCTTTGCTTTGCTTTGCTTTGCTTTGCTATGCTATAAACTCTATACCGATGGCCATTTACCGAAGGGTCATTTAAACTGTATACCGGAGGGTCATTCTTTCTTTGCATTTACTTTAAAACGTCGTGCGGAAATTCGTTTTCATGACATTTAAAACAACAATTTAAAACAAACAATTTAAAACAAACAATTTAAAACAAACAATTTAAAACAAACAATTTAAAACAAACAATTTAAAACAAACAATTTAAAACAAACAATTTAAAACAAACAATTTAAAACAACCAATCCATTGAGATCCTCGACGCTACATCGAAGTACGGTGTAGGCCAATCGGCTAGAGAAGATCACGAGAACTTACCTCGTGTCCAAAGCAGCTCAAGCTCCGTCCACGAGCGTCGTTTGTCTGAGGCAAATTTACAATATTGTCAATATGACACATCAGAACTCCCAATGTCCAATTTAATAAAATTCTTAACTAAGGAACTTTCCTAAAGTTCTAACTTAATTAATCGAGACGTTTAAACGACCAATTCACGCTCGATGGTTCAAAATCACAATTCACGAACCTTCTCGAAAATCCCTAAATTCTCGAATTTAATGTTTTTTTCCACAATTCAATTTAACTTCGTCCAATAACGTCAAATACGTTTAATATATACTTAATCAAGGCTAACCTATTAATTACGAACCCTAATTCGCGTTTTTAACGAAAATCGATCGAAACCCTAATTAACTACATCTCCGTAAAAACTCGAAATAAACGCACTAAGAACGTGGACTCATACCTAGGATAGCGAGAGGAGGAGAAACCGTGAAGAAATCGGAACGAACGGAGGTCGGATTGGAGGAAAACGTCGCGCGGGCAGGAGGAGGCCGCGAGCTTCTTCTCTGGAAATCGCAGAAGGAAAACAAAATGAAGAAGAAAGGTTTTTAGGCTATTTATAAATTGATTTGGCAAATTACTAAAATGCCCTTCCATAGTTTTTATATTCGTTTCGTCATTCGGTTCGTTAATCGTCCAACTATTCGGGTTCACAAAATTTCCTTATTTTAACAATATGTCCAACTTATTATTTAGGATCTAACAAAACTATCGTTCGCAAAACGGACCTCGTTTGCTATTTTTACGAGAACGTCTTTTACATTTCGATAAATGTATCTACTCGAATATAGCGTTTTTTACAACTCGAAAATTCTCATAATTTCCTTAAATTCCTATTAATCGTTAGGATCGTAATGACGCTTTCTTCTTGAGAAACGGGCTTGTTTTGACATATTTACAAAAATGTCATTATATATTAAAATAATAATATCCAGAAAAGCTGGATATTACATTACACTAGCCAGGTAGCTCTCACAACCACATCTCAGCATTCGGTATATTTCTAGTGAGGATATAATGGTATTCTTACTATGTTAGGAATAGCTGGAAGAAATAATGATTATCATTTAGGGGTCTAAATCACAATTCCAGATCTACAACTTATCGTGGCATGATGTCTAAATAACCAATCCATCCCTAATATCACCTCATACCCCTTTATGTCAATGACAATTAACTCCGCATAGAGATCCTTATCCCCTAAGGACACGACGTCACCCTTAACAATCTGTTCTAAATGTAGGGACTTCCTGATGGCAACACAACACTATATGACCTTTCAGCTGGTAAGGGTCCTATGTTATGTTTGCATACAAACAAGGTTGATATAAACGAGTGTGTGGCCCCTGTATCAATAATGTATAAGCAGCAAAAACGCAGATCATGATGGTACCTGATATGACTGTATGTTGATCAGCTCCCACATCTTCCATCAACGCATACCACTATGGGTTACAACGCTGCCGGTTCGGGGGTCTGGCGGCATGGGACAATCTCTGACCATGTGTCCGGTCTTATCACACCTGAAACACCGGCCAGAAAGCAGCTTGCACTCACCAGGGTGGTTCCTCTGACATGTAGGGCACAGAGGCGCCAGAGGTCTCTTTCCTTTTCTGGTCATCATTCTGGTTGAGGGGCCTCTTCATTCCATGCTGTTGTTGCTGTGGTCCCCTTGTTCTGTCGTGGCTGCCAACCTTTGTTCTGACGTGGTGGCGGCTGAGTGTCCTTCATGAGTTTCTTTGGCTGTTCGCGCTGTGCATATGCTGTCATTTCTTCCTCTTCTAGCTCCAAGGCCTTAGCCGTCACTTCACCATAAAGTACATTATGTATCACGCCAGTCTCAAACTTTCATGTACAGACTTGCTTCAGTCCTTGAACAAACGGTCAATCTTATCTTCCTCATCCTCAATCATACGGGGAGCAAACCGTGATAAAGCATCAAATTCACATATATAATCCGTCACAGAGCCAGTTTGTGGTAGATTTATAAACTCCTCCTTCTTCTCTTTGTTGGCCCGAACAGTCCTATTGAAGTACTTGTCAAAGAAGGCGGTCTTGAACATCCCGCAGGTCATAGCTTCGGCATTAGCGGTGCTCTGGATCGAGTCCCACCAATGCCTTGCACTTAACTCCAAATGAAAGACAGCATAGGTGACCTTATCCCCTTCGTCAACCTTTGCATACTTAAACATGTCTTCTATCTTTCGAATCCACTCCTCAGCATGAATAGGATCTGAGACATACCCATTAAACACCGGGGGTCAAAGCCGGTGAAAGCGCTCACCCCCATGATCATGAGTTGCGTTAGTACTGGAGTTGCCTTGTTCTTCTCTAGCTGTCATCAGTCGTTCTATCTGGTGAGATTGGCGCATGACCAACTCAGTCAACTGAGCAATAGCATTGCTATCCTCATTGGTCTCTCTCTGTTGACCTCTAACCATCTTGGGATTCCTAGACAAATCATTACAGGCATAACTTAACTTAATGACATACATGAAATCATAAACACTTACAGTTGCTGAGGTGTGCTCAAGTGACAGTCAGTGCTGGAAGGCAGTCTGCAGAATCGGTTTTAGAACCTGGTTTTGTTTTGATACCACAATTGTAACCACCCCGGCCAGGAGCCGTCACGTGTTCATATCTTCCGGTCGCTAAACGACAAAACACATTTTACATCTTCCGGTCGCTAAACGACAAAACACATTTTACATCTTCCGGTCGCTAAACGACAAAACACATTTTACATCTTCCGGTCGCTAAACGACAAAACACATTTTACATCTTCCGGTCGCTAAACGACAAAACACATTTTACATCTTCCGGTCGCTAAACGACAAAACACATTTTACATCTTCCGGTCGCTAAACGACAAAACACATTTTACATCTTCCGGTCGCTAAACGACAAAACACATTTTACATCTTCCGGTCGCTAAACGACAAAACACATTTTACATCTTCCGGTCGCTAAACGACAAAACACATTTTACATCTTCCGGTCGCTAAACGACAAAACACATTTTACATCTTCCGGTCGCTAAACGACAAAACACATTTTACATCTTCCGGTCGCTAAACGACAAAACACATTTTACATCTTCCGGTCGCTAAACGACAAAACACATTTTACATCTTCCGGTCGCTAAACGACAAAACACATTTTACATCTTCCGGTCGCTAAACGACAAAACACATTTTACATCTTCCGGTCGCTAAACGACAAAACACATTTTACATCTTCCGGTCGCTAAACGACAAAACACATTTTACATCTTCCGGTCGCTAAACGACAAAACACATTTTACATCTTCCGGTCGCTAAACGACAAAACACATTTTACATCTTCCGGTCGCTAAACGACAAAACACATTTTACATCTTCCGGTCGCTAAACGACAAAACACATTTTACATCTTCCGGTCGCTAAACGACAAAACACATTTTACATCTTCCGGTCGCTAAACGACAAAACACATTTTACATCTTCCGGTCGCTAAACGACAAAACACATTTTACATCTTCCGGTCGCTAAACGACAAAACACATTTTACATCTTCCGGTCGCTAAACGACAAAACACATTTTACATCTTCCGGTCGCTAAACGACAAAACACATTTTACATCTTCCGGTCGCTAAACGACAAAACACATTTTACATCTTCCGGTCGCTAAACGACAAAACACATTTTACATCTTCCGGTCGCTAAACGACAAAACACATTTTACATCTTCCGGTCGCTAAACGACAAAACACATTTTACATCTTCCGGTCGCTAAACGACAAAACACATTTTACATCTTCCGGTCGCTAAACGACAAAACACATTTTACATCTTCCGGTCGCTAAACGACAAAACACATTTTACATCTTCCGGTCGCTAAACGACAAAACACATTTTACATCTTCCGGTCGCTAAACGACAAAACACATTTTACATCTTCCGGTCGCTAAACGACAAAACACATTTTACATCTTCCGGTCGCTAAACGACAAAACACATTTTACATCTTCCGGTCGCTAAACGACAAAACACATTTTACATCTTCCGGTCGCTAAACGACAAAACACATTTTACATCTTCCGGTCGCTAAACGACAAAACACATTTTACATCTTCCGGTCGCTAAACGACAAAACACATTTTACATCTTCCGGTCGCTAAACGACAAAACACATTTTACATCTTCCGGTCGCTAAACGACAAAACACATTTTACATCTTCCGGTCGCTAAACGACAAAACACATTTTACATCTTCCGGTCGCTAAACGACAAAACACATTTTACATCTTCCGGTCGCTAAACGACAAAACACATTTTACATCTTCCGGTCGCTAAACGACAAAACACATTTTACATCTTCCGGTCGCTAAACGACAAAACACATTTTACATCTTCCGGTCGCTAAACGACAAAACACATTTTACATCTTCCGGTCGCTAAACGACAAAACACATTTTACATCTTCCGGTCGCTAAACGACAAAACACATTTTACATCTTCCAGTGACGTCATCCGGAAGACTAAACCATCAAACAATTAACCTTCGGCATCTGCCGATGACGTCAGCCGGAAGACTAAACCAACAAACAACTACCCTTCGGCATTTGCCGATGACGTCAGCCGGAAGACTAAACCATCAAACAATTAACCTTCGGCATCTGCCGATGACGTCAACCGGAAGATTGCCTCATCCAGCTTCCGTCTTACGGTAGAGAACACTAATCATCAAAGGACTCCTTCCAACTGGAAGAAAACACAACTCATCCAAATGCATATAACGGAAGACTTAAGCAACAGATCATTTATAATCTATATAATCATTCCCTGACTCAGTGATCCACTAGACAGTTTCAAAGCTCAACGTTTTAAAATAATCTCATCCTACTTAAACTACCATATCCTTTAACATACTGTAACATAAGAGTCTTAACCAGGGGTCATAAATCGCCTCTCTAGTCCCGCACTGTCACCTTGAGCATCCTCCAGCCATACATATCATTAACTCGGCCTCCACCAGTGGGAGATTTCGCGAGCCATACATATCATTAACTCGGCCTCCACCAGTGGGAGATTTCGCGAGCCATACATATCATTAACTCGGCCTCCACCAGTGGGAGATTTCGCGAGCCATACATATCATTAACTCGGCCTCCACCAGTGGGAGATTTCGCGAGCCATACATATCATTAACTCGGCCTCCACCAGTGGGAGATTTCGCGAGCCATACATATCATTAACTCGGCCTCCACCAGTGGGAGATTTCGCGAGCCATACATATCATTAACTCGGCCTCCACCAGTGGGAGATTTCGCGAGCCATACATATCATTAACTCGGCCTCCACCAGTGGGAGATTTCGCGAGCCATACATATCATTAACTCGGCCTCCACCAGTGGGAGATTTCGCGAGCCATACATATCATTAACTCGGCCTCCACCAGTGGGAGATTTCGCGAGCCATACATATCATTAACTCGGCCTCCACCAGTGGGAGATTTCGCGAGCCATACATATCATTAACTCGGCCTCCACCAGTGGGAGATTTCGCGAGCCATACATATCATTAACTCGGCCTCCACCAGTGGGAGATTTCGCGAGCCATACATATCATTAACTCGGCCTCCACCAGTGGGAGATTTCGCGAGCCATACATATCATTAACTCGGCCTCCACCAGTGGGAGATTTCGCGAGCCATACATATCATTAACTCGGCCTCCACCAGTGGGAGATTTCGCGAGCCATACATATCATTAACTCGGCCTCCACCAGTGGGAGATTTCGCGAGCCATACATATCATTAACTCGGCCTCCACCAGTGGGAGATTTCGCGAGCCATACATATCATTAACTCGGCCTCCACCAGTGGGAGATTTCGCGAGCCATACATATCATTAACTCGGCCTCCACCAGTGGGAGATTTCGCGAGCCATACATATCATTAACTCGGCCTCCACCAGTGGGAGATTTCGCGAGCCATACATATCATTAACTCGGCCTCCACCAGTGGGAGATTTCGCGAGCCATACATATCATTAACTCGGCCTCCACCAGTGGGAGATTTCGCGAGCCATACATATCATTAACTCGGCCTCCACCAGTGGGAGATTTCGCGAGCCATACATATCATTAACTCGGCCTCCACCAGTGGGAGATTTCGCGAGCCATACATATCATTAACTCGGCCTCCACCAGTGGGAGATTTCGCGAGCCATACATATCATTAACTCGGCCTCCACCAGTGGGAGATTTCGCGAGCCATACATATCATTAACTCGGCCTCCACCAGTGGGAGATTTCGCGAGCCATACATATCATTAACTCGGCCTCCACCAGTGGGAGATTTCGCGAGCCATACATATCATTAACTCGGCCTCCACCAGTGGGAGATTTCGCGAGCCATACATATCATTAACTCGGCCTCCACCAGTGGGAGATTTCGCGAGCCATACATATCATTAACTCGGCCTCCACCAGTGGGAGATTTCGCGAGCCATACATATCATTAACTCGGCCTCCACCAGTGGGAGATTTCGCGAGCCATACATATCATTAACTCGGCCTCCACCAGTGGGAGATTTCGCGAGCCATACATATCATTAACTCGGCCTCCACCAGTGGGAGATTTCGCGAGCCATACATATCATTAACTCGGCCTCCACCAGTGGGAGATTTCGCGAGCCATACATATCATTAACTCGGCCTCCACCAGTGGGAGATTTCGCGAGCCATACATATCATTAACTCGGCCTCCACCAGTGGGAGATTTCGCGAGCCATACATATCATTAACTCGGCCTCCACCAGTGGGAGATTTCGCGAGCCATACATATCATTAACTCGGCCTCCACCAGTGGGAGATTTCGCGAGCCATACATATCATTAACTCGGCCTCCACCAGTGGGAGATTTCGCGAGCCATACATATCATTAACTCGGCCTCCACCAGTGGGAGATTTCGCGAGCCATACATATCATTAACTCGGTCTCCACCAGTGGGAGATTTCGCGAGCCATACATATCATTAACTCGGCCTCCACCAGTGGGAGATTTCGCGAGTCATACTTATCATTAACTCGGCCTCCACCAGTGGGAGATTTTGCGAGCCATACATAACATAGTCTTTTCCCCGTTCTGCACTTAATCATGGTTACATTTACTTTTCATGTTCTCTACTTAATCATAAACGTGGACATAATACATAGACATGAGGTTCATAGAGAAAAGTCATACCATAAGGACAAGTAGAACATCCTGTAACTTTACATTTACTTACACAACTTCTTCATATCGTGGAAATAACAAATCATAGTCAACAAGCTAACGTCTCAGTGATTTCCTAGTACCCTTGCGGTGTAGGGCCCTAGTGGCCGGAAATCTTAACACATTCACTTACCTGGATTCCTTAGCAATCCGAGCTTCTTTCCTTTAAACTTCTTCACCTAAAACATGTACATTACAGTAGTTAAAACAAAGTCCTAATAGTCCTAATCATAAACCATCCTAGGATCTAATAGCTAAAGTCATTCCGATTCCTCTGTTTGACACACTGCAGTCTGAAATCCGAAACTAGGTGGACAGGTTTTACCATTGATTAAATCCGAGTTGGTTACTTAAAATGCTCAGAATCGATTCGGGATGACATTTCTACTCTCAGATTTTAAAAAGTCTTAAACTACTCGGCCACTGCTAAAAATCCGAACTCAGTGCCGAGCTGAAAACAGAGCTCTATTTACGAATGAATGACTACATTGTCCATTTCATACCTCGGGTGTGGATTTGCAGAGAAGAGCAAGCTCGAAACCAGCCGTCGGTAAAGGGAAGTTCTGGTAGCCGAGAGCAAGAACTTGGGAAAGAAGGAATCGCCGAGAGGGAATGTCGGCTACAGTGGTAATAAATGAGGTTTAAGGTTTCCATTTCCTATTTATACTAAATCCATCGATTTTAATTACAAAACTGCCACCCAACCTAGTTTCACACAACTTGTAATAAATTTGTCTTAACATTAAATTTTAAATTATAAAGGTTAAATAAGAGGGTGACAATGAAAATGGTCAGAAAATCACCTGGCCGAAATGTCGGGTGTTACATTGTTAATATTTTAGTTTAACCCTTTACTGCTATTTGAAGATTTCTCATGCCGTATGCTGGATAGTTGGTTGGTTAGGAGTATTCTGGATCTGTTTGGGGATTGAATTATTACAGGTACTTAGCATTTTGGGAGGCGCCATTTTCAGGCGTTATTTTGCCGAAATTTTCAGGGAAGGATGCCGTGGTGCTTAAAGGTTAGGATTAAGGGGAAGAGTCTAGGCAGCTAGGTATGACGTAAAGAGTTTCAGGAGATTTAGTTTTAAATCCTAGGGTGTTAGGTTTATTTTGTATGAGGTTTTAATGTGGGATTGGTTAGCTAAGTAGCGCTCCGAGCCAGGGTGGGTTCGGGGGCGTTACAGATGGAGTTTGGGGAAGATGAAGATGGCTTTTTGCCATTTAATCACCCCTTTTCTCATTTTATAAAACCTAATTTTTTCCTCTTTTTGTTTCCCTCCACCAAGGTTTTCAATTTTGCAAATCAAGCCCTCACTTTTCTCTTCTTCTTCTTCCAACTGATTACTTCTTAAACACCTTTTTCCATAAATTATTTCAATACAAATTTTCTTTGACTTTTCAAACTCATTTGAAGTTTGAATTATCAACTCTTTTTCTTCTCTCTTCTCATTCACTTTCTCTTAAATGCATAACCTCACATTTGTATCATTAAACTCTCCTAACACGTCAAATTGTAGGCGACGCACATAATAGAAAATTCTCGGGTGTTACAAAACAAAAACACTCAACTTGATGCAATCAAACATGATTTAAAACAGAATTACAAAACATGGTAAAATATAATTTGCCAAGCTCTATTTAACATGCAATTTAGTTCATGCTTTTCATTCTAAATTTAACTTAACATCAAGGACTCAAAGACTTGACACTAAACATCAATTAAACACAAGTTAGATGCGTCATAATAGGAATAAAAACAGATCCAAGAAACATAACAAAACAGAATTTTAAATCTAATTTTACAAGTAATTGGCTCAATTTAATCAACCTAGCAATTCTAAATTACGCATCAACTTAAAACATAATTAAAACAAAGTTTAAAACACAATAAAATAACCTGAAATTTTAACAGATGATAGTTAACAATATGTTGAATATGTTCTAAAAATTTCAAATCAAAATTCATTATGAGCAGAGAATTATGCAAGTCCAAAGTAGCAACAAAAACTAGAAAAACTGAAAAAAAATAGATTCTAAACAACTTAGATTCCTAAACAGAAACTAGCACAATTCAACTCCAAATAACCTGAAATTTTAACAGATGATAGTTAACAATATGTTGAATATGTTCTAAAAATTTCAAATCAAAATTCATTATGAGCAGAGAATTATGCAAGTCCAAAGTAGCAACAAAAACTAGAAAAACTGAAAAAAAATAGATTCTAAACAACTTAGATTCCTAAACAGAAACTAGCACAATTCAACTCCAAATAACCTGAAATTTTAACAGATGATAGTTAACAATATGTTGAATATGTTCTAAAAATTTCAAATCAAAATTCATAATGAGCAAAGAATTATGCAAGTCCAAAGTAGCAACAAAAACTAGAAAACTGATGCAATCAAACATGATTTCAAACAGAATTACCAAAACATGGTAAAATATAATTTGCCAAAGCTTATTTAACATGCAATTTAGTTCATGCTTTTCATTCTAAATTTAACTAACATCAAGGACTCAAAGACTGACATAAACATCAATTAAACACAGTTAGATGCGTCATAATAGGAATAAAAACAGATCAAGAAACATAACAAAACAGAATTTTAAATCTAATTTTACAAGTAATTGGCTCAATTTAATCAACCTAGCAATTCTAAATTACGCATCAACTTAAAACATAATTAAACAAAGTTTAAAACACAAATAAAATGGTAAAACATTTATATAACATTTTAGATGCTTTAAAGACATTAATCATGCTGTAAAAATTTCAAATCAAAATTCATTATGAGCAGAGAATTATGCAAGTCCAAAGTAGCAACAAAAACTAGAAAAACTGAAAAAAAAAATAGATTCTAAACAACTTAGATTCCTAAACAGAAACTAGCACAATTCAACTCCAAATAACCTGAAATTTTAACAGATGATAGTTAACAATATGTTGAATATGTTCTAAAAATTTCAAATCAAAATTCATAGTGAGCAAAGAATTATGCAGGTCCAAAGTAGGAACAAAAATTAGAAAAACCAGAAAATTCTAAACCAGAATTTTAACTAAAAATCCTAGAAAAGTCCTAAACAAATCCCAATTTGGGCAACAAATTAGCACAATATACTCTCCTAAGCATAAGACATCTAAAAAGATTGGACAAACAAATACACAACCTAAACACATTTGGAAAATACCAAAACAACACAATAATTTCAGCAAAATGTAAACTAACATGAGAATTCAATTTTAGCACTCATTTTCTAAACAATCACCTAAATGAAACAGAAATTAAGACTAAAAAACACAACATTAGAAAATGTTTTTATTCAAGAATAACACCCCGAAATTAAAAAGATATGGGCCATGGTTAGTTCACGCTTTCTTACTATAAACATAAGGTTAAGATGGAAAAGTCATATTATATAATTTCACAGTAATGAAATCCAAATAAACAACAAATTCAATCACAAACACAAATCACAAACAAGAAGAGCATGCTTTTCAAGAAAACATTCTGAAAAATTAAACTGATACGGGCAATGGTTAATTCATGCTAGCTATCCAATAACATGAGGTTAAGATGGAAAAATCATATCAGATAATTGTGATAGCAATGTACTTCAAAGAATAGCAAGTTCAACACGTACAAACATAAAACACAAAGTTGCTCTCGGTCAACAGTTCTGAAGAGTCTCCCAACAGAAAATAAACATTAAACATAATTTGCTCTTGATCAACAATTTTGAAGAGTCCCCTAACAAACTTAAACTAAAAGTGGACAAGAGAGTACCTTTTAAGCAACGCAATTAACAACTCCAAATTTGCCAATTAAGGAGGCCTCTTGCCTTGGGTGAGGGGTACAAAAGCTGCACGACAAATGTTACGAAAAACATACACAAACAGAGTCTAAAATATGTAAAACAACAACCTAGAACAAAAAAATAATACAAGATTAAATTGCTAAACCTCTTAGCAATTTGAACAACAAATAAAACACCTAATAGTAACATAAAACAATGGACATAAACAACCTAAACAACCTAAGAAAGATTATCCTAAGTTCATATGATATAATAGGCATGCTTTAATTTCCAAAAACAGAAAATAAAAACACACAACTAAACATCTTTTAATCACCCTAAACCAATGTCACTCTAAACAGGACAAGCTATCACATGCCATTAGAATACCGATTTAATCAACCATTTTAAGCGTAAAACAAACACTCAAAGTTTCTGAACATAATGCATATTCATTAATTGGATCAACAAGTTAGATAAGTGATGCTTAGAAGTTAGAAAACAGATTTGGCTTTTAGTTTGATCAACAAAATCAGCAATGAGTGAGAGTATAATATATGTTTAAACTCATGATTAGCAACTCTTTTAAGCATAGGTAAGCACTTAAAAAGTTCATGCACAGAATATGTAAGAATCGATTCAATATGAGGCACAAAATGTAAACATGCTCAGGTTAGTGCTAAAACAGAACAAGAGGCACCTAAACACTAAAAAAAGCAAGTTAAAATCAAGATATGTGATGTTAAACTTTATATTTAGGTCTTAACATGTTCAATGTGGTGCTGGAAATAGATTTTTTCAAGAAACATAAACATAATAGCACAAACAACAAAAATAGAAAGCTTAACAGAGAACCTTCACTATTCAAGAAATACTGCTGTCAAATTTGTCAATTAATTTCAGCATTTGTTCTCGGTGATTAACACTAAAGAAGCAGACAAAATGTAGAAAACAAATGAAAACAATGACAATAAACAGAACAGGGATAATGCAGATTAACTTCAACAAAACAGTGAGCAACACAACTCATGCTAAAACATTCTGGAAAGAAAACAACGTGAAAAACAAGAACAGGACAATACAACTAAACAGATAAGTTATCACACGTTAAACAACACAGAACAAACCACAACAGATTAATACATGATGGAGGAACAGCAGCATGCTGCGATAGAAGCATACTCAGCAGAACAGAAAAATAAATCCTAAGCTAAACATGCTGCCAAATTTTGCAAATGAAACTCAGCATAATCCTACGCCATGCTAACACATGCTTGACAACGAAACACTATAGCTCAAATAGAAAAACAACATGGAATCCAAGGGCAGAGAACAAACGCATCCAAGAATAGAACAGGAGACAAATACAGAAAACACATTCACAAATCAGGAAGAAATACTCAGCATAAATAGAACAGAAACTCACGCTTGACAAAAACAGAAAAGAACAGAACATGCAACAAGAAACAGGACAAAAAAAAAATTCATAACAGAACACAAGACACGACAGTTTTAAACAGTGAACATAAATTCTTAAACTAACATGCTTGACACATTCTAAAAACAGAGAACAAACATGCTAACCTCACCTAAACAGGAATGCAGACAAGGAAAATGCATGCTGACAGAAAACAAAAACAAAGCCGAGAAGACACTCAGCAGAAAACAAGGGAAAAACAGAACCCGAATTGTGCAAACAAGAGCACGTAGGCTCTGATACCACTTGATAGGATACAGATCTGTAAATGGAGCAAAAATATACATGCGGAAGACTTAAGAACGCTAAGAGGATCAATGCTCAAGAGCACCCCAAAACAGAGGAAAAGGCGAGGAGGGAGGAAGGGTGATACCGAGCTTTCCATGAAGTAGGTGAGGTTGCAAACTCCTCAGAGATTGCCGATGGAGTGAAGGGAAAACCATCAGCTGGCCAGACTGTAACACCCCCGAACCCACCCTGGCTCGGTGTGCTACTTGACTCACTCTAACCCCAATAATTTAAAAAAAAAATCGGACACAGCAGAATTTAAAGCTAAGTCTCCGGAAGCTTTCTAATGTCATACCTAGCTGTCTAGACTCACTAATTTCCCTTAATCCTAACCGTTAAGCACCACGGCATCCTCCCCGAAAATTTTAGCAAAGTAACGCCTGAAAATGGCGCCTCCGAAATTCTAGGTACCTGCAAACGAATCAATTCTCAACAAGATCAAGAATACTCTTACTCCACTATCCACTCACCTGTCCAGCATACGAAATCTCCAAATAGTTGTAAAGAATGAAACTATAATACTAACATCCCTAAGTGAAGAAAGTCCACAGTATAGGGCAACACATCACCCTTAACTATGACTGTATGCAACAAATATAAATAGCTATTCTGAAGGTGATTTAAGGTAAAAATAAGTGCGTTTTGGTTTTTATATGTTTAGGTGTTGATTATTGGTGTTTTAAGGGTATTTAGAGTGAGTTTAGTGAGGGTTTGAAAACCCTAGAATGTGAGGTCCGAATTTTTGATTCCTTGGCTGTATTTTCTTCCTATTTTGATCATTTAATTGTTGGATGGATTAGTTTAGGTGGTTTGAGTGGTTAGATTGAAGATTGGAGGAGTGTTACACAAAAAATGGGTTGTGAACATTAGGGTGGCCGATTCTATTTTGGCAATTTTGTGTTGGCCAAGTGAGTTGTTTGGATAACTTAAGTGTTTCAATGGATAGTAGACGTGTAGAGGTTTTTGGATTGGGGTGGCGCGTCGAAATTCGTTAAAAAACGAGAGAGTTATGATCGTTTGAAGTTTGACGGTCAAATTTGGGTAAAAATCGGGTTTAAGTGTTTAAGTGTGAGATTGTTTTAATTGTTGGTTAGTTTAAGGTTTAAGAATTCCTTAGAGTGTATTGGTAACTTATCAAGCTAAGTTTTTGTTATTTTAGGTCGTCGAACGAAGGAATTGATCGATAGAAGTGAGCTAGTGAAAGCTGAGCAATCAAGTAAGTAGTGGATCATTTGTGTTTTGCCTTCGGGCCTACACCATGGAATTGTAGGGAATTGTTTGCTTTGTTGTTTTGTTTTTGTCTTGTGTCGTGCATTGTATGTGACATGCATCATGGGTTTTAAACTATGAAATACGTGTTTTGAGCATCGTTTGCAATTTGTGAAAGTGAAATGTAAAGATATGTGAGGCAATGTGAATTGTTGTGGAGTCGCCTCGTCGCGAATAGTGCCTGAAAGAATGGCAGTTCGGGAGGGTTCCACAAAAGAGGTGTGGTGGTCTCTTGTGGAGTAGCCTCGTCGCGAATAGTGCCTGGAAGAATAGCAATTCGGGAGGTTATCGCAAGGTAGCCTCGTCGCGAATAGTGCCTGGAAGTATGGCAATTTGGTAGGTCATCACAAAGTCACCTCGTCGCGAACTAGTGCCTGAAAGAATGGCAATTCGGGAGGTGTCTACAAGAGAGTCACAGCTAAAAGCATGTAAGTTGTCGTGATTATGAACGAGGTTCATTGATTGACGTGGGAGAAGATCATGTATGGCCGTCCCGTGTGTGAACACGATGTGTGCCTCAGATCGAGCTCTACGTGGTCAACGCGTGACCATCCTGTTAGGATAGGTATCCGCTTGACGCACAAGTGAAAGTGAAGAGTAATGAAACGAGAACAAGTTGAACACAACCGAGAGTTAGAAACCGCATGTATTAGGGTTGTGTGTGAGGGTGATGTATGCGGTGTGCACTTTGTTTTCGTATGCATTATTCCCTACTTACTAAGCATTAGGCTTACTTTTGTGTTCTATGGTGTAGGTGGTGACGTGTTACCGGTGAGCTAGACGAGGGAGCTAGGATTAGGCGGCAGTCGGTGGCACACAGGGCACGCCGGTGCGGGCAGTTGTCGGGGTGCCTCGACCATGGTCTTCGGGGGATGTGGGGCTTTGTATTTTGGTAGTTTATTGTAGATGTCTGTTTGTGAAAATGATGGGAATGCGTAACTCTTTTTGGTTGATGTTTTTGATAGTTATGAATGGCCGCTGGTCTTTCACAAAGAAGAAAGGAGGAAGAATAGGATTTTTACCATTTTTAACACTTAATTAACCTTTTTATAAAAATCATCTTTTCTTACTTTTTATTTATTTCCACCATTTTTCTAAAATTACAATCAAAACCCCTTCTTTCTCCTTTCAATGTCAACGTGCATCAACCAAGAAAAACCCCTTTTTATTCACACATTTTCTTGAAATTTTATTGGTTCAAATCTCCTTGAATTTTCAACCTAACTTTTGACTTTTTCCACATTTTCAACTACCTCCTTTTCTCTTCTCCTTTTTGTCTTAAAACGTGGAATGCTTCTTCCTTTAAACACTCATTTTCATTCAATTTTTCTAACAATTTCCCATTGGTTGGTAAAACCTTGACTTTTCAAACTTTTTAAATTTTCAACCATTACATTTCCAACTAATCACCACCTTTCATTCTCTCCTATTTCACCCTTCAATACCTAATATAACTCTCAAATAAATCTCTCACAACGCTTCTAATCTAAGGCTACACTCGTTAAGAAAATTTTGGGTGTTACATTGTAACGTCCCTTAAACCTAACCCTTAATTTCCCGTATAAAATTTTCTTTTTTTTTTTCGAGTACTAATTCGCAATTTAAACTTTCAAACGTTTAGGCGGAATTAAACTCGTTAAAATCTTTTAGAAAATTGAAACCCATTTGGATATAGTTTAAACAATTAAATTAAAACTGGAAACAAATTAAACCATATTCAAAAACATTTAAAAATAACTTGAAATACTTCGGCCAGTGAAGGGAGGGGAAAAAAGGGACTTTGTCCCATAAAAACGATGGGCGATCATCGCCGGCGATTGATTGCCTAGCTGATCGCCCCCTTGGCGATCTGCTCCCTATGCCAAGCGATCGCCCAGCGATCGCTCAACAACTTCTCTGGAAATTCCAGAGAAGTTGTAACTTAGGGGGCGAACGATCGCCCTGCCTGGCGATCGTTCGGCAGCCCCTCTGGATTCGCTTTCCAGAGGGCTCGCCCCCACCTTCTCTCTTTTTCTCTTCCTCTTCCTTCTTTATATTTTCTTCACGCCCTGCACACCATTTACACACTCAATACACACAACACACACACTACACACTCATCACCTTTCTCATTCCTTTATCACACCATTTCATACATTCCTCAAAAACACACTTCTACCCATAACACTATCACCCACCTACGTTATACTCGCTATCCGCTCACCGACTCAAAATACGTTTAAAATATAACCAAATTTGTAACACCCGAGTCATCGGGCAGGTAACCTTCTTAACTGTATTAACGGTCATATTATTTAAATCTTCGCAGTTAGGATATTATGACAAGTTTAATTAATTAAATGTGGGTTTTAAACTAGGTTGAGTGGCAGGATTGTAATAATGGGAGATTGAGGTCAGTATTTAAAGAAAAAGGAAATGTTTTAAACCTCACTTAAACCACTGTTGTGACGACCCCAACCCCGTAGGGCCGCCACAGACTTGACCGTGGCATAATCATTTCTTAAGCCCTCGTATTATTCGCATAAACTTTTTCATTTTTACTTTAAACATTTCCTAAAACCCTTAAACAAACTAACCATAACATAACCTTAACTCTAAGCTCTCGTAACTACGTAAATTTTCTTTTTATATCACTCATAACGTTTCGACTTCTAAACCATTAAATCGAAGTCTGGGATTGTTGAAATCCCGAAAAAAATCACTCCTTCCTTCATCATTCATCATTCATCATTCATCATTCATCATTCATCATTCATCATTCATCATTCATCATTCATCATTCATCATTCATCATTCATCATTCATCATTCATCATTCATCATTCATCATTCATCATTCATCATTCATCATTCATCATTCATCATTCATCATTCATCATTCATCATTCATCATTCATCATTCATCATTCATCATTCATCATTCATCATTCATCATTCATCATTCATCATTCATCATTCATCATTCATCATTCATCATTCATCATTCATCATTCATCATTCATCATTCATCATTCATCATTCATCATTCATCATTCATCATTCATCATTCATCATTCATCATTCATCATTCATCATTCATCATTCATCATTCATCATTCATCATTCATCATTCATCATTCATCATTCATCATTCATCATTCATCATTCATCATTCATCATTCATCATTCATCATTCATCATTCATCATTCATCATTCATCATTCATCATTCATTCCTCAATCATCAAACAGTACACTAATCTAACCTACAATTTCAGACAAATTCAAGAAAACGAAACTGCATGGATCGCTCTAAAATCGAGCATATCCTTACCTGTTAAAAATAACCCAAGCAGTTCCAGTATGTTTCTAAAATCAAGACTCTATATCTAAACAATCTACTACTACTTCATACACATCAAAACTCGACTATACATACATCTTTCTATCATAATATCCAATCTACATACTTAAACACTTCGATGCATTCACACCAAAACCGACACATAGACCTACATTAGTAAAATTATCAAACAAAACCCAAACAAATCCTTGAAACCAACATCGAACATAAACATGGAATTTCCTAAGACATCACCAAAGACATACATTATCAGATCATTCAGAATGGAACTACTTCAAACCTACATCCACTATAAAATTCATAAATAATAAACTTAGCTATACACCATAAATCCATCCCTTTCTAACCAACAAAATTAACTCACATCCACTCGACATACATCCTTCAAACCATCGGATCTTCAAGCCAAAACACACCCCGTCGCCACGAGCACCACCCATCGACCACCTATCGCTTGTCATCATGAGGAACTCTCATCTTCACACCTGTCACCTACATCATACGATAACTACATTAAGCCTAATGCTTAGTAAGGAGCGTACTAAACATAACATAACATAACATAACATATATGCATGACATGTGTAAAACATTTTCGTTTCATTTCTTTTAAACTGTTTCTTGCCCTGTAGTACATTCATGACTTGCCCTGTAGTATATTCATGACTTGCCCTGTAGTACATTCATGACTTGCCCTGTAGTAACATTCATCATTCATCATTCATCATTTATCATTCATCATTCATCATTCATCATTCATCATTCATCATTCATCATTCATCATTCATCATTCATCATTCATCATTCATCATTCATCATTCATCATTCATCATTCATCATTCATCATTCATCATTCATCGTCGTTCTTTACTTTTAACATTTTCATAAAACATGCTTGTAAATAGTTCGTATGCACTTTAGAAAAACATGATGCATGAGAAGACATACATAGAAACATCTATCGAACGTACACTAACTTCACTAAGGCACCACTTAGCTACCCTCCTTACCATCAACCCACGTAACCATCTAACCTCGTCACTATAAACAGAATAAACATCGTTATGACGTAGGGCCTTAGTGGCCGGAAACCTAACGCTCACTTACCTGGCGTCCGTAGTAAGCCGAGCACCGTCCAAAGGTCGTCTTCACCTAAAGCATTTCATAAATAAAAGGCATTAAAATCAATTCTAATTAAACTAATTTCAAACTTAAACTAATCTCCTAATTTAGGAAATTCTTTCCTAAAATTTCTATTTTCTCATTCGGGCATAACTAAGCTCTTATTTTCTTAAAAACATCTTAAACTACTATTTATAGCTTAATCTAACAAAATCTAACTAAACGGGCCACTATTTTGGGTTCGGTAAAAACCGACCTAAACTTCGAACGCGCGTAACTTTCGCGTCGTTATCGGAATCGAACGATTCCAGCGGCCACGTACTCCTCTAATACCTATTTTAAATCTGCCAAAGGAATTTAAAAACAAATGACCGGAGCTAGGTCAATTTAGCAGAAACCCGAAACTGCCCTTTTTCGGAAAATTCCACTTTTTCGATTTTTCATCAAAACTCATCATTTCTTCACCAATCTATCCTACTACATCCAATTAGCAATATCTAACCTAAAATCGAAGCTACATTGAGCAAAACCCGAGTGCCCTAATTCGGGCATTCACTGAATTTCGCCCAAATCGGGCTCACCACTGCCATTCGACCAAAGCCGGACCAAGGTCAGCAAACCCTCGCGGAGGCGACCAAAAACGGGCGGCGATCGGAGCCAAAACCGGCTCGTCACAGCCGGCCACGAACAAACCCGAAACGGGTGAAAACCGAACCAAAACAGGGGAGCTCACCGTCGGCTCGTGCGCGAGGATGGCCGGAGATCCTTTGTCGCCGCCGTCTGGCCGGAGAAGGCGGAGCTCGCCGGCGAACGGCGCCGCGTCGCCGCGCTTTCCCCCCCCCTGCGCGCTTCGCTGCCTCGGCGTCGGGCTCGAACACAAACAACCCGATGTTTGTGTTGTTTTCCGGTATTATAATAATAATAATAATAATAATAATAATAATAATAATATAATAATAATAATCCTAATATTAATTCCTATTAAAACGTTAATATACCGTTTTGCCCTTCCGTAATTCGTTAAATCTCGTTCTTAATTATAACTCAAGGCTTAATTTCATTGGAAATGCCCGAATCTAAATTAATTAACCAATCAGGTTAACCAAATTTATTCACTTTTCTTTTAAATTACTTAAAACAATTATTTATTAAACAATACCTATTATTTTATTTTCTCTTAAAATTCCGGGTGTTAAACTGTAGCCGACACCTCGTGATGTCTAGTGTTCTTGATGACATTTAGTTCGAAAGTAATATTCCATGATGGATAATGCTCTGCTCTGTAGCTTGATGTTTTAAGAGTTTCCATGTTCATGCATCATGAAAGTGCTATTTTGTCGTCTAGCGATCGGCAGATGTAGAGTGTTAGCCATCGGATGATGAAAGTGCTATTTTGTCGTCTAGCGATCGGCAGATGTAGAGTGTTAGCCATCGGATGATGAAAGTGCTATTTTGTCGTCTAGCGATCGGCAGATGTAGAGTGTTAGCCATCGGATGATGAAAGTGCTATTTTGTCGTCTAGCGATCGGCAGATGTAGAGTGTTAGCCATCGGATGATGAAAGTGCTATTTTGTCGTCTAGCGATCGGCAGATGTAGAGTGTTAGCCATCGGATGATGAAAGTGCTATTTTGTCGTCTAGCGATCGGCAGATGTAGAGTGTTAGCCATCGGATGATGAAAGTGCTATTTTGTCGTCTAGCGATCGGCAGATGTAGAGTGTTAGCCATCGGATGATGAAAGTGCTATTTTGTCGTCTAGCGATCGGCAGATGTAGAGTGTTAGCCATCGGAGATGAAAGTGCTATTTTGTCGTCTAGCGATCGGCAGATGTAGAGTGTTAGCCATCGGATGATGAAAGTGCTATTTTGTCGTCTAGCGATCGGCAGATGTAGAGTGTTAGCCATCGGATGATGAAAGTGCTATTTTGTCGTCTAGCGATCGGCAGATGTAGAGTGTTAGCCATCGGATGATGAAAGTGCTATTTTGTCGTCTAGCGATCGGCAGATGTAGAGTGTTAGCCATCGGATGATGAAAGTGCTATTTTGTCGTCTAGCGATCGGCAGATGTAGAGTGTTAGCCATCGGATGATGAAAGTGCTATTTTGTCGTCTAGCGATCGGCAGATGTAGAGTGTTAGCCATCGGATGATGAAAGTGCTATTTTGTCGTCTAGCGATCGGCAGATGTAGAGTGTTAGCCATCGGATGATGAAAGTGCTATTTTGTCGTCTAGCGATCGGCAGATGTAGAGTGTTAGCCATCGGATGATGAAAGTGCTATTTTGTCGTCTAGCGATCGGCAGATGTAGAGTGTTAGCCATCGGAGATGAAAGTGCTATTTTGTCGTCTAGCGATCGGCAGATGTAGAGTGTTAGCCATCGGATGATGAAAGTGCTATTTTGTCGTCTAGCGATCGGCAGATGTAGAGTGTTAGCCATCGGATGATGAAAGTGCTATTTTGTCGTCTAGCGATCGGCAGATGTAGAGTGTTAGCCATCGGATGATGAAAGTGCTATTTTGTCGTCTAGCGATCGGCAGATGTAGAGTGTTAGCCATCGGATGATGAAAGTGCTATTTTGTCGTCTAGCGATCGGCAGATGTAGAGTGTTAGCCATCGGAGATGAAAGTGCTATTTTGTCGTCTAGCGATCGGCAGATGTAGAGTGTTAGCCATCGGATGATGAAAGTGCTATTTTGTCGTCTAGCGATCGGCAGATGTAGAGTGTTAGCCATCGGATGATGAAAGTGCTATTTTGTCGTCTAGCGATCGGCAGATGTAGAGTGTTAGCCATCGGATGATGAAAGTGCTATTTTGTCGTCTAGCGATCGGCAGATGTAGAGTGTTAGCCATCGGATGATGAAAGTGCTATTTTGTCGTCTAGCGATCGGCAGATGTAGAGTGTTAGCCATCGGAGATGAAAGTGCTATTTTGTCGTCTAGCGATCGGCAGATGTAGAGTGTTAGCCATCGGATGATGAAAGTGCTATTTTGTCGTCTAGCGATCGGCAGATGTAGAGTGTTAGCCATCGGATGATGAAAGTGCTATTTTGTCGTCTAGCGATCGGCAGATGTAGAGTGTTAGCCATCGGATGATGAAAGTGCTATTTTGTCGTCTAGCGATCGGCAGATGTAGAGTGTTAGCCATCGGATGATGAAAGTGCTATTTTGTCGTCTAGCGATCGGCAGATGTAGAGTGTTAGCCATCGGATGATGAAAGTGCTATTTTGTCGTCTAGCGATCGGCAGATGTAGAGTGTTAGCCATCGGATGATGAAAGTGCTATTTTGTCGTCTAGCGATCGGCAGATGTAGAGTGTTAGCCATCGGATGATGAAAGTGCTATTTTGTCGTCTAGCGATCGGCAGATGTAGAGTGTTAGCCATCGGATGATGAAAGTGCTATTTTGTCGTCTAGCGATCGGCAGATGTAGAGTGTTAGCCATCGGATGATGAAAGTGCTATTTTGTCGTCTAGCGATCGGCAGATGTAGAGTGTTAGCCATCGGATGATGAAAGTGCTATTTTGTCGTCTAGCGATCGGCAGATGTAGAGTGTTAGCCATCGGAGATGAAAGTGCTATTTTGTCGTCTAGCGATCGGCAGATGTAGAGTGTTAGCCATCGGATGATGAAAGTGCTATTTTGTCGTCTAGCGATCGGCAGATGTAGAGTGTTAGCCATCGGATGATGAAAGTGCTATTTTGTCGTCTAGCGATCGGCAGATGTAGAGTGTTAGCCATCGGATGATGAAAGTGCTATTTTGTCGTCTAGCGATCGGCAGATGTAGAGTGTTAGCCATCGGAGATGAAAGTGCTATTTTGTCGTCTAGCGATCGGCAGATGTAGAGTGTTAGCCATCGGATGATGAAAGTGCTATTTTGTCGTCTAGCGATCGGCAGATGTAGAGTGTTAGCCATCGGATGATGAAAGTGCTATTTTGTCGTCTAGCGATCGGCAGATGTAGAGTGTTAGCCATCGGATGATGAAAGTGCTATTTTGTCGTCTAGCGATCGGCAGATGTAGAGTGTTAGCCATCGGATGATGAAAGTGCTATTTTGTCGTCTAGCGATCGGCAGATGTAGAGTGTTAGCCATCGGATGATGAAAGTGCTATTTTGTCGTCTAGCGATCGGCAGATGTAGAGTGTTAGCCATCGGATGATGAAAGTGCTATTTTGTCGTCTAGCGATCGGCAGATGTAGAGTGTTAGCCATCGGAGATGAAAGTGCTATTTTGTCGTCTAGCGATCGGCAGATGTAGAGTGTTAGCCATCGGATGATGAAAGTGCTATTTTGTCGTCTAGCGATCGGCAGATGTAGAGTGTTAGCCATCGGAAGATGAAAGTGCTATTTTGTCGTCTAGCGATCGGCAGATGTAGAGTGTTAGCCATCGGATGATGAAAGTGCTATTTTGTCGTCTAGCGATCGGCAGATGTAGAGTGTTAGCCATCGGATGATGAAAGTGCTATTTTGTCATCCAGCGATCGGCAGATGTAGAGTGTAGCCATCAGATGATGAAAGTGCTATTTTGTCGTCTAACGATCGGCAGATGTAGAGTTGTTAGCCATCGGATGATGTGAAAGTGCTATTTTGTCGTTCCACGCGATCGGCAGATGGTAGAGTGTTAGCCATCGGAAGATGAAAGTGCCTATTTTGTCGTCTAGCGATCGGCCAGATTGTAGAGTGTTAGCCATCGGATGATGAAAGTCGCTATTTTGTCGTTCTAGCGATCGGCAGATGTAGAGTGTTTAGCCATCGGCCGATGTGAGGGGTTTCCATTGTCGTTTAGTGACCGGATCATGTTTAATTATGCACGTTGGGAGTACATGTCCCATGGATGCTGTTTCCCTATTTCACCGGAAGAGGATGAAGTATATTCCCTAGCCGGATGAAGTTGTAATTAATAACTTGTCGTTTAGTGATCGGATGATATAGAGCTTGTAAGCTATCGGAAGATGTCATAGATGAACACATGAATTTCACATGTCTATCGGTGGATGTTTTTAAATTGGTCACACGAGATGCACTTGATCGTCGGTTGATGCGAGTATTCGCATCTGCCGATAGGTGTTTAAATGAGTCATGTGGGGTGCACGTGCCATCCGGAAGATGAAATGTCTATCGGTTGATGCAGACCCATGCAACTTGTACGTCGATTGGAAGCATGTACGAGGGACTAACTTTCCATCCATTAAGTTGAAGTCTTTAAGCCTGTTAGGTATGCTGTTATTAAAGAAAAAAAAAAGGAGAAGGAGAAAAGAGTTCAAATATGAGTTAAAGTTTTATGTAAAGTCAAGAATTTCGTGGCGATCCTCCCCGAGTCGTTACAATTATGGTATCAAAGCAAAACCGTGTTCTAAAACCGATTCTGCAGACTGCCTTCCAGCACTGACTGTCACATGAGCACACCTCAGCAACTGTAAGTATTTATGATTTCATATATGTCATTAAGTTAAGATATACCTGTAATGATTTGTCTAGGAATCCCAAAAAGGTTAGAGGTCAGCAAAGAGAGACCAATGAGGATAGCAATGCTATCGCTCAGTTGACTGAGTTGGTCATGCGCCAATCTCACCAGATAGAACGACTGATGACTGCTAGAGAGGAACAAGGCAACTCCAGTACTAATGCAACTCATGATCATGGGGGTGAGCGTTTTCACCGGCTTCGACCCCCGGTGTTTAATGGAAATGTTTCAGATCCTATTCATGCTGAGGAGTGGATTCGAAAGATAGAAGACATGTTTAAGTATGCAAAGGTTGATGAAGGGGATAAGGTCACCTATGCTGTCTTTCATTTGGAGTTAAGTGCGAGGCATTGGTGGGACTCGATCCAGAACACCGCTAATGCCGAAGCTATGACCTGGGAGATGTTCAAGACTGCCTTCTTTGACAAGTACTTCAATAGGACTGTTCGGGCCAACAAGAAGAAGGAGTTCATGAATCTACGACAAACTGGCTCTGTGGCGGATTACATATGCAAATATGATGCTTTATCACGGTTTGCTCCCCGTATGATTGAGGATGAGGAGGACAAGATTTACCAATTTGTTCAAGGACTGAAGCCAAGTCTGTACATAAAAGTGAAGACTGCTGGGATACACAATGTACCTTATGGTGAACTGACGGCTATGGCCTTGGAGCTGGAAGAGGCAGAAATGACAACATATGCACAGCGCGAACAGCCAAAGAAACTCATGAAGGACACTCAGCCGCCACCACATCAGAATAAAGGTTGGTAGCCGCGACAGAACAGGGGACCACAGCAACAAAAACATGGAATAAAGAGGCCCCTCAACCAGAATGATGACCAAGGAAAAGAAAGAGACCTTTGGCACCCCTATGCCCCACTTGTCAGAAGAACCATCCTGGTGAGTGCAGGTTGCTTTCTGGCTGCTGTTTCAGGTGTGATAAGACTGGACACCTAGTTAGAGACTGCCCCATGCCGCCAGACCCGAACCGTGCAAGAGTAGTGCCCAGAGTTTATGCTATGCTGGAAGATGAGGATACAGTGCCGCATACAGTCATAACAGGTACCATTATGATCTGTGGTTTTGCTGCTTACACGCTTATAGATACAAGAGCCACACACTCGATTATATCAACCTCGTTTGTATGCAACCATAACATAGGATCTTTACCAGCTGAAAGATTATTTAGTGTTATGTTACCATCGGGGAAATCACTACATTCCGAACAGATCGTTAAAGGTGATGTTGTGTCCTTAGGAAGTAAGAAACTATATGTAGAACTGATTATAATTGACATGAAAGGATATGAGGTGATATTGGGAATGGATTGGTTATTTAGGCATTATGCCACTATAAGTTGTAGGACCGGATTGGTTGACTTTCGACCCCCAAATGGTGATTATTATTCCTTCCAAGCTATTCCTAAGATAAGCAAAATACCGATTATATCCTCACTAGAAATTTACCGGTTACTGAAAAATGGTTGTGAGAGTTACTTAGCTAGCATAATGGATGTTCGGGTGAAGAATAAGATAGAGTTACAAGATATCCCCATAGTCAGAGAGTTCCCAGAGGCATTTCTGGATGACTTGCCAGGATTACCACCTAATAGAGAAGTAGAGTTTGTAATTGATACATATCCCGAGGCATTACCGGTATCTAAGAACCCTTACCGTATGGCACCTGTAGAACTAAAAGAGTTAAAGGTCCAACTACAGGAATTAGTAGACAAAGGATTTATACGCCCTAGCAGTTCCCCTTGGGGTGCACCTGTTTTATTTGTCAAGAAGAAGGATGGTTCCCTTAGAATGTGCATAGATTACAGAGAACTAAATAAGTTGACAATTAAGAATAAGTACCCCTTACCTCGGATTGATGATTTGTTTGACCAATTGCAAGGAGCTAAGGTGTTTTCAAAAATAGATTTACGTTTGGGTTATTACAACCTGAAGGTTAAGGAAAGTGATATACCAAAGACAGCTTTTAGAACCCGTTATGGACATTATGAATTCCTGGTCATGTCTTTTGGACTGACCAACGCACCTGCAGCCTTTATGAACTTAATGAATCGAGTGTTTCGTAAGTATTTAGACAAATTTGTAATTGTGTTTATAGACGATATCCTGATTTACTCACAGACTGAAGCTGATCATGCAGAGCATTTAAGTATAGTTTTGACAACATTGAAGGAACACCAGCTTTATGCTAAATTGTCCAAGTGTGACTTTTGGTTGGACAAGGTTAATTTTCTTGGTCAGTGGTTTTTTCTTTTTGCTGATGGCATTTCTGTAGACCCGACCAAAATTCAGGCAGTTAAGGACTGGCCACAGACAAGGAATGTTGGTGAAGTCCGTAGTTTCCTTGGTTTGGTAGGTTATTATAGGAAGTTTATTAAGGGATTTTCTATGATAGCTAAGCCTTTAACTAGTTTGACAAAGAAGGACACCAAGTACTCTTGGACCGAAGCTTGTGAAGATGGCTTCCAGACACTTAAGCTAAAGTTAACGACAGCTCCACTATTGACCCTCCCAACTGAAGAAGGGAAGTTTAGTGTTTATTGTGATGCATCCAAAGTCAGACTAGGGTGTGTTTTGATGCAAGAAGGCAAAGTTATAGCGTATGCCTCTAGGCAGCTAAAGAGTTATGAGCAGAACTACCCCACTCACGATTTGGAGCTAGCCGCAGTTGTTTTTGCACTAAAGATTTGGAGACACTATTTGTATGGACGACAGTGTGAAGTATTTTCTGACCATAAGAGCTTGAAATACCTTTTAACTCAAAGAGAATTAAACATGAGACAAAGTCGTTTGTTAAGTTTGTAAAAGATTATGACTTTGAGATTAAGTATCACCCAGGTAGGGCTAACTCTGTAGCTGACGCACTGAGCCGTATGTTAACTACAATGCAAACCGTTGTATCGACCATGTCTGTACCTTTGATGACAGAGATTCGAAAATTGGAATTGGAGTTAGTTCCTGAACTGTCAGGTCTACTTGCTACTCTAACCATCCAACCAACCATTTTAGAGAAGATCAAAGAAGCACAACAGCAAGACTCAGAGGAGAATAACAGAATAATGAACAAGGTGAAGGACACCACCTCCGAGTTTAGTCACTCCAAGGATGGGATTCTAAGGTTTTTAGATAGATGGTATGTCCCTGATGATGAAAAGTTACGTAAGATAATCTTGGCCGAAGCTCATTCATCTTCCTTCTCTGTGCATCCTGGTAGCACCAAGATGTATCGGGATTTAAGGTTACATTATTGGTGGCCAAACATGAAGAGGGATGTGGCTAAGTTTGTAGAATCATGTTTGGTATGCCAACAGGTTAAGGCAGAACATCAACGCCCCGGAGGTACCCTTCAGCCTCTACCTATCCCTGAATGGAAGTGGGAAAATATTGCCATGGATTTTGTTGTGGGTTTGCCAAAGACAACTAAAGGACATGATAGTATTTGGGTCGTGACTGACAGAATGACCAAATCAGCTCACTTCCTACCTGTAAAGATGACCTACACAATGGACCAACTTGCGAACGTGTATGTTCAGGAAATTCTAAGGTTACATGGAATACCGGTATCCATTGTCTCTGACCGTGATCCCAGGTTCACCTCGCGATTTTGGAAAAGTTTGCAAGGCACGTTAGGAACCAAGTTAACCATTAGTACTGCTTTTCATCCACAGACAGATGGCCAATCAGAGAGGACCATTCAAATACTTGAGGATATGTTGAGAGCATGTGTGTTGGACTTTCAGACAACTTGGGATAGACATCTACCTCTAGTGGAATTTTCTTACAACAACAGTTACCAGTCCACCATTGGTATGGCACCTTATGAAGCACTTTATGGCAGGAAGTGCAGGTCACCCTTGTATTGGGATGAGGTTGGCGAAGCAAAGCTCTTGGGCCCTGAAATCTTGCAGCAAATGTCAGACAAGAACACCATTATTAGAAACAGGATGATGACTGCACAAAGCCTAAAGAAGAGTTATGCAGACCAAAGGAGAAGAGACCTCGAATTTGCTGTTGGTGATGAAGTCTTTCTGAAGATTTCACCATTTAAAGGAATTCTAAGATTTGGCAAGAAGGGGAAGCTTAATCCACGGTTCAATGGACCATTTCATGTCTTGGCAAAGGTTGGAAACACATCATACAGATTGCAATTACCCCCGTCATTAGAGAAAATTCATAATGTTTTTCATGTGTCTATGCTAAGGAAATGCATACGTGACCCAACGCATGTTGTGGTGCCATCAGAAATCGAGATTGAGCCGACTTTAGAGTATGAAGAGAAACCAGTGCAAATCTTGGATTCTGCAGTGAAAACTCTAAGAAACAAGGAAATCCTATTGGTTAAAGTTTTGTGGACAAATCATGGGGTTGAAGAAGCCACGTGGGAGCGACAACAGGACATGCTAGACAAATATCCAGAGTTATTTGTTTGAGCAATTTTCGAGGACGAAAATTTTGTTTAAGGAGGGGTGGATGTAACACCCGAGTCATCGGGCAGGTAACCTTCTTAACTGTATTAACGGTCATATTATTTAAATCTTCGCGGTTAGGATATTATGACAAGTTTAATTAATTAAATGTGGGTTTTAAACTAGGTTGAGTGGCAGGATTGTAATAATGGGAGATTGAGGTCAGTATTTAAAGAAAAAGGAAATGTTTTAAACCTCACTTAAACCACTGTAGCCGACACCTTCCTTTTCGACGAATTCTTCTTCCCCAAGCTCTTGCTCCCTGCTCCTGGCAAAACCTCCTCGGCGGCCGGTTCACTCCGCCACCACTCGACTACTCTGTGCCCGAGGTATGTATTAGACAATGTGGCTATCCGTTAGATCATTAGTTTTGTTTTTCAGCTCTGTATTGAAGTTCTAGATTCTTCAATGACCGTGTATTGTTATGGACATTTTGAGACCCGAGATTGTTAATGTCGTTCCGAATCGATTCTGAGTATTTAGAGTAACCAAACCCGGATTAGTCTTAGTTGCATCTAGCTGTTTCGACCTTGGATTTCAGACTGCACACTGAGTGTTGGACTGTTAGACTCGGGAATGGCTTTAGTTACCAGAACCTAGGATGACTGTGGTTAGAACTTTTAAGATTTTATTTTAACTATTGTAATGTGATTGTCTTAGGTGAAGAAGTTTGAAGAGAAAAGAGCTCAACTGCTAAGGAGACCAGGTAAGTGAATGTGTAGGTTTCTCGGTCATTAGGACCCTACATCAGCGGATACTAAGTAGAATGTTATGTGATGATTAGAAACTCCCTTATGCTGATGTCTAGTGTTCTTGATGACATTTAGTTCGAAAGTAATATTCCATGATGGATAATGCTCTGCTCTGTAGCTTGATGTTTTAAAAGTTTCCATGTTCATGCATCATGAAAGTTTTATGCATATGAAAATGTTTTATAAGCGATGTTTCTCATCATGAACAAGATAAGAAGATAAAACTTATGCAACGTGGTTAAGTGAGGGTTGGAGGCAATTCGGCGTAAGCCACAGTCCAAAAGAGGGACATATAATACGACCCGCGATAGGGACCATGGTCAAACTCACTGTCGAACCCCCTTTACCGGCACAAATCTTCTCTTAATCCACACAACTAAATGAAGAACATGAATGATGAATATGACCCATGATTATGAATGATGAATATGAACAAGAATATGAACAAGAAATGATCTATGAGCATGTTTTTGTCTGAATTATGCATCCATGCACTCATGTTAGTGTTGCATTCCTTACTAAGCATTAGGCTTATAGTTTAAACCTTATGATGTAGGTGACGAGTTCTCAGGTGAGGAACTCAAGGTCAATGAAAATGTCTAAGCTTGGTTGCTGGAAGATGCTCAGTGTGACAGTGAAGGCTGGATAGGCGATCAAGTTCCCTGGTTATACCCATAGTAAGTCATAGAAGTTTATGATAAACAGATGACTAAGTAGAATAGAGTCTTCTTATAACAATGAGATTCGGATTTTGAATGGTTGGAGCGATCGGCAGATGTAGAGTGTTAGCCATCGGATGATGAAAGTGCTATTTTGTCGTCCAGCGATCGGCAGATGTAGAGTGTTAGCATCGGATGATGAAAGTGCTATTTTGTCGTCCAGCGATCGGCAGATGTAGAGTGTTAGCATCGGATGATGAAAGTGCTATTTTGTCGTCCAGCGATCGGCAGATGTAGAGTGTTAGCCATCGGATGATGAAAGTGCTATTTTGTCGTCCAGCGATCGGCAGATGTAGAGTGTTAGCATCGGATGATGAAAGTGCTATTTTGTCGTCTAGCGATCGGCAGATGTAGAGTGTTAGCCATCGGATGATGAAAGTGCTATTTTGTCGTCTAGCGATTGGCAGATGTAGAGTGTTAGCCATCGGATGATGAAAGTGCTATTTTGTCATCCAGCGATCGGCAGATGTAGAGTGTTAGCATCGGATGATGAAAGTGCTATTTTGTCGTCCAGCGATCGGCAGATGTAGAGTGTTAGCATCGGATGATGAAAGTGCTATTTTGTCGTCCAGCGATCGGCAGATGTAGAGTGTTAGCATCGGATGATGAAAGTGCTATTTTGTCGTCCAGCGATCGGCAGATGTAGAGTGTTAGCATCGGATGATGAAAGTGCTATTTTGTCGTCCAGCGATCGGCAGATGTAGAGTGTTAGCATCGGATGATGAAAGTGCTATTTTGTCGTCCAGCGATCGGCAGATGTAGAGTGTTAGCCATCGGATGATGAAAGTGCTATTTTGTCGTCCAGCGATCGGCAGATGTAGAGTGTTAGCCATCGGATGATGAAAGTGCTATTTTGTCGTCCAGCGATCGGCAGATGTAGAGTGTTAGCCATCGGATGATGAAAGTGCTATTTTGTCGTCCAGCGATCGGCAGATGTAGAGTGTTAGCATCGGATGATGAAAGTGCTATTTTGTCGTCCAGCGATCGGCAGATGTAGAGTGTTAGCATCGGATGATGAAAGTGCTATTTTGTCGTCCAGCGATCGGCAGATGTAGAGTGTTAGCATCGGATGATGAAAGTGCTATTTTGTCGTCTAGCGATCGGCAGATGTAGAGTGTTAGCATCGGATGATGAAAGTGCTATTTTGTCGTCCAGCGATCGGCAGATGTAGAGTGTTAGCCATCGGATGATGAAAGTGCTATTTTGTCGTCCAGCGATCGGCAGATGTAGAGTGTTAGCATCGGATGATGAAAGTGCTATTTTGTCGTCCAGCGATCGGCAGATGTAGAGTGTTAGCATCGGATGATGAAAGTGCTATTTTGTCGTCCAGCGATCGGCAGATGTAGAGTGTAGCCATCGGATGATGAAAGTGCTATTTTGTCGTCCAGCGATCGGCAGATGTAGAGTGTTAGCCATCGGATGATGAAAGTGCTATTTTGTCGTCTAGCGATCGGCAGATGTAGAGTGTTAGCCATCGGATGATGAAAGTGCTATTTTGTCGTCCAGCGATCGGCAGATGTAGAGTGTTAGCATCGGATGATGAAAGTGCTATTTTGTCGTCCAGCGATCGGCAGATGTAGAGTGTTAGCATCGGATGATGAAAGTGCTATTTTGTCGTCCAGCGATCGGCAGATGTAGAGTGTTAGCCATCGGATGATGAAAGTGCTATTTTGTCGTCCAGCGATCGGCAGATGTAGAGTGTTACCCATCAGATGATGAAAGTGCTATTTTGTCGTCTAGCGATCGGCAGATGTAGAGTGTTAGCCATCAGATGATGAAAGTGCTATTTTGTCGTCCAGCGATCGGCAGATGTAGAGTGTTAGCATCGGATGATGAAAGTGCTATTTTGTCGTCCAGCGATCGGCAGATGTAGAGTGTTAGCCATCGGATGATGAAAGTGCTATTTTGTCGTCTAGCGATCGGCAGATGTAGAGTGTTAGCCATCGGATGATGAAAGTGCTATTTTGTCGTCCAGCGATCGGCAGATGTAGAGTGTTAGCCATCGGATGATGAAAGTGCTATTTTGTCGTCTAGCGATCGGCAGTCGGATGATGAAAGTGCTATTTTGTCGTCTAGCGATCGGCAGATGTAGAGTGTTAGCCATCGGATGATGAAAGTGCTATTTTGTCGTCTAGCGATCGGCAGATGTAGAGTGTTTAGCCATCGGACGATGTGAGGGTTTCCTTGTCGTTTAGTGACCGGATCATGTTTTAATTATGCACGTGGGGAGCACATGTCCATCGGATGATGTTTCCCTATTTCACCGGAAGATGAAGTATATTCCCTCGCCGGATGATGTAATTAATAACTTGTCGTTTAGTGATCGGATGATATAGAGCTTGTAAGCTATCGGAAGATGTCATAGATGAACACATGAATTTCACATGTCTATCGGTGGATGTTTTTAAATTGGTCACACGAGATGCACGTGATCGTCGGTTGATGCGAGTATTCGCATCTGCCGATAGGTGTTTAAATGAGTCATGTGGGGTGCACGTGCCATCCAGAAGATGCAATGTCTATCGGTTGATGCATGCAGACCCATGCAACTTGTACGTCGATTGGAAGCATGTACGAGTGACTAACTTTCCATCCATTAAGTTGAAGTCTTTAAGCCTGTTAGGTATACTGTTATTAAAGAAAAAAAAAGGAGAAGGAGAAAAGAGTTCAAATATGAGTTAAAGTTTTATGTAAAGTCAAGAATTTCGTGGCGATCCTCCCCGGGTCGTTACAAAATTTCATGAAAACGAACCGCATGGTTCCGTTTAAAAGTTTAACATCCCCACTGTTTGAAAAACATCGAAAACATAACAAAATACTACCCAGATCCAGACATCCTAAAACATCGACTATACATTTCTTTTTATCTATCAAATCCCAAAACATTTACCTATGCACGTCCCCACGGGTCAAAATCACGCTCCAACTGCCAGCGCACTCCCACGGGTCATCCTCCTTCAACGTGCTTATACTTCAGGCGGAGGGACGTCTTCCTCACCTATCTCAAAGTCACCTACACCATAGAATTAAACACGTGAGCTAGAGGCTCAGTAAATCTAAGTGAATGCAAATGTATGCTATGTTATGCTCTTTCAAACTATGCGTTCTTTTCATTTCTTTTCTTTTCTTTCTTTAGGTTTCTATGGGTCACCCGGAGCTTCACTCTCGTTAGATAGGAGCGGCACATCCCGCGATTGGATAGCCCCTCGGATCTAACTGGGGGGAAAGCATGCTTCCTCCGATAGCCATGTCTGAACCACCGCACCCGGCGTGACTATCTCTGCATTCATTTACGTTCTTTGTTTACCTTTTTCCATGTAAAAATGCTTTGAAATTCATTTTGCATGCGTGCTTAGAAAACAATGCATGGACATGCTCGATGCAATGACAGTAACAAAACAATGAAAATAAAGCATTAAAAATCAACAAATACTAAACATTCTATAACATAAAGTAACCTAACTACCCGTCCTAATCACCCCAATACATATCTCCAATCTCCTCGATCGACTCAATTCATACGGTGTAGGCCAAGACGGCCAAACAAGTCACAGAGACTTACCTCGCGTCTGTTGTATACCGAGCTTCGTCCACAAATGCTTGTTCACCTATAACATTTCACAATATACGACATTAAACCGAGTCTAAAATCACCAAACTCTAAAATCATTAACTCCTAACTAAGTAAAACTCCCTAAAACTCTAAAACATCTCATTAAGGCATTTCATCGAGCATTAAATGCTCGCTAATTATCTTAACCCCCATCAATGGGGTTTTTAATTTCTCCAACCTCCAAAACCTCAATAACTTTCATTTAATTCCAACAACTTCAATCAATAACCATAAATACGCCTCTCATAGCCATAAACACGGTTATCCTATCGATTTCAAACTCCATTTTACACTTTTAACGGAAAACCCTAATTGTTTCAAACCCTAGAAATCAAAATCCACATTCCAAAAGCGTAGATTCGTACCTAGAGTCGAGGAAGGAGAAGGAAACGTGAAATGATCGTTGTGATCGGAGAGAGCTCCGTCGTCGGAAAGGAGAGTGCCGCGTGAGGAGAGGGAAGTCGTCGCGCGAAGGAGAGGGAGAGAAGAAAGTTGCGTTGAAGTGTTGGAGAAAAGTGATTTTTGCCTATTTTATAACTTTGGCTTGGTAAATGACTAAATTGTCCTTTCATTTGTTTTCAATTTCTTCCTCCAATTGTCTTGTTATTTAACTAACGATTCGATTTTTCAAAATTCTCATATTTCACCATAAATTCCAATTTATTATTACGGCTTCGTTAAAACTTTCCGTTCGTAAAACGGACTTAACTTGATGTACTTACAAAAACACCGATAATATTGGAATAATATTAAATCCCGTAAAGCCGAGTGTTACATACATAGACAGCAAAGATGAGTGCTCCGGCAATTTGTTCTTCCATGGGAGAACCGCAACGTTCGGGCAATGGATTTCCCCACCGTCTGCTTCCTTCAAGCTCTAGCAAGAACGAGGAGTGGCAGAGGCGACTAAGAGTACTACCAAGCAATCCAGAGCTTGCGCGACACTCTAGTGAAGCCATCAGCAGCGAAGCTCCGCTTGAACACCGACGATAGACCAAAATGAAGAAAAACTCTTCTGTGATTTCCAAAAATTCGTAATACTAGCTAAACGTTTACAGAGATGGAAGATGAGCTAAATATAGGAAAAGAAATGGCGAAGACGAAGGAGGAGAAGCTTTAGACGACTCGCTGGGCAACAGCTAGAATTATAGCCGTTGTACAATTTCTGCATGCAGGCAGCTGTCTGGTTCGCTGGCAATGCTTCTCCAGGCCGGTTCACCTCTTTACACTTTGGTTCATCTTTGTTTCTCCTTTGGTTTGACCCGTTCACTTGGTTCAACCATTGGTTCAATCCGGTTCAGCTTTGTTCCTCTCTTGATTTGGCTGGTTCAGCTTGGTTCCTCTCTTGGTTTAGCCTGGTTCAACTTGGCTCCTCTCTTGGTTTGCCATCCTTTGAAGACTATTACAAAAATATACATTCTAAAAGGCTAAAGTTTGCCAATTAACGAGTTTTAAACAAAACTAAAGTTTCCTAAAAATATATAATTAAATACATGGCTTGTTTACATAATTTGAATTAAAGGAAAACAAATTCCTTCTTCATTAATTCTTTCCAAGCCTTAAGAATCCACTTACCTACAAAATTCCACAAGTCTATTAGATATATAAAATAAATAAATAATTACATACCTTGACTTGTGCTCAATGGATCGAGACCGTGGGCATATAACAAATGAGCTAGGATTTATCATTTAAAAAAAAAAACAATACTTGGTTTCATTACACTTAGATAGACCTAGAACAATAAGAATTAAATCAAGATTATCATGCAATTCAAATTTTAATACAAACTCAAGAACTAGTTCATTCAAATAACAAAGAGAGTTAGGATTCTTTCTAAACGAGTGGCAACAACAATCTTGGATCACAAAATTCTTCTCCTAGTTCTTTCAACAATTAAAATCAAGCTTAGACAAGAAATAGTAAACATGATATCCAATTATGCAAGAATGTACAAGAAGTTGATCTCAAACATGCAATTCATCCAATCAACCTACTAATTAACTAATTCCAAAAGAATTTCAAGTAAGGTTTCATGGATACATACCTTGTTGCCAAAAGTTCATCCAACTTCTCACTTATCCATCGTCAAAACTCATTAAGGAGTAGGAAGCTAAAAAATCCTCAAAAGATAAAAACAATATGCATATATTTTGATTTTATGTTTACCATGGCCAACAACAATTAGACTAATTGACCAAGCACTAGATTCTAAGGTTAGACTCTAAATTTAAGTCCAAAACAAAGACAAACAAACAAACAACACAAACAAGTGGTTTGGTTGGGTACCAATAACTAATTAGATCAAAGATTAGTCATGCATACCCCATGTTAATAACCAAAGACTTAATCCATGATTAGCACAACAACTAAGTCACAAGACTCAATCTAAAAGTCCTAAACATTTAATCAAACGCACAACAAATCAAGAAAGTTAATCAAAGAAAATAAACTTGCAACTAATATCAATGATAAACTACTGGGTCTAGGTAACCCTCTAGAACTTTTGTGGAAATCGTCACACTATCCCACACCCTTTAAAGGCGACTGCATCACACGACGATCTGTCGGGCCCAATGGCCACCGGTAAACCTCGGACAATACCAACGGCCCACAGAGGAAAGCTCTTGGCCACAAACACAGATCACTCAACGGTACAAGTGAATCCTAAGTGACTAACAAGATAATATATGACATGCTTTTGTTAAAAAGGTTGGACCTTAAGTTAACATAGACTTAAATAAAACAAAAGACACTTACTTGATGCAATCAAATAAGAGTTCACAACAGAATTATAAAACATGGTGAAATAGAATTTGCCAAGCTCTATTTAACATGCAATTTAGTTCATACTTTTCATTCTAAATTTAACCTAACATCAAGGACTCTAAAATACTTGACACTAAACAAAACATAGACACAAGAAATGCATCAATCATCAAACAAAAACTTAAACATGGATTGAAACAGAATTTTACAATCCAATTTAAACATGTTATAGTTTTATGCTTTCACTTTAATTTCAATTCAAGGCATCAAATAAAATCCTAAACAAGTTTAAAACACAAATAAGCATGGTAAAACATTTGCATATATTTTAGATGTTTTCAGGACATAAAATAGAAATTGAAAACTCAAAACAGTGTACAAAACACATAAAAATAACATAATTTTCTAACCCAAAAAACTAACACAAATGTACTCCAAATTTTCTAAATATTTAACAGGGATTAGCAAACAAGAGGATTAACATCCTGTCAAATTTTCAAATCCGAATTCAACATACGCAGAAAGTTATGAAAGTTCAAAGTTCAGAAAATTTAAACTCAAAAACCAGAAAAATTTCTAATCAACCTAAAGTACCCTAAACTGAAACTAGCACAATCCACATCCGAAAAACCTGAAATTTTAACAGATGATAGTTAACAATATATTGAATATGCTGTAAAAACTTCATATCCAAATTCATTATGAACAGAGAATTATGCAAGTGTAAAACACATCAAAATTCTGAAATTTTCAAAACAGAATTTTCTAAATAACGCAGAAGTTCCTAAACAAAAAATAGCACAATCAACATCTGAATAATCTGAAATTTAAACAGAGGTTAGTCCAACAATATGATTAACATGTAAAAATTTCAAACCAAAATTCATAGTGAGCAAAGAATTATGCAAGTCCAAAGTAGGAACAAAAACTAGAAAAACCAGAAAATTCTAAACCAGAATTTTAACTAAACATCCTAGAAAAGTCCTAAACAAATCAATGTCAATTTGGACAACAAATTATCACAATAAACTCTCCTAAACATGAGATATCTAAAAAGATTATCAAAACAAAAACACAAACTAAAACACATTTGGAAAACACCCAAACAACACAATAATTTCAGCAAAATGTAAACTAACATGAGAATTCAATTTTAGCATTTCATTTTCTAATCCATTCTCTATGTAAATTAATTTTGCCAACACAACCTAAACAACTAAACATGGTTCTAAAACAGAAACAAACATCCATAAATAAGCACCTGAACAAAACAAGAAAAATAGACTATGCTCTTCAAAAATAACATTCTGAAATTTAAACCAATACGGCCATGGTTAATTCATGCTAGCTATTCAGTAACATTAGGTTAAGATGGAAAAATCTGTAACGACCCTTAAACCTAACCCTAATTTCCCGTATAAAATTTTCTTTTTTTTCGATTACTAATTCTCAATTTAAACTTTCAAACGTTTAGGCGGAATTAAACTCGTTAAAATCTTTTAGAAAATTGAAAACCATTTGGATATAGTTTAAACAATTAAATTAAAACTGGAAACAAATGAAACCATATTCAAAAACATTTAAAAATAACTTGAAATACCTCGGCCAGTGAAGGGAGGGGCAAAAAGGGACTTTGTCCCATAAAACGATGGGCGATCATCGCAAGGCGACTGATCGCCTAGCTGATCGCCCCCTTGGCGATCTGCTCCCTATGCCAAGTGATCACCCAGTGATCGCTCGGCAACTTCTCTGGAAATTCCAGAGAAGTTGTAACTTAGGGGGCGAACGATCGCCTTGCCTGGCAATCGTTCGGCAGCCCCTCTGGATTCGCTTTCCAGAGGGCTCGCCCCCACCTTCTCTCTTTTCCTCTTCCTCTTCCTTCTTTCTATTTTCTTCACGCTCTGCACACCATTTACACACCCAATACACACAACACACACACTACACACTCATCACCTTTCTCATTCCTTTATCACACCATTTCATACATTCATCAAAAACACACTTCTACACCATAACACTATCACCCACCTACGTTACACTCGCTATCCGCTCACCGACTCAAAATACGTTTAAAATATAACCAAATTTCATGAAAACGAACCGCGTGGTTCCGTTTAAAAGTTTAACATTTCTTCCTGTTTAAAAATACCAAAACATTACAAAACTCTTTCAATTTCCCAAAAGAAAAACACCACAAACTACCTATCCAGATCCAAGCATCCTAATATGTTTATCTATACAAATTTCTTATATTCTTTCTATTGAATCCCAAAACATTTACCTATGTCCCCACGGGTCAAAATCACGCTCTGACTGCCAGCGCACTCCCGCGAGCCATCTTTCGTCAACGTGCTCATACTTCAGGCGGATGGACATCATCCTCACCTGTCTCAAAATCACCTACACCATAAAGACACCTATGAGATAAAAATCTCAGTAAGCCCTACGTAAATGCTAATGCATGATCATGTATGCTCTGTACTATGAAAACCGTCCATGTCAATGCATATATCCGTACGTGTCAGTCTATGGTTATCGGAAATGCTCGACAAATGGATAGGGCACGTCGAGCGATTAGACAGCCCACACCATCTGAAGGGAGGGAAACCCGCTCACCACAGAATGCCAGGTTTGAACCTCATCTCCGATAACCCCATGTCATGGTTGTTTACTGTGATACTTTACTTGCCTTTACATGCATGTTCTTTTCATGAAATCCGTGCGTAAATTCATTTTCATGTCGCTTTTAAAACCGTGATGCATGAACAGTTCAAATATAACATAAAGTAAACAATCACATGTGTACCATCAAGACGATAAATAAACAACATATAAAAACAACTAATTCTAACTACCCAATCCCCAAAACAATTTAAACAAACAATCCTCAAGGTTCCTCGAAACGACTTTGACATATGGTGTAGGCCTATCGGCCAGAGTAAGTCACGAGAACTTACCTCGCGTCATTGCACACCGAGCTCCATCCACGAGCGTTTGTTCACCTATGCATTTCACAATATATGACGTTAAACCAAGCCTAAATCTTCAAACTTCAAAAATTGCTAACTCCTAACTGAAGAAAAATCTCCTAAACTCTATTTAAGTTCGTTGAGGCATTTCGTCGCGCAATTTGCGCTCGATATTTCACAAACTCCATTAATGGAGGTTTTCAAGCTTCCGACTTAACCAAATCTCAATTACACCTCAACAAACCGATGAACTACGCTCCGATAATCATCAATACGTCTATTAGAGGCATAACTAAGCTCATCCTATCAATTTCAAACATTGTTTTATGTTTTCAACGAAAACCCTAACGAACCGTATTCGTTTTAAATCCTAGAAATCAATACCTAACGTTCCAAAAGTGTAGAGCCTTACCTAGAGAGCTGTAACACCCGGGTTTTTACTAAACCGTTTATTAAATTATGTTCGGGTATGCCAAATGAGATTATATTATTATTATTATATTATTATTATTATTATTATTATTATATTATTATTATTATATTATTATTATTATTATTATTATTATATTATTATTATTATTATTATATTATTATTATTATTATTATTATTATATTATTATTATTATTATTATTATTATATTATTATTATTATATTATTATTATTATTATTATATTATTATTATTATTATTATTATTATTATTATTATTATTATTATTATTATTATTATTATATTATTATTATTATTATTATTATATTATTATTATTATATTATTATTATTATTATTATATTATTATTATTATTATTATTATATTATTATTATATTATTATTATTATTATTATATTATTATTATTATTATTATTATTATTATATTATTATTATTATTATTATATTATTATTATTATTATTATTATTATATTATTATTATTATTATTATTATATTATTATTATTATTATATTATTATTATTATTATATTATTATTATTATTATTATTATTATTATTATTATTATTATTTAAAAAAAATTAATAAATAAAACTCAACAGAATAGCCGAAGCTATTCTGTCGAGTGCCCGACGCTGAGCGCGAGGAGCAAGGGAGAGGAGAGGGAGACGACGGCGACCACGACTCCGACCACCGTTCAGACGTGCAGACGCTGGCGAGCTGAGGCCAGAGCTCGGTTCGGCTTTCTCCGCGCCAGAACCGACTGAAAACAGGTAGTTTCTCCACCCCTGTTTCGGTTCTGTTCAGGGCCGAGTGCGACGAGCTGCTAGAGCTCCGATCGCCGGCTGTTTTTGGTCGCTCTTGGCGTCGAATTGCTGAGCTCGGTGCTGGCAAGGAATGCTGAGCATTGTGCAGCTCGGGAGGAGCTAAAAACCGAGGGCTCCAATTTGGGGATTTTGGGTTTTAGCTTGTAATCTCCGGATTTTTGGTTAGTTTATGTTAATTAGGTATAAGGGGGATTGATTGGTGAGAAAATTGGTGTGAATTGATGGAAAACCGAAAAGGGGAAAATTTCCAGGTTATGGCAGTTCGGGTTTTTGGAGTTTTGACCTAGCTAGGGTCGGTTGTTTTAAAATTTATTTTGGCAGGTTAAAATAGGTTATGAGAGGAGTACGTGGCCGCTAGAATCGTTCGATTCCGATAACCGACGTAAAAGTTACGCGCGTTTCAAGTTTCGGGTCGGTTTTTACCGAACCCCAATTAGTGGCCCGTTTAGTTAGACTTTAGCTGAGTTAAGTTAGAAATAGTAGTTTGAGAGTAATTTGTGGATGTAGGCTTGATTTTAATGGTTTGATGAATATTTGTCGTAGGTCGAGCCGTACGTGGATAGGGAACCGAGAATCCTCAATAAGCTAGGACGCCAGGTAAGTAGAGGATGTTGGTTTTGCCTTCGGGCCTACACCATGGAACGGTAGGGAATTCTTTGCTTGTTTGCTTATTTTGTTGTCTCGTTTCGTGTTGCGTGTCGTTGTTTTGTTTCGTGTGTCGTTGGTTTGTTTCGTGCCGTATTGCATATCTTTGTTGAAACATGCATCGTGAGTTATAGTACGCTACGCTAAAGATGAGTGGCATTGTTTGGCATTGTGAGCATGAACGTAATCAGATAAAATAAATTGTAATGAATCTCAAATAGTGTGCCTTGTCGGGATACGGTGCTTGCAGTGGCACCCCGAAGGGAACTCTATGAGAGACCGGCTAAAATACGAGATCTGGAATAGTGTGCCTTGTCGGGATACGGTGCTTGCAGTGGCATGCCGAAGGGAACTCTATGAAGGATGGTTGGCTAAAATACGTAAAGGTCATGAGTATGAATTCCTAGACGGTTATAGGATTCTACGATCGACGAGGGAGATCATGTATGGCCATCCTAGACGGTTATGGGATGTGAGCTGTCTGGTCTTGCTCTGGTGATTCTGAGTTTGGCCGTCCTAGATGGTTATGGGATGTGTGCCTACTCAAATCACACGGCTTATGAAACGATTAAAGTAACGAACAGCAACGAACAGCAAATAAACACAACTGAGTGGTAGAAACTGCATGTGTTAGGTTGCTTGCATTGTGTGTTGTCGCATTCGTATTCTCTACTTGCTAAGCGTAAGCTTACGTGTGTGTGTGTTCTGTGGTGTAGGTAACGATGCGGTTACAGGTGAGCTGAGCGAGTGAGCCATGACTTGGCAGCCGTCAGAGAAGTACGGGCCATGCCGGTGCAGGCAGTTGTCGGGGCGCCTCGACCATGGTCTTCGGAGAATGTGGGTTTTGTATTTTGGTAGTATTGTAAATGTCTGCTTGTAAGTTGATGGAAATGTGTAGTTCTTTTTGGGTGGATGTCTGATGTGTATTCGTTGTATTTAGTCATAGGTCAGGGTGAAGTGTTACCCTATATTGGAGATTTTCCTTATTTTGTATGTTGATAGCATTTCTTGGCGATATGTGGTTTGTTAGAGATTTCGTAGGTTGGTTAGATGGTTAGAAATATTCTGGATCTGGTTGGGATTGGTTTGTATGCAGGTACCTAGCATTTTGGAGGCGCCATTTTCAGGCGTTACTTTGCCGAAATTTTCGGGAAAGACGCCGTGGTGCTGAAAGGTTAGGGATAAAGGAATTGATGTGTAACGGCCCCGACCAGGAGCCGTCACGTGTTCATATCCTTTCATTAATCGTTTGCTTGACTTTTACTATTATTACGTTCACTTACTATCTCTCAACAGACTTTCACATTTTACATATATATATATTTTTTTCTAAACTGGTAATAGAGACGCAGAACCATTAAGGAAGACGAACCCTCTCATGCCCAACTTCCCACGCCTCGTCGGCTCAAACTTTCACAGAGTCGAGCGACTGGACTCGGTCATCGGTTTCTTGACAATTTCGGGAAAAGAGGAAGTGCCCTCAATTCTCTTAACAAAATACCACTCGGGTCTGCATGGGTTGCATGCGTTGACAACCCTCAGAAACTTAGTCGTCCGGTCATCACGTGTATTACGCGTGACTCGCTTATCATCACCTAAAAAGAGACATCTTCCGGTGGGCACGTGGGCCTTGCGTGCTAAATTAAAACATCATCCGGTCACTAAATGACAAAAACACATTTTACATCTTCCGGTGGCGTCCATCCGGAAGACTAAAACCATCATACAACTATCCTTCGGAATGCCGATGACGTCAGCCGGAAGACTAAACCATCAACAACTATTCCTTCGGCATCTGCCGATGACGTCAGCCGGAAGACTAAACCATCAAACAATTAACTCTCGGCATCTGCCGATGACGTCAGCCGGAAGACTAAACCATCAACAACTATTCCTTCGGCATCTGCCGATGACGTCAGCCGGAAGACTAAACCATCAAACAATTAACTCTCGGCATCTGCCGATGACGTCAGCCGGAAGACTAAACCATCAACAACTATTCCTTCGGCATCTGCCGATGACGTCAGCCGGAAGACTAAACCATCAACAACTATTCCTTCGGCATCTGCCGATGACGTCAACCGGAAGACTAAACCATCAAACAATTAACTCTCGGCATCTGCCGATGACGTCAGCCGGAAGACTAAACCATCAACAACTATTCCTTCGGCATCTGCCGATGACGTCAGCCGGAAGACTAAACCATCAACAACTATTCCTTCGGCATCTGCCGATGACGTCAGCCGGAAGACTAAACCATCAACAACTATTCCTTCGGCATCTGCCGATGACGTCAACCGGAAGACTAAACCATCAACAACTATTCCTTCGGCATCTGCCGATGACGTCAGCCGGAAGACTAAACCATCAAACAATTAACTCTCGGCATCTGCCGATGACGTCAGCCGGAAGACTAAACCATCAACAACTATTCCTTCGGCATCTGCCGATGACGTCAGCCGGAAGACTAAACCATCAAACAATTAACTCTCGGCATCTGCCGATGACGTCAGCCGGAAGACTAAACCATCAACAACTATTCCTTCGGCATCTGCCGATGACGTCAGCCGGAAGACTAAACCATCAACAACTATTCCTTCGGCATCTGCCGATGACGTCAGCCGGAAGACTAAACCATCAACAACTATTCCTTCGGCATCTGCCGATGACGTCAGCCGGAAGACTAAACCATCAACAACTATTCCTTCGGCATCTGCCGATGACGTCAGCCGGAAGACTAAACCATCAAACAATTAACTCGCGGCATCGGCCGATGACGTCAACCGGAAGACTAAACCATCAACAACTATTCCTTCGGCAGCTGCCGATGACGTCAGCCGGAAAGACTAAACCATCAAACATTAACTCTCGGCATCTGCCGAGGACGTCAACCGGAAGACTAAACCAGCAACAACTATTCCTTCGGCATCTGCAGATGGCGTCAGCCGGAAGACTACCTCTTCCAGCTTCCGTCTTACGGTAGAGAACTCTAAATCATCAAATGACTCCTTCAACAGAAAGAAAACACAACTCATTCAAAATGCATATAGCGGAAGACTTAAGCAACAGACCATTTATAATCTATATAATCATTCCCTGACTCAGTGATCACTAGACAGTTTCAAAGCTCAACGTTTTAAAATAATCTCATTCTACTTAAACTACCATATTCTTTAATATACTGTAACATAAGAGTCTTAACCAGGGGTCATAAATCGCCTCTCCAGTCCCGCACTGTCACCTTGAGCATCCTCCAGCAACCAGCCTTAAGCATCCTCTTTGAACATAACATCCTCACCTGAACCTTCTTCACCTACACCATAAGGTTTAACTATAAGCCTAATGCTTAGTAAGGAATGCATGCTGACAGATATACATGAGTACACAATTTAAAGAGACATAAGTTCATAAACCATTCTTCATTCATGTTCATCTTTATCATTTACATAACATATATTAAGGCAGGAGACGAGGGAGGAAGACAGGGGTACATAGTCATTTGCCTATCGCGGCAGACATACATAATCATTTGCCTATCGCGGCAATCATGATACATCACTCGGCCTCCCCAGTGGGAGAATTCGCGAGCCATACATATCATTAACTCGGCCTCCACCAGTGGGAGATTTCGCGAGTCATACATATCATCAACTCGGCCTCCACCAGTGGGAGAATTCACGAGTCATACATAACATAGTCTTTCCCCGCTCTGCACTTAATCTTGGTTACATTTGCTTTTCATATTCTCAACTTAATCATAACATGAACACAGTGCATGGACATAAAGTTCATAGAGAGAAGTCATATCATGAGGACAAGTAAAACATCCTGTAACTTTACATTTACTTACACAACTTCTTCATATCGTGGAAATAATAAATCATAGTTAATAAGCTAACATCTCAGTTATTTCCTAATACCCTTACGGTGTAGGGCCCTAGTGGCCGGAAATCTTAATACATTCACTTACCTGGATTCCTTAGCAATCCGAGCTTCTTTCCTTTAAACTTCTTCACCTAAAACATGTACATTACAGTAGTTAAAACAAAGTCCTAATAGTCCTAATCATAAACCATCCTAGGATCTAATAGCTAAAGTCATTCCGATTCCTCTGTTTGACACACTGCAGTCTGAAATCCGAAACTAGGTGGACAGGTTTTACCATTGATTAAATCCGAGTTGGTTACTTAAAATGCTCAGAATCGATTCGGGATGACATTTCTACTCTCAGATTTTAAAAAGTCTAAAGCTACTCGGCCACTGCTAAAAATATCCGAACTCAGTGCCGAGCTGAAAACAGAGCTCTATTTACTAATGAATGACTACATTGTCCATTTCATACCTCGGGTGTGGATTTGCAGAGAAGAGCAAGCTCGAAACCAGCCGTCGGTAAGGGAAGTTCTGGTAGCCGAGAGCAAGAACTTGGGAAAGAAGGAATCGCCGAGAGGGAATGTCGGCTATAGTGGTAATAAATGAGGTTTAAGGTTTCCATTTCCTATTTATACTAAATCCATCGATTTTAATTACAAAACTGCCACCCAACCTAGTTTCACACAACTTGTAATAAATTTGTCTTAACATTAAATTTAAATCATAACGGTTAAATAAGAGGGTGACATTGAAAATGGTTAGAAAATCACCTAGCTGAAATGTCGGGTGTTACATGATGAGTCTAGGCAGCTAGGTACGAAGTAAGAGAGTTTCGGGAGTTTAGTTGTAAATTCAGCTGTGTAAGTTTCTTTTATGTTTGGGAGTTTATGTTTTAACGTGGGATCGGTTAGCAAAGTAGCGCTCCGAGCCAGGGTGGGTTCGGGGGCGTTACAAGATGGTATCAGAGCATAAATGGTCGTGTCGTTCAAATGATTACCCGACAATACCGACCGCCGTGGAACGTGCTTCCCCGACTGTGAGTATTTATTTAATTTTAGATAGTTTATCTTTAAGATTATATTGTTTAACCCATGTTTGTTTTGGAATTGTAGTAGATTAGAACATTCCGAGAGTACCGAGACAACTTTGGTGGATCCCTTAAGCTAATTCATAAACATGTGCGTTGACACAGTGAACTGATAGTTCGAATAACTAGGAATTTATTGGAAGTGCGAAACTAACAAAGTAACATTAGATAGAAGTAGGATTGAGTATGGATAGACTTGGGGCATAGTTAGCAAATCCTTGGGAGTACTAGGACGTACTAGGATACGATGAACCGGGTAGAAGTTTGAAAATTTATTGAGAGACACCTTAGATCTTCATCATGCCATTAATATGTTTATGAGAGTGTGAGTAGATGTAAAAGTGGCATCTTTAGAATTTTGTAGCATTAGAAGTAATTATATTCGAGTGTCTAGGTTAAATAAATTGTTAAGGGGATTTTGAGAATTGGAGATACTAATTGGTATTCGGTGGAGGAAGATTCTAATAAATTTTATGCAAGAAAAACCAAGAGGGGAACAATGATAGAGACTATTGAATGTTAAAAGGTATAGTTAGTTAGTATGACCCAAACTAGAGCCATAGAGAGGTGACAATTCTCGATGAATGCTCAAGAGTAGAATTATGGAGAGTATGAGTCGAGTCGTGTATGTGGCAATGAGGAGTAGTTGTGGAGTGAATGATGAGCCATAAAAAGGTACTCAATTTGGGGAATTAAAAGTTGAGATTTCCTTAGAGCTAGGAAACAAATAAAAAGGATCAAAGAAGATGCTAGGTGATATTCGTTAGGAAATTGGTATTTTGGGTGGTATTTATGCTACAACAAGTTTGCTAACAAGGAGGGTGTTGGGTGACTTGTTGTAATGAGAGTTAGAGAATATTTGAACCGAGTTGGAAGTATAAAGAGAGTAGAGTAGTTAGTAAAATTTGGAAAACCCGAGTAAATTTTTGAAAATTTGTAAGAAATGCGGAAGGGAGGTTATAAATTTAGGTTCAGACTTTGAGTGTTCTGTAGAATGTGACTTGACAGGAATTTTGAATGAGAGGCGGTAAGTACATTAGGAATAAGCCTAAGTTAAAAAGTTCAAACCGTTGAGGTGGTAACTAGCTTAGGCTTGCGATTATAAGTGGAGGATAGGAGATGAAAGTTAGAAGGATGACTAGAGTACCTTCTAGATTTAGTCAATAAGGAAGAGATTTAGTAATGAGATTAGTCAGTAAGAATTTAGTTTTCCGAGTAAAGCTGAAGAACGTAGGGAATAACGGATAAGAAGGAAAGAAAGGTAGGGTTCCACATAGATTTATGGGTAAATGCAGTGGAAAGTTAGAATCTGAGTTCTATACCTTAAGTGGATAAGATGAAAATTGAAAAGTGTTTGAGTGAGTAGGGAGAATATGAAGTGAGAAAGTTGGAGGTTTTAGAATTTTGTAATATAGCTAGTTAAATGATAAGAGTAATCATTAAGAGTTATTGATGCATGTTTAAGTATGTAAGAACATAAGAGTATGGAACTAGATCATAGCTGGGAAAGTTAAAATTTGAAGTTGTAGGAAATTTTCGTGGCTCGTAGGGTTATTAGGGGTACTCGGTAGATGAGTTGGGTAGTAGTGTAGTTGAGATTAGATTTAGAGAGCAAGTAAGTTAGAAGATATTGAGAATTAAAATATATGTGAGGATTTATTAAGTTAAATGTAATAAATTTGTGAGAGTATTTAGTTTGAGAGTTAGACTGGTTTGAACTATGTTGTTGGGTGAAGAGTTTGATTATAATGTATGTGAGTATGACAAAGTAAAAGATACTTTGAAAATATGGGGATAGATTTAAGCAGTGAGAGGTTAAAGTGATAATTTCGAAATGGGATATTAAAATATAAAGGATTTTTTTTTTTGAAATTGAGAACTTCGATAGGAAGTTACTCGACAGATTCTTGGTGTTATGTGAGTGCGTATACTTTGAGGAAAGAATTGATAGGTTTAAGAAATGAGAGCTTTGAGTATGAAGGTTGTGTTGGAATAACTAATGAAATGTCATGTTTGTTCGAGGTATAAATTGTCTTGATTGGTTGATATGAGCATGTGTAGAGATAGAAGTGATCAGTTAGGAGTGGATGATAGAGTAGAAGAGAAATTGAAATTGAGGACCTCAGGTAAGAAGTTTATTAGTAGGTTTTAGTGTTACCCTATTGAAATAGCTTTGGAAAGCTGTGATGTAAGTATTGGATAGACACTGAATTAGAAAAGTAAGTGACTAGGTGTACTTAGTTAGGAAGATTTGTTCTGTCGTTTACTGTGAAGAGTCGTTTACTGTGAAGAGTTGGGAACAAGTTAGTGAATTTATTGAGGTTAATAGGAATTGATAGAAGTAGAAAAGTGCTAGTTAGATTATGAATGTTGGATGGACTTAAGAGGAAAGAGATAAGTAAATTGTAGCATGTGAAACTGCAGTATTTAGAGAATTTGAGAAAGTAAGAGTTGGAATTAAGTTAGAATAGTTTGAAAGTCTTAACGTATTACTCAAGCTATAGGGAGCAAGGTTGGAAAATGAAAACTTTGGGAGAGGTAGAAAAGTGTAGTGAAGTCAATAATTATTGAGATTATTGAGTGTTGTGGGGTATAGTTTATGTAACGCCCGGATTTTTGGATCTTAGGATTTTCTAATTTCTTAGATAATTTTCGTAAATAGCAAATTAAAGTATTTTCTTGAGCGGGATGTTTCCTTAGAGCCCTAGAAATTTATGGAATTTTTAGAGTAATAAGTGAAATTTTAGAAACCCAAATCGAAAAGAGTAATGCTAGAGTTCCCGTTTTACCCTTTTAGTATGTTAATTCGTAAAAGTAGCAAAATAAGTCCGTTTTGTGAACGGTGAGTTTTGTTAGAACTCTAAGATTAAATTGGAATATTTGGAGAAATAAGGAAATTGCAGAGAAACCGAATCGATAGACTAATTAAAGAATTAAGCATAGAATTGAGGGAAGGGCATTTAAGTAATTTAGTAATTAAAAAAAGTATAGTTTTTTTTAATTAAAAGGATAATGGCTTCACGATGAAGCCATTATCGCTGCCGAGCCCCGACGCCAGAGAGAGCCCCGACGACAGAGAGCCGAGCGACGGCTCTCCTCCGACGTCCAACCTCGACCTTTTTCCGGCCAGAAGACGTCGGCGACTCCAGGGCTACCATTTCCGACCGTCTTCGCGCGCAAACCGAACGGTAAGCTCCCTGTTCTTGCTCGGTTTGTGCTGTGCGTGGCGAGCTCGATTGAGCTCCGATCGCCGGCCGTTTTGGTTGCTTTTAGCGTTGCATTGCCGAGCTTAACGCCGGCGTAGATCGCCGAGCAGCGTGGTGCTCGGGTTGAGCTGGAAACAGGGGACCCGAAATTAGGGCCTAGGGTTTTCTTAATTTGAAACTTCGATTTTTGATTAGATTATTCTAATTGAGGGTATATGTGGTCGATTGGTGAGGAAATAGGTGGAATTTGATGAAAAATTGGAAAGGGGGAAAATTCCGAGAAAGGGCAGAATCGGGTTTTGCTGAAATTGACCTAGCTACGGTCGTTTGTTTTGAAATTCATTTTGGCAGATTAAAATAGGTTATTAGAGGAGTACGTGGCCGCTGGAATCGTTCGATTCTGACCACCGACGCAAAAGTTATGCACGTTTGAGTTTCGGGTCGGTTTTTACCGAACCCAAAATAGTGGCCCATTTAGTTAGATTTTTATTAGATTAGGCTAGAAATAGTAGTTTAAGATGTTTTCATGAAAATAAGAGTTTAGTTATGTCGAGCGAGTTCTAATGCAATGTTTTGATATGTTAGGTTTTTCAGGTTCCACGGTTAAGAGTCAAAATCGAGGCAATTACTAAGGACGCCAGGTAAGTAGTGTTGCATGCGTGTTGCCTTCGGGCCTACATCACGGAACGCTAGGTTATGTTGCATGTTTTATGTATGTTTAGCTTTATCACGCATCATGTTTTAGAAAAAGTACGAAAATGTTTTAGCATATGTTTTCACGATTTGAACGAAGAAACGACAACGATGTAAAATGAAAATGTAAAGTGTCTGAGGGAAGTGGTTCACCCTTCAGATGTAAATTGTGGAACGTCCAGAAAACGTATGATATCTGAGGGAAGTGGTTCACCCTTTAGATAAAGATTTATATGTGGAACGTCTAGAGATGGAGAAACTAATCCGCCCTCCATTGGTAGAGGATTACATGTATGTACGATAGAAATGGAATGAATATGTATAACGAAACGAAACGAATATGAACGATGAAACGAAACGAAACGATTATGTACGATGAAACTATAGAAACTGCATATGTTAAGTAAAATGTTTTTAATTTATATTGTCACTACTTGCTAAGCATTAGGCTTATAGATTGAGTTCTGTGATGTAGGTGCAGAAGAACAGGTACGGTGAGATTTCATGAGCATGCTAGGATCATGGACGCAGTTGGAGGAGTACGACCATGGTGGCAACCCGGCAATATTGTTAGGGCGATTCCAACCGTGGTTAGTAGGTGTCTGTGGTTAGTATGTGGACGTGTTTGTTTTGGGTATGTTTATGTGTCGTTTTGATTAAGAAAGAGAATGGAAGTTTTATGTATGTGTATAGAGATGTGATGAACGAAAGTATGAAAATGTTACGTATGTGGATCGATTAGTTTTGATAGAAAAACGTCTAAGAGTAGAGTTTTTGATGTGTATGATGTGGTAGTAAAATGTCTAAAATGTGAAGTCTTTATTTTGGAGAAATATACTGAACTGTTTGGTTATTTTGAACTGTCTGGTCATTTTAAAACAGGTATGGATATGCTCGATTTTTAGAGCGATCCACGCAGTTCGTTTTCTTGAGTTTTCCAAAATTGTAGGTTATATTAGTGTTTTATTTTAATTGATCTTACTTTAATTGTTAATTGTTTTAAAAATGGTTTTAGTCTAGTTTTAAATGTTTAAAAGTCGAAATGTTTTACGCTTAAAACGCTTAAGTTAAAGTTAGACCCTAAAGGTTGTTAGGGGTGGGTCAATTGTCTAGGTTCAGTTTATTTTATAGTGTCGAGTGAAAAAGAAAAATTTTATTCGTAAACACGAGGGCTTAGGTGAAGGTTATGTCAATGTAAAGTCAGGTCCTGTGACGGCCCTACGGGGTTGGGGTCGTTACAGTTTAGGGTGTATCGTTTAGAATGACCTAAGTGCATATTTAGGTAGTGAGAATTCAGATTATGTGAATGATGATAGAATGATAGTTCGAGGTAAATAGGTGCGAGATAATGAGAGGAAAGGGAATTTAGATTTGAGGTTTAGGGTAAGATGTATGATGTATAGTTTTGAGTTCTTGAGGCCACAACATTGAGGTAGCTTTTGAAATTTGAGGTTGTAATGTAAGGTTTGATGAACGTTAGATTAAAAAATTTGGTGACCAAGGATTTAAGTAGAGAATAGAAAGATGAGGTATTAGATTAACTTAGCCTGAGGATAAACTAGAGCTGATAACTAAGTTAGAGACATTTAAGGATCTAAGTAATGAGTACTCAAGTTAGAGTCCAAGGACTTATGAGTAGGTGAGCCATGGAGGGCATAGTTAGAGAATTTAAGATTTTGGAGATGATGGAATGATCATTATTTGGGAAGTGATTATGGACACCCGACAATGTGTAGGACCGTAGCGTAGTTGAGAGTCAATATGGCAACTAAAAGTTAGGAGAGGAATTTGGAATGAGTAAGTTGAGAAATAACAAGGCCACAAATTTTGAGGAAAAAATTTTTGTAAGGAGGGTGGATTGTAACACCCGGGTTTTTACTAAACCGTTTATTAAATTATGTTCGGGTATGCCAAATGGAGAACTTAAGCCGGCTACGGGATGAGAGTTAAATTACGAAAATTTATAATTTAAAAATGAGATTTAATGGTAATGTTATTGTTGTTAATGTTAATGTTAGTATTAATGTTGTTATTATTATTATTATTATTATTATTATTATTATTATTATTATTATTATTATTATTATTATTATTATTATTATTATTATTATTATTATTATTATTATTATTATTATTATTATTATTATTATTATTATTATTATTATTATTATTATTATTATTATTATTATTATTATTATTATTATTATTATTATTATTATTATTATTATTATTATTATTATTATTATTATTATTATTATTATTATTATTATTATTATTATTATTATTATTATTATTATTATTATTATTATTATTATTATTATTATTATTATTATTATTATTATTATTATTATTATTATTATTATTATTATTATTATTATTATTATTATTATTATTATTATTATTATTATTATTATTATTATTATTATTATTATTATTATTATTATTATTATTATTATTATTATTATTATTATTATTATTATTATTATTATTATTATTATTATTATTATTATTATTATTATTATTATTATTATTATTATTATTATTATTATTATTATTATTATTATTATTATTATTTAAAAAAAATAAATAAATAAAACTCAACAGAATAGCCGAAGCTATTCTGTCGAGTGCCCGACGCTGAGCGCGAGGAGCAAGGGAGAGGAGAGGGAGACGACGGCGACCACGACTCCGGCCACCGTTCAGACGTGCAGACGCCGGCGAGCTGAGGCCAGAGCTCGGTTCGGCTTTCTCCGCGCCAGAACCGACCGAAAACAGGTAGTTTCTCCTCCCCTGTTTCGGTTATGTTCCGGGCCGACGGCGACGAGCTGCTAGAGCTCCGATCGCCGGCTGTTTTTGGTCGCTCTTGGCGTCGAATTGCTGAGCTCGGTGCTAGCAAGGCATGCCGAGGAGTGTGCAGCTCGGGAGGAGCTAAAAACCGAGGGCTCCAATTTGGGGATTTCGGATTTTAGCTTGTAATCTTGGGATTTTTGGTTAGTTTATGTTAATTAGGTATAAGGGGGATTGATTGGTGAGAAAATTGGTGTGAATTGATGGAAAACCAAAAAGGGGAAAATTTTCGGGTTATGGCAGTTCGGGTTTTGGGAGTTTTGACCTAGCTAGGGTCGGTTGTTTTAAAATTCCTTTTGGCAGGTTAAAATAGGTTATGAGAGGAGTACGTGGCCGCTGGAATCTTTCGATTCCGATAACCGACACAAAAGTTACGCGCGGTTGAAGTTTCGGATCGGTTTTTACCGAACCCCAATTAGTGGCCCGTTTAGTTAGACTTTAGCTGAGTTAAGTTAGAAATAGTAGTTTGAGAGTAATTGGTGGATGTAGGCTTGATTTTAATGGTTTGATGAATATTTGTCGTAGGTCGAGCCGTACGTGAATAGGGAACCGAGAATCCTCAATAAGCTAGGACGCCAGGTAAGTAGAGGATGTTTGTTTTGCCTTCGGGTCTACACCATGGAACGGTAGGGAATTCTTTGCTTGTTTGCTTATTTTGTTGTCTCGTTTCGTGTTGCGTGTCGTTGTTTTGTTTCGTGTGTCGTTGGTTTGTTTCGTGTCGTATTGCATATCTTTGTTGAAACATGCATAGTGAGTTATAGTACGCTACGCTAGAGATGAGTGGCATTGTTTGGCATTGTGAGCATGAACGTAATGAGATAAAATGAATTGTAATGAATCTCAAATAGTGTGCCTTGTCGGGATACGGTGCTTGCAGTGGCACCCCGAAGGGAACTCTATGAGAGACCGGCTAAAATACGAGATCAGGAATAGTGTGCCTTGTCGGGATACGGTGCTTGCAGTGGCACCCCGAAGGGAACTCTATGAAGGATGGTTGGCTAAAATACGTAAAGGTCGTGAGTATGAATTCCTAGACGGTTATAGGATTCTACGATCGACGAGGGAGATCATGTATGGCCATCCTAGACGGTTATGGGATGTGAGCTGTCTGGTCTTGCTCTGGTGATTCTGAGTTTGGCCGTCCTAGACGGTTATGGGATGTGTGCCTACTCAAATCACACGGCTTATGAAACGATTAAAGTAACGAACAGCAACGAACAGCAAATAAACACAACTGAGTGGTAGAAACTGCATGTGTTAGGTTGCTTGCATTGTGTGTTGTCACATTCGTATTCTCTACTTGCTAAGCGTAAGCTTACGTGTGTGTGTGTGTTCTGTGGTGTAGTTAAAGATGCGGTTACAGGTGAGCTGAGCGAGTGAGCCATGACTTGGGAGCCGTCGGAGAAGTACGGGGCATGCCGGTGCAGGCAGTTGTCGGGGCGCCTCGACCATGGTCTTCGGAGAATGTGGGTTTTGTATTTTGGTAGTATTGTAAATGTCTGCTTGTAAGTTGATGGAAATGTGTAGTTCTTTTTGGTGGATGTCTGATGTGTATTCGTTGTATATAGTCATAGGTCAGGGTGAAGTGTTACCCTATATTGGAGATTTTCCTTATTTTGTATGTTGATAGCATTTCTTGGCGATATGTGGTTTGTTAGAGATTTCGTAGGTTGGTTAGATGGTTAGAAATATTCTGGATCTGGTTGGGATTGGTTTGTGTGCAGGTACCTAGCATTTTGGAGGCGCCTTTTTCAGGCGTTACTTTGCCGAAATTTTCGGGAAAGACGCCGTGGTGCTGAAAGGTTAGGGGTAATGGAGTTGATGAGTCTAGGCAGCTAGGTACGAAGTAAGAGAGTTTCGGGAGTTTAGTTGTAAATTCAGCTGTGTAAGTTTCTTTTATGTTTGGGAGTTTATGTTTTAACGTGGGATCGGTTAGCAAAGTAGCGCTCCGAGCCAGGGTGGGTTCGGGGGCGTTACAAGATGGTATCAGAGCATAAATGGTCGTGTCGTTCAAATGATTACCCGACAATGCCGACCGCCGTGCAACGTGCTTCACCGACTGTGAGTATTTCTTTAATTTTAGATAGTTTATCTTTAAGATTAGATTGTTTAACCCATGTTTGTTTTGGAATTGTAGTAGATTAGAACATTCCGAGAGTACCGAGACAACTTTGGTGGATCCCTTAAGCTAATTCATAGACATGTGTGTTGACACAGTGAACTGATAGTTCGAATAACTAGGAATTTATTGGAAGTGCGAAACTAACAAAGTAACATTAGATAGAAGTAGGATTGAGCATGGATAGACTTGGGGCATAGTTAGCAAATCCTTGGGAGTACTAGGGCGTACTAGGATACGATGAACCGGGTAGAAGTTTGAAAATTTATTGAGAGACACCTTAGATCTTCATCATGCCATTATTATGTTTATGAGAGTGTGAGTAGATGTAAAAGTGGCATCTTTAGAATTTTGTAGCATTAGAAGTAATTATATTCGAGTGTCTAGTTAAATAAATTGTTAAGGGGATTTTGAGAATTGGAGATACTAATTGGTATTCGGTGGAGGAAGATTCTAATAAATTTTATGCAAGAAAAACCAAGAGGGGAACAATGATAGAGACTATTGAATGTTAAAAGGTATAGTTAGTTAGTATGACCCAAACTAGAGCCATAGAGAGGTGACAATTCTCGATGAATGCTCAAGAGTAGAATTATGGAGAGTATGAGTCGAGTCGTGTATGTGGCAATGAGGAGTAGTTGTGGAGTGAATGATGAGCCATAAAAAGGTACTCAATTTGGGGAATTAAAAGTTGAGATTTCCTTAGAGCTAGGAAACCAATAAAAAGGATCAAAGAAGATGCTAGGTGATATTCGTTAGGAAATTGGTATTTTGGGTGGTATTTATGCTACAACAAGTTTGCTAACAAGGAGGGTGTTGGGTGACTTGTTGTAATGAGAGTTAGAGAATATTTGAACCGAGTTGGAAGACTAAAGAGAGTAGAGTAGTTAGTAAAATTTGGAAAACCCGAGTAAATTTTTGAAAATTTGTAAGAAATGCGGAAGGAGGTTATAAATTTAGGTTCAGACTTTGAGTGTTCTGTAGAATGTGACTTGACAGGAATTTTGAATGAGAGGTGGTAAGTACATTAGGAATAAGCCTAAGTTAAAAAGTTCAAACCGTTGAGGTGGTAACTAGCTTAGGCTTGCGATGATAAGTGGAGGATAGGAGATGAAAGTTAGAAGGATGACTAGAGTACCTTCTAGATTTAGTCAATAAGGAAGAGATTTAGTAATGAGATTAGTCAGTAAGAATTTAGTTTTCCGAGTAAAGCTGAAGAACGTAGGGAATAACGGATAAGAAGGAAAGAAAGGTAGGGTTCCACATAGATTTATGGGTAAACGCAGTGGAAAGTTAGAATCTGAGTTCTATACCTTAAGTGGATAAGATGAAAATTGAAAAGTGTTTGAGTGAGTAGGGAGAATATGAAGTGAGAAGAGTTTTTCGTTGAAGTGCTGGAGAAGAAACCATTTTGCCTATTTTTTACAACTTTGGCTTGGTAAATGACTAAATTGCCCTTCCATCAAATTTCAACTTATTCCTCCAATTGTCTTGTTATTTAATTAACGATCTGATTTTCTAAAATTCTCATATTTCACCACAAATTCCAATTTATTATTACGGCTTCGTTAAAACTTTTTGTTCGTAAAACTGACTTAATTCGATGTATTTACAAAAATGCCGATAATATTGGAATAACATTAAATCTGTAAAACTGGGTGTTACAAAATCATATCTGATAATAACACAGTAATGGAATCCAAATGAACAGTAAAGTCAAACACACACAAACATAAAACACAAGTTGCTCTCGGTCAACAGTTCCGAAGAGTCTCCCAACACATCAGAAAATAAACACTAAACTCAATTTGCTCTCGGTCAACAATTCCGAAGAGTCTCCCAACAGACCTAAACTAAAAGTGGAAAAGAAAGTACCTTTTAAGTAAAGCAATTAATAACTCCAAAATTGCCAATTAAAGAGGCCTCTTGTCTTGGGAGATGGGTACAAAAAACTGAACAGCAAATGTTACGAAAAACACATAAACAGAGTCTAAGATATGCAAAAATAGCAACCTAGAACTAAACAAAAATGCATAGTTCAAATACTAAATCTCTTAGCAATTTGAATAGCAGAAAAAACACCTAAACGATTCTAACACAGAAAAAAACCACAAGGGAACAATCTGAATTCTAAACAGTTTCTTAGAGGATTAAGCATGAGAATTATTTTCAGTTTCCTGTAGCAAAACAGATTATAATTTCATGCAAACATGGGGCACTTTCGTTTAGCAAACAAAACCTAAACTAAGTAGAAAAATGTTCACCAAAACCAGAAAAATAATGCTACAAAATTTATCAACTAAACTTAGCATTTTATCTTTGGTGAATGACTCTAAATAGAGCAGCAAAGGTGCTACAAAAACATCAGCAAAACAAACTCCTAATGCTACAGAAAATAGCAAACAAATTACACAAATAATCCTCCTAATGCTACAGAAAATAGCAAACAAATTACACAAATAATCCTAAACAAGATGCTACAAAACAGCAACCAAAGATCAATCAATTATTCCTAAACAGTGCTAAAACCAGAAATGAGATCAAAAGCAGAACATACGTTAGTTAAGCTTCAATTTTAACAAAACAATTTGAGTTAAATGCATCATTTTCTAGGTTTTGTAAACTTGAAACAAAGTCATCCGTGTTACAGAAAACAGAAACTAAACATAACTAAAATTCTGAAATTTCTAAGCAGGAAGCAAATCACCAAAAAAAAAACAACAGATAGCAATTTAACAATCCTAAACATGCTCCTAAAATAGGAAACAGTCCACAAAAATAATCACCTAATAGCAACATAAAACAATGGACATAAACAACCTCAATAACTAACAAAAGATTATCCTAAGTTCATATGTTATCATAGGCATGCTTTAATGTCCAAAAATAGAAAATAAAAACACACAATAGCGAAGGAATGCAAAGAAAACATGAAACACCCGGGAATTTTGGGGAAAAATTGGAGAGAAAATAAAAGAATAATAAAATAGGATGTTTAATTCAATAAATTGGTGAAACAAATGGTTTCTAATTTAGGTTCAGATATTTTCTGTGAAAGTAAGCCGTGGATTATAATTTAAGAGCAAGATTTATCGAAAGTCGAAATGGTCAGAAATACGGAAGGATAAACCGGTAAATGAGGATTTAATAAATGGTTAGTTTTATTATTAATATTATTATTATAAAATAAAAAATAAAATAACAGAATGGCTTGAAGCCATTCTATCGCGAGCACCGAGCACTCGAGAACGGAGCAGGGGAGAGGAGGGAGACGCGCGACGATCAACGGCCGTTCACCGCCGCGATTCCTCGACGTCTCCAGCCAGACGACGGCGACGAGGAGCTTCCGGCTGACTCCTCGCACGAACTGAACCGGTAAGTTGGTTTTAGCCCTGTTTTCACTTCTGTTGGAGACCGGGAGTGACGAGCTCAATTGAGCTTCGATCATCGGCCGATTTAGGTTGTTTCCGGCGTGGGTTTGCCGACTCTTGGACCGACTTTCATCGCCTGGTCGTGATGAGCTCCTTTTGGGCGAAAATTAGAGGGCTCCGATTTGGAGCATTTTGGTTTTGGTGTGTGTGGCTCGGGATTTTGATTAGATTATTAAAATTGAAGGTGTAGGTGGTCGATTGGTGAGGAATTGGGTGAAAATTGATGGAAAATCGAAAAGGGGGCAATTTCCAGTTAAAGGGCAGTTCAGGTTTTTTCCATTTTGACCTAGCTAGGGTTAATTGTTTTAAAATTCATTTTGGCAGGTTAAAATAGGTTATTAGAGGAGTGCGTGGCCGCTAGAATCGTTTGATTTCGATAACCGATGCAAAAGTTACGTGCGTTTGAAGTTTTTGGTCAGTTTTTACCGAACCTAAATTAGTGGCCCGTTTAATTAGGTTTTAATTGGATTAGGCTAGAAATAGTAGAGAGTAATTTGTGAATGTAACCTTGAGTTTAATGAAGTTTGGGTATTTGTCATAGGTCGAGCAGTAGGTGGACAGGTAACTGAATATTCTCAGCGAGCTAGGACGCCAGGTAAGTAGTGGATGCTATTTATTTGCCTTCGGGCCTACACTATAGAACGGTAGGGTTTCTTTGTTATTGCTTTGCTTCGTGTTACGTCGAATTAATTCTGTTGCTTCGGGATTGCGTGGAGTTGCTTGTCTGGTTGGTTGATTGGTTTTGTGTTGCATTGTTTGGCCGTGTGGTGTTATGTGGTCGTGTTGTTGCGTTGAGTCGTCGTGTTGTGTGGTATTGTGTGGTGTGGTTTGGCCTTGCTGTTGTCTTGTCCTTGTGTTTGTCGTGTGTGTGTGAAAAATACGGCACTTCGGTGCACGGCAATTTTGGCACTTCGGTGCACGGCAAATATGGCACTTCGGTGCACGGCAAATATGGCACTTCGGTGCACGGCAAATATGGCACTTCAGTGCACGGCAAATATGACACTTCGGTGCAAGCAAACTGTGTGTTAGAAGTTGTTTATTGTTTGGTGTTTGGTGTTTGAGTATTGTGTGAGTGACCTGTTTGGTTGTCGGTGTTGTTTGTTTGTTGGTTATTGCTTGAGTAATGTGTGAGTGTGGTGTGCGTTGTGAATGTTTATATTCGTTCTTCATTACTTGCTAAGCTTAAACTTACGTGTGTGTGTGTGTTCAGTGGTGTAGGTGAAAACAAGATCAGGTGAGCTAGATGATGAAGCCCGAGACTAGGTGGCAGTCGGTGGCACATGGAGCACGCCGGTGCAGGTAGTTGTCGGGGCGTCTCGACCATGATCTTCGGGGAAATGTGTTGGATTGGATTGTATTCAGTTTTTTTTAACTCTTTTTGGGAAATGTTGTATTTAGTCATATTTACGAGTGATGTATCGCCTATATTGTGGATTTTTCAGATGTTCGCATTTTAGGTTCCTCTTACTGTTATTTGGAGATTTCGTATGCTGGTTGCTGGTTAGTTAAGTAAGTATTTTCGGGATCTGGTTGGTTGGGATTTATTCGGTTGCAGGTACCTAGCATTTTGGAAGCGCCATTTTCAAGCGTTATTTTGCCAAAATTTTCGGGAAAGATGCCGTGGTGCTTAGCGGTTAGGATTAAGGGAAATTAACGAGTCTAGGCTTATTTTAAATTATGTTTTAATGTGGGATTGGTTAGCAAAGTAGCCCACCGAACTAGGATGGGTTCGGGGGCGTTACAAGATGGTATCAGAGCATAAATGGTCAAGTCGTTCAAAGGATTACCCGACAATGCCGGCCGCCATGCAACGTGCTTGACCGACTATAAGTAATTCTTTTCTTTTAGTTTGTTTGAGCTGAGTTTCGCTTAGAACGAGAATCTCGGGAGTACCGAGACAACCTGGTTAAGTGTTTAGAATTTTGTATGTTATTAGATGCTATGTTATTAGATGCTAATCCCTGTTTGTTTTGTGATAATAGTGGACTAGAGAGTCTCAAGGGTACCGAGACAATCTAGGTGGATCTCATGAGCCGACTCATAGACATACTGAATCGATAGTTCGAACAACTAGGAGTTTTATTTGAAAAGAAAAAAAAAACGGACAAGTAACATTTTTAGAATAGATAGAAGTAAGATTTGCAATTAGAGAAATTAGAGGACCTTAAGATGGGAATGTAAATCTGATAACTTATGGATATGTAAAAAGGGGTCTGAACGTCCCGAGGTGAGTGTAAGCGTTAGCTTGAGTGGAAGTGATAGTAGTTGGGGAAAGCGTGAGTTACGTCCTAGTGTGAAAATTATAAGGGTGTGGTAGATTAAATGTTAGATGAAGTAGACCTTAGAATGAGAAAACTGTGCATCAAATCAGATAACTAGGTGTGACTGTCATTGTAGTACCCTTAGGATTTTGTTATCCTAAGAGAGATACAATTATGTGAAATAAGATTAGATTAGATAGAATTGGGGTCTAGTTAGAAAACCCCTGAGATTTTTAGGATACAAGGAATCTTCGAAGAGATTGAAGTTGGGAGTGAAATTTTCAGGAGATACCCTACACTGTCGTGATTGCATTAATATGTTTTAGTAAGGATAAAGGGAGATAACAGAAATAACAAAAGGTAATATAATTAAATTTATGTATAGTGGGAGTATGTAGATGCAGACAGTATTTAAGGATTTAATTTAAGTAAATAGTTGTGAGAGTATCAGAAGTAGTTATTGCCGTGGTGTTTTAGAGGATGTAATTAATCAATGTGCTGTCGGGAATGCAAGATTTGTTTGACTACGTAGGAATGTTAGTATTAATCAATATCGAGGATGGGAATCTAGAGATCGATTTAGAATTAAAAAGGCCAGTAACTTGGAGGTATTAAAAGATTGTATAGAAATTAGGTGAGTATTGAAAAATTTGAGGAAGAGATTAGAGGTAAGTATTATATTGAAAGGGGAAATGTTAGAATTTGAGGTTTGGACCTTAAGTAACTAGTAGTGTATGACTTGAGGAATTATAGAATTTTGAGTAAGAGTGATAAATTAGAAAGGAAAATGGGGATGATGTTAGTATGATTAATGGAATGTAGTGATCCTTCAAGGTAAAATTGAGAACTTCGATAGGAAGTTTACTCGGCAGATTCTTGGTGTTATGTGAGTGCGTATACTTTGAGGATTGTAATAAGTTGGGAAAGAGTTAATTTAGACTTAAGGCTTTGAGAATGTTTGGTGATGACTGACTGAGGTATAGTTGGATAAATTGAGTTTACTCGAGGTAAGTAGGTAGTGTGCTTTCTCGAGATAAGTTAGTATAAGAAATAAGAGTGATAAATTAGAAAGGAAATTGTAACGCCCCGAGTCTTCTGAACCCGGTTTGTTACTCATAAGCCGTACATAACTAAGAAACCTTGGACTAAATTTAAAACTCTCTCGAAAGTCTAAATTTAACATTTCTTTTTTTTTAAAAGAAACTTCAAAACATTTAAATGCTTGCAGCGGAAATCATTTGAACCATAATGAAGTTATACAAAACTACGAAACGCTGTTGAATTGTTAAGAAACAATCGGAAATTTAAAAATTCTAGTTTAAACAGCGAAATACTAGAGAAGTCGTAGAAGTCAAATACATCTACCGATTGATAAAGTCAACGGAAGAAGCAGAAAACAACCAAAATAGAAGACTCCTGCCGATGACGTCAGCCGAATGAAAAACAAAGGACATCTCTCGGTAGACTGTATCTACCGGTGACTAAACGACAAAATGCACTCTACATATTCCGATGACGTCAGCACGCATCTGCCGATGAGTTTACTGAAACATCATCTGATGGACTTAGACCTACATCTTCCGATGACGTCAGCTCGCATCTGCCGATGAGTTTACTGAGACATCATCCGATAGACTTAAACCTGCATCTTCCGATGACGTCAGCACGCATGTGTCGATCACTAAACGTCAAACGTAGTACCCACTCATACCGGTAGGGCAAATCCTACATCTTTCGATGGAACAAACCTCATGTACCGGTGACTTTACTGAGACATCATCCGATGACTATTCTTAAGGCATCTTTCGATAGAATTAACCTACATCATCCGATGACTTTTCTTAAGGCATCTTCCGATAGACAACAACATAACTTTCTCCGATAGAAAACAATAACTTCTACACACATCCACCGATAGCTTTTACCAAAACATCATTCAGGGGCAGTTTAAATCATTGTATTGCTCAAATTCAGTAAAAATAATATTATAAAATCCAACGGAACACTAATGTCAGGAAATCTCCAAAACTAATTCAAAAGGTTGCTACCACTACTGTCATGAAAACTCAATGTACTCAGATTAAATCATTATCAATTAGACCTTCACAACCGCTGACACCAGTTAACCCGCCTCATCAGTTTACCAGACTGGAGCATGAATGTACCCCTCCAACCACATCTACTAATCTGTGCACACGGGAAAATTCACCTGCAGTAATCTCTTCACCTACATCACAAAACTCATCTATTAGCCTAATGCTAAGCAAGTAAAGCTAGAAATGAAATGTGTACTGGAATGTAAATCCTAAATATGCAGTTTCTACTTTCATTCCTCAGGTATGTTGCATTCGTTCACTGGTCTGATGATCCCTGATACAATGGGAGGTGGATCAGTTTTCCCAGGGTATAAATCCATATGTACGATTTAAGGGGCGGATTAATTCCCTTAAAAGTATACTGATGATCCCTGATACAATGGGAGGTGGATCAGTTTTCCCAGGGTAAATCCATATGTACGATTTAAGGGGCGGATTAATTCCCTTAAAAGTATACTGTCACAATCTGTTCACATCTCACCATGCTACTTCGTGTAAATTCATTTTTGTTTTCTTTCAAAATATGATGCATGGCAACTGAAAAGAAACATTCATTCATGCACACACAAATCCTACTGTTTTGTGATGTAGGCCCGAAGGCACATGCAAACTCTACTTACCTGGTCTCCTGGAAAAACTTGGTTGCAAGCTACTTCGGGTATTACTCAAACCTAAAACCATAGACAGAGCATAGCATTAAATTTCCTCTAATCTTCATTCTAAACCACTAGAAATCTAAGGGGAAACTATTTTGGGAACTCTAGTCATTGTGCATTCCCGATTTCAACTTAAACTGAAACCACCACTCGCTTACCGCTTTCTCAAAACCTCATTTAACATCCCTCCTACCAACGATAGATACAATGTAACAAGAAATAGAAGTAAAACTCACCAAGTTCTGAGGAAATCGCTGGAGGAAGTCGAAGGGGGGTCTCCTATCGCGCTCTGCTAAGCTGAGGAGCTGAGAATGGAGAGGAAATGAAATAAACAGTGGCGGCTACTTCATTAATAGTTTCCTTAAATACGTTATCCACCTTTGAATTTCTAATTACCCTTATGCCCTTGCCTAGTCATCCACTAACCCTACATTTAATATTGCCATATAAATTGTGCCATTAGTTTAAAAGGAATAGAGAAACGGTTTGATAGAACCGGGTATTATAATCTACTCTCCTTAAAAGAATTTTGTCCTCAAAATTCAGTACCTGAATAATTCTGGATGTTGGTCCATCATGTCTTGCTGGCGCTCCCAAGTTGTCTCCTCTATTTTCTGATTGTGTCATAAGACTTTCACTAGTGGAACTTCCTTGTTGCGCAATACCTTCACTGCATAGTCCAAGATCCTTACAGGTTTCTCCTCATATGCAAGAGTAGGAAGAACCTCAATGTCCTGCTGTTCCACGATCTGATATGGATCTCTTACACACTTCTTTAACATAGAAACATGGAACACATTGTGGATTCCTTCCATAGAAGCCGGTAACTGCAACATGTAGGCTGCACTCCCAACCCTTTTCAAAATTAAGAATGGTCCAATAAACCTGGGGTTCAACTTTCCTCTCTTCCCGAATCTCACAACTCCTTTGAATGGTGACACTTTAAGAAAAACTTCATCACCTACTTCAAACTCTAATTCTCTTCGTCTTTTATCAGCATAACTCTTCTGGCGGCTTTGAGCTGTCAGAATTCTCTGTCGGATGAGGGCAACCTTCTCCTCAGTCTGCTGCACAATGTCAGGACCAAGCAACTGTGCTTCACCAACTTCATCCCAGTACAAAGGAGACCTGCATTTTCGTCCATATAATGCTTCGTATGGAGCCATGCCTATTGTTGCTTGAAAACTGTTATTGTATGAGAACTCAACCAATGGTAAATATTTACTCCAAGATCCTTAGAAATCCAATATGCATGCTCGGAGCATATCTTCTAAGGTCTGAATGGTTCTCTCGGATTGTCCATCTGTTTGAGGGTGGAAAGCTGTGCTAAAATTAAGCTGTGTTCCCATAGCCTTGTGCAAACTTTTCCAAAACTTAGATGTAAATCTGGAGTCTCGGTCTGAAACTATGGTGCTTGGAACCCCATGTAGTCTAACAACTTTCGTGCACATATAACTCGGCCAGTTGATCCATTGAATATGTTATCTTCATTGGCAGAAAGTGAGTAGATTTGGTTAAATGATCAACTATTACCCAGATTGCATCATGTCCCTTTTCTGTTCTTGGTAATCCTATAACAAAATCCATAGTTATTTGTTCCCATTTTCATTCAGGAACTGGTAAGGGTTGCAATGTTCCTGAGGGTCTCTGATGCTCGGCTTTAATCTGTTGACAACACAAACATGATCCTACATATTCTGCCACGCTTCGTTTCATACTAGGCCACCAGTAGTGTTGCTTAAGGTCTCTGTACATCTTTGTACTTCCAGGGTGAACAGAGAACCTGGAAGAGTGTGCTTCAGAAAGAATCTCATCACGGAGTTCCTTAATAGCTAGAACAAACCACCTATTTCTAAACTTAAGGATCCCATTAGCAGAATAGTTAAAATCTGATTGGTCCGTAGAATTCATGCTTGACTTGTACTTGTTACAGTCATCATCATTCGTCTGAGCTTCCTTTATTTTCTCTAGTATGGTAGGCTTTAAGGTTATGGCTGATAGTATAGCTGATACACTGGTTACTGCTTCTAGGTTAAATTTTTGGAATTCTGACTCTAAAGCTAATGGCATACTGAAAATCATAGATGGGGTTGATGTTGTTACTCTACTCAAAGCATCAGCCACGACATTTGCTTTGCCGGGATGGTATTTAATCTCAAAATCATAGTCTTTTACAAATTCCAACCATTGACGTTGCCTCATGTTTAGTTCCTTCTATGTGAAGATATACTTCAGGCTCTTATGATCTGAAAATATCTCACAAGATTGTCCATACAAGTAATGCCTCCAAATCTTAAGTGCAAATACAACTGCAGCTAATTCTAAGTCATGGGTAGGGTAGTTCTTCTCATGTGTTTTCAACTGCCTAGAGGCATAGGCTATTACTTTACCATTCTGCATTAACACACAACCAAGACCAATTTTGGAAGCATCACAATAAATAAAAAATTTACCATCTTCAGCTGGAAGGGTTAAAATTGGAGCATTGGTTAGTTTCTGTTTCAAGGTCACGAAACTATGTTCACATTCATCAGTCCATATATACTTCACATTTTTCCTAGTTAACTTAGTAAGGGGTGTAGCGATCTTTGAAAATCCTTCGATGAACTTTCTATAATATCCTGCTAGACCAAGAAAACTCCTGATATCTGTAGCATTCTTCGGTTGAGGCCATTCCTTAACCGCTCGAACTTTGGCTGGATCGACAGATATTCCATCTCCAGAGATCACGTGACCAAGAAAGTGAACTCTGTCCAACCAAAACTCACAGTTGGAAAACTTAGCATAAAGCTGGTGCTGTCTAAGTACTCCTAACACCAAACTCAAATGTCTTGCATGCTCATCCTTAGTTCTAGAATAGATCAGAATGTCGTCTATGAACACTATGACAAACTTGTCCAAATACTCGTGAAACACCCTATTCATGAGATCCATGAAGGCTGCTGGTGCATTTGTCAAACCAAAAGACATAACCAAAAACTCATAATGTTCATACCTTGTGCGAAAGGCAGTTTTTGGGATATCTTCAGATTTTACCTTTAGCTGGTAATAACCGGACCTAAGGTCAATCTTAGAGAAAACCCTTGCACCCCTAAGCTGGTCAAATAAGTCATCAATTCTCAGCAAAGGGTATTTGTTTTTGACAGTTAACTTATTCAATTCTCTATAATCAATGCACATATGCATTGATCCATCTTTCTTCTTGACAAAAAGGACAGGTGCGCCCCACGGTGAAAAGCTTGGGCGTATGAACCCTTTCTCCAATATATCCTCCAATTGTTTCTTTAATTCCTTAAGTTCAGCTGGAGCTAATCTATATAGATTTTTAGACACAGGCTCGGCTCCAAGGGTAAATATCTACAACAAATTCAATTTCCCTATCTGGCGGTAAACCGGGAAGGTCATCTAAAAACACTTCGGGTAAGTCTTGAACGATTAAGACATTCTGAGGATTTGCTTTTTCCACAAGCCGTGTGTCTAGAACGCTAGCTAAGAAGCACAAATACTCCCCACACAGGGAAGGTCTAGTGTTAATAGAAGTCATCACAGACATCTCCTTACTCTTCTTTGAAGCTTGAAAGGTATGTTTCAACTTACCAGGGGTGAAAGCTAACTACTCCAGTTCTACAATCAATTGTGGCGTGATGTTTAAACAACCAGTCCATTCCTAGGATTACATCAAATCCTGTTATATCCATGATTATAAGATCAGCAGGTAGACTTACATTCCCTACTAACACATTACTGTCAAGCATCACCTGGTTAGAGTGCATGCGCTCACCAGAAGGTAATGCTACGTTAAACATATGTTCAGAAGAAGCAAACCGTACATCTAGCATATCAGCAAAAGCAGAGGCTATAAAAGAATGTGTTGCACCCGAATCTATCAAAGTAAGAGCAGGTACAGAGTTGATCAATATAGTACCTGACACCACAGCAGGCTGGTCCTCCTCTCCTGACTCTACCATGGAAAATATTCTCGGCTTTATCCTAGCAGGGCCACTCTTCGACGTTGGGCAGTCTCTAACAATGTGTCCCGGCTTGTTACAGTTGAAGCATCGAAGGACTCTGGGCTTAGTGCAGTCTTTAAATGAGTGTCCAACCTCCTCACAGTTGAAACACCTTCTAGAAGTCCACCTACATTCCCCCGGGTGATTCTTCAAACATGTTGGACATTGGGGAAAATTCTTGACATTCTGCACTTTCCTTCCTGCTCCCTGGCTATTTTGGCCTTCAATTGGCCTCTTCGTTCCCCTTTGTTGGTGTGGTTGGTTAAACCTTTGCGGGGCCTCCTTTGGTCCAGCACACTTCCCTTCAGCCTCTTCCACTTCCAGAGCAGTGGACACCACCTCACTTAATGTCAAACCTTTAATACCACAAAATTTAACTCCTCGGTAAATTTCTGGCTTCAGCCCATGCACAAATTTGAACACCTTATCCTCGTCTTTGTGAGCAAAATGCCCAGCAAACCTAGACAGGGACTCGAACTGCCTACTATACTCGGCCACAGACCCGGTCTGCTTCAGGTTCAGAAATTCTAACTTCTTCGCGGTCTGGACTGTGCTGTTGAAATACTTCTCATAGAAAATGTCTTTGAATCGTGACCAGGGTGTAACACCCGACATTTCGGCCAGGTGATTTTCTGACCATTTTCATTGTCACCCTCTTATTTAACCTTTATGATTTAAAATTTAATGTTAAGATAAATTATTACAAGTTAAGTAAAACTAGGTTGGGTGGCAGTTTAGTAATTAGAATCGATGGATTTAGTATAAAAAGGAATTGGAAACCTTAAATCTCATTTATTGCCACTGTAGCCGACATTCCCTCTCGGCGATATCTTCTCTCCCAAGTTCTTGCTCTCGGCTACCAGAACTTTCCTCTGCCGACGACCGGTTTCGAGCTTGCCTTTCTCTGCAAATCCACACCCGAGGTATGAAATGGACAATGTAGTCATTCATTAGTAAATAGAGCTCTGTTCTCAGCTCGGCACTGAGTTCAGATTTTTAGCAGTGGCCGAGCAGTTTGTGATTTTCTTAATCTGAAAGTAGAAATGTCGCCCTGAATCGATTCTGAACAGTTTATGTAACCAACTCGGATTTAACCAATGGTAAAACCTGTCCACCTAGTTTCGGATTTCAGACTGCAGTGTGTCAAACAGAGGAATCGGATGACTTTAGCTATTAGATCCTAGGATGGTTTATGATTAGGACTATTAGGACTTTGTTTTAACTACTGTAATGTACATGTTTAGGTGAAGAAGTTAAAGGAAAGAAGCTCGGATTGCTAAGAATCCAGGTAAGTGAATGTGTTAAGATTTCCGGCCACTAGGGCCCTACACCGCAAGGGTATTAGGAAATCACTGAGATGTTAGCTTATTGACTATGATCTGTTATTTCCACGATATGAGAAGTTGTGTAAGTAATGTAAAGTTACAGGATGTTTTACTTGTCCTCATGATATGAACTCGCGAAATCTCCCACTGGTGGAGGCCGAGTTAATGATATGTATGACTCGCGAAATCTCCCACTGGTGGAGGCCGAGTTAATGATATGTATGACTCGCGAAATCTCCCACTGGTGGAGGCCGAGTTAATGATATGTATGACTCGCGAAATCTCCCACTGGTGGAGGCCGAGTTAATGATATGTATGACTCGCGAAATCTCCCACTGGTGGAGGCCGAGTTAATGATATGTATGACTCGCGAAATCTCCCACTGGTGGAGGCCGAGTTAATGATATGTATGACTCGCGAAATCTCCCACTGGTGGAGGCCGAGTTAATGATATGTATGACTCGCGAAATCTCCCACTGGTGGAGGCCGAGTTAATGATATGTATGACTCGCGAAATCTCCCACTGGTGGAGGCCGAGTTAATGATATGTATGACTCGCGAAATCTCCCACTGGTGGAGGCCGAGTTAATGATATGTATGACTCGCGAAATCTCCCACTGGTGGAGGCCGAGTTAATGATATGTATGACTCGCGAAATCTCCCACTGGTGGAGGCCGAGTTAATGATATGTATGACTCGCGAAATCTCCCACTGGTGGAGGCCGAGTTAATGATATGTATGACTCGCGAAATCTCCCACTGGTGGAGGCCGAGTTAATGATATGTATGACTCGCGAAATCTCCCACTGGTGGAGGCCGAGTTAATGATATGTATGACTCGCGAAATCTCCCACTGGTGGAGGCCGAGTTAATGATATGTATGACTCGCGAAATCTCCCACTGGTGGAGGCCGAGTTAATGATATGTATGACTCGCGAAATCTCCCACTGGTGGAGGCCGAGTTAATGATATGTATGACTCGCGAAATCTCCCACTGGTGGAGGCCGAGTTAATGATATGTATGACTCGCGAAATCTCCCACTGGTGGAGGCCGAGTTAATGATATGTATGACTCGCGAAATCTCCCACTGGTGGAGGCCGAGTTAATGATATGTATGACTCGCGAAATCTCCCACTGGTGGAGGCCGAGTTAATGATATGTATGACTCGCGAAATCTCCCACTGGTGGAGGCCGAGTTAATGATATGTATGACTCGCGAAATCTCCCACTGGTGGAGGCCGAGTTAATGATATGTATGACTCGCGAAATCTCCCACTGGTGGAGGCCGAGTTAATGATATGTATGACTCGCGAAATCTCCCACTGGTGGAGGCCGAGTTAATGATATGTATGACTCGCGAAATCTCCCACTGGTGGAGGCCGAGTTAATGATATGTATGACTCGCGAAATCTCCCACTGGTGGAGGCCGAGTTAATGATATGTATGACTCGCGAAATCTCCCACTGGTGGAGGCCGAGTTAATGATATGTATGACTCGCGAAATCTCCCACTGGTGGAGGCCGAGTTAATGATATGTATGACTCGCGAAATCTCCCACTGGTGGAGGCCGAGTTAATGATATGTATGACTCGCGAAATCTCCCACTGGTGGAGGCCGAGTTAATGATATGTATGACTCGCGAAATCTCCCACTGGTGGAGGCCGAGTTAATGATATGTATGACTCGCGAAATCTCCCACTGGTGGAGGCCGAGTTAATGATATGTATGACTCGCGAAATCTCCCACTGGTGGAGGCCGAGTTAATGATATGTATGACTCGCGAAATCTCCCACTGGTGGAGGCCGAGTTAATGATATGTATGACTCGCGAAATCTCCCACTGGTGGAGGCCGAGTTAATGATATGTATGACTCGCGAAATCTCCCACTGGTGGAGGCCGAGTTAATGATATGTATGACTCGCGAAATCTCCCACTGGTGGAGGCCGAGTTAATGATATGTATGACTCGCGAAATCTCCCACTGGTGGAGGCCGAGTTAATGATATGTATGACTCGCGAAATCTCCCACTGGTGGAGGCCGAGTTAATGATATGTATGACTCGCGAAATCTCCCACTGGTGGAGGCCGAGTTAATGATATGTATGACTCGCGAAATCTCCCACTGGTGGAGCTCCCACTGGTGGAGGCCGAGTTAATGATATGTATGACTCGCGAAATCTCCCACTGGTGGAGGCCGAGTTAATGATATGTATGACTCGCGAAATCTCCCACTGGTGGAGGCCGAGTTAATGATATGTATGGCTCGCGAATTCTCCACTGGGGAGGCCGAGTGATGTATCATGATTGCCGCGATAGGCAAATGATTATGTATGACTGCCGCGATAGGCAAATGATTATGTACCCCTGTCTTCCTCCCTCGTCTCCTGCCTTAATACATGTTATGTAAAAGATAAAGATGAACACGAATGGTGAATGGTTTATGAACTTATGTCTCTTTAAATTGTGTACTCATGTATATCTGTCAGTATGCATTCCTTACTAAGCATTAGGCTTATAGTTAAACCTTATGGTGTAGGTGAAGAAGGTTCAGGTGAGGATGTTACGTTCAAAGAGGATGCTTAAGGCTGGTTGCTGGAGGATGCTCAAGGTGACAGTGTGGGACTGGAGAGGCGATTTATGACCCCTGGTTAAGACTCTTATGTTACAGTATGTTAAAGAATATGGTAGTTTAAGTAGGATGAGATTATTTTAAAACGTTGAGCTTTGAAACTGTCTGGCGGATCACTGAGTCAGGGAATGATTATATCGATTTATAAATGGTCTGTTGCTTAAGTCTTCCGCTATATGCATTTTGAATGAGTTGTGTTTTCTTTCTGTTGGAAGGAGTCAATTGATGATTTAGAGTTCTCTACCGTAAGACGGAAGCTTGAAGAGGTAGTCTTCCGGCTGACGTCATCGGCAGATGCCGAAGGTTAATCGTTTGATGGTTTAGTCTTCCGGCTGACGTCATCGGCAGATGCCGAAGGGTAATTGTTTGATGGATTAGTCTTCCGGCTGACGTCATCGGCAAATGCCGAAGGGTAATTGTTTGTTAGTTTAGTCTTCCGGTTGACGTCATCGGCAGATGCCGAAGGTTAATTGTTTGATGGTTTAGTCTTCCGGCTGACGTCATCGGCAGATGCCGAAGGATAGTTGTATGATGGTTCAGTCTTCCGGATGACGCCACCGGAAGATGTAAAATGTGTTTTGTCATTTAGTGACCGGATGATGTTTTAATTTAGCACGCGAGGCCCACGTGCCCACCGGAAGATGTCTCCTTTTAGGTGATGTTAAGCGAGTCACGCGTAATGCACGTGATGACCGGACGACTAAGTTTCTGAGGGTTGTCAACGCATGCAACCCATGCAAACCCGAGTGGTATGTTGTTAAGAGAATTGAGGGCACTTCCTCTTTTCCCGAAATTGTCAAGAAACCAAGGACCGAGTCTAGTCGCTCGACTCTGTGAAAGTTTGAGCCGACGAGGCATGGGAAGTCGGGCACGAGAGGGTTCGTCTTCCTTAATGGTTCTGCGTCTCTATTATGAGTTTAGAAAAAAAAAATATATGTAAAATGTGAAAGTCTGTTGAGAGATAGTAAGGGAATGTAATAATAGTAAAAGCCAAGCAAACGGTTAATGAAAGAATATGAACACGTGACGGCTCCTGGCCGGGGTCGTTACTACAGGGCATCGTCAAAACGTCGGTGGTGGTCTCTATTGTTTCCCACCAGAGTTGAGCTTCACCAGCTAAATGAAAGGTTGCCAACATGACTTTTTCTCCTTCTCCAGTGTTGGCACACCTAAACATGCTTTCAATCTTTCTAAGCCATCCTTCAGCAATAACTGGATCAGTTGACTGTCCATCAAACGTGGGTGGTCTTAGCCTCCTGAACCTATCTCCAGAATGTTCACCACTAGAACCCGAGTTGGCACTTCCTTGTGCTTCTCGGTTCAACAACACACCCAACTGGTCAGACTGTTGACGCACTATGTCAGTCTGTTGACGCATCAATTCTGTCAGCTGTCTGATTACACTAGAGTCCTCCTCACGTCTTGTACTTGATATCTCTCTGGGTATCCCCGGCCTTCCTGGTCGTCTAGCCATTTTGCTAAATTCCTGAATAAAGTTAAATATGTTCATAAATACCTAATAGCTAAGGTTAACGTAAACACTTACAGTTGTTGGAGCACTTCCATGCAACGATTGGCACTGATGAGTAATCTTTTGAACGGTTTAACTGAATGTCTCTGATACCATACTGTAAGGCCCCGAGTCTTCTGAACCCGGTTTGTTACTCATAAGCCGTACATAACTAAGAAACCTTGGACTAAATTTAAAACTCTCTCGAAAGTCTAAATTTAACATTTCTTTTTTTAAAAAAGAAACTTCAAAACATTTAAATGCTTGCAGTGGAAATCATTTGAACCACAATGAAGTTATACAAAACTACGAAACGCTGTTGAATTGTTAAGAAACAATCGGCAATTTAAAAATTCTACTTTAAACAGCGAAATACTAGAGAAGTCGTAGAAGTCAAATACATCTACCGATTGATAAAGTCAACGGAAGAAGCAGAAAACAACCAAAATAGAAGACTCCTGCCGATGACATCATTCGAATGAAAAATAAAGGACATCTCTCGGTAGATTGTATCTACCGGTGACTAAACGACAAAATGCACTCTACATCTTCCGATGACGTCAGCACGCATCTGCCGATGAGTTTACTGAAAAATCATCTGATGGACTTAGACCTACATCTTCCGATGATGTCAGCTCGCATCTGCCGATGAGTTTACTGAGACATCATCCGATAGACTTAAACCTGCATCTTCCGATGATGTCAGCACGCATGTGTCGATCACTAAACGTCAAACGTAGTACCCACTCATACCGGTAGGGCAAATCCTACATCTTTTGATGGAACAACCCTCATGTACCGGTGACTTTACTGAGACATCATCCGATGACTATTCTTAAGGCATCTTTCGATAGAATTAACCTACATCATCTGATGACTTTTCTTAAGGCATCTTCCGATAGACAACAACACAACTTTCTCCGATAGAAAACAATAACTTCTACACACATCCACCGATAGCTTTTACCAAAACATCATGCAGGGGCAGTTTAAATCATTGTATTGCTCAAATTCAGTAAAAATAATATTATAAAATCCAACGGAACACTAATGTCAGGAAATCTCCAAAACTAATTCAAAAGGTTGCTACCACTACTGTCATGAAAACTCAATGTACTCAGATTAAATCATTATCAATTAGACCTTCACAACCGCTGACACCAGTTAACCCGCCTCATCAGTTTACCAGACCGGAGCATGAATGTACCCCTCCAACCACATCTACTGATCTGTGCACACGGGAAAATTCACCTGCAGTAATCTCTTCACCTACATCACAAAACTCATCTATTAGCCTAATGCTAAGCAAGTAAAGCTAGAAATGAAATGTGTACTGGAATGTAAATCCTAAATATGCAGTTTCTACTTTCATTCCTCAGTTATGTTGCATTCGTTCACTGGTCTGATGATCCCTGATACAATGGGAGGTGGATCAGTTTTCCCGGGGTATAAATCCATATGTACGATTTAAGGGGCGGATTAATTCCCTTAAAAGTATACTGATGATCCTTGATACAATGGGAGGTGGATCAGTTTTCCCAGGGTATAAATCCATATGTACGATTTAAGGGGCGGATTAATTCCCTTAAAAGTATACTGTCACAATCTATTCACATCTCACCATGCTACTTCGTGTCAATTCATTTTCGTTTTCTTTCAAAATATGATGCATGGCAACTGAAAAGAAACATTCATTCATGCACACACAAATCCTACTATTTTGTGATGTAGGCCCGAAGGCACATGCAAACTCTACTTACCTGGTCTCCTGGAAAAACTTGGTTGCAAGCTACTTCGGGTATTACTCAAACCTAAAACCATAGACAGAGCATACATTAAATTTCCTCTAATCTTCATTCTAAACCACTAGAAATCTAAGGGGAAACTGCTTTGGGAACTCTAGTCATTGTGCATTCCCGATTTCAACTTAAACCGAAACCACCACTCGCTTACCGCTTTCTCAAAACCTCATTTAACATCCCTCCTACCAACGATAGATACAATGTAACAAGAAATAGAAGCAAAACTCACCAAGTTCAGAGGAAATCGCTGGAGGAAGTCGAAGGGGGGTCTCTTATCGCGCTCTGCTAAGCTGAGGAGCTGAGAATGGAGAGGAAATGAAATAAACAGTGGCGGCTACTTCATTAATAGTTTCCTTAAATACGTTATCCACCTTTGAATTTCTAATTACCCTTATGCCCTTGCCTAGTCATCCACTAACACTACATTTAATATTGCCATATAAATTGTGCCATTAGTTTAAAAGGAATAGAGAAACGGTTTGATAGAACCGGGTATTACAGAAATGGTAGAGTAGAAGAAAAATTGAACTTGAGGATTTAGGGTAAGAGGTTTATGTACTGAGTTCTTAGCGTGACAGTTTTAGTTATGTAAGTGTTGATGAATATTGGATTATAGAAGTGAAAGTTAATGGACGTATAAAGACTTACAATATGGGGAGCAAAGTTAGGAAAATATGAGCGTTGTGGTGCATAGTTTGGAGTGTATAGTTTAGAATGACCCAAGTTAAATTAGGTAGTAAGAATTCGAAATGTGTGAATGATGTTAGAATGAGATACGAGGTAAATAGGTGTAAGATGCGATAGTAAGATCGACGGAATTTTGAAATTTAGAACTAACATTATTGTGATGGCTTTGGAGGTTTGAGATTGTTTGATGGATACATGTCTGAATTAGAAAAGTAAGTGACTGGGTGAACTTAGTCAGGAAAGTTTAGGGCTTTAGATTACACGATAGGTATTTCAGCCAAACAATGGTAACTAATAGGATTTAAGTTGAGAGTCTTCAAGGGGTGAATACAGTGGGCATTAAGGATATGTCGTACACCAATGAGAGTATTGTGTGACGTTAGGAACGAGTTAGTCCTGATCTAAGAATTTATAGAGGTTAGTAAAAATTGAGGTAAGAAGTGTACTCAGTAGATTTTAGTGTTATGTGATTGAGCATACCTTAAGGGTTGAAATAAGTTTTGTAAGTGTTTGATAGTCATGGAAAGAGAAATTGAGAAATTAGATGAATTTAGCTAAAGGAAAAGTTAGAGTTGAACTAAGATAGAAAAGTTTGAGGGTCTATGTAATAATTGCTTTAGTTAAAGTCAATGGACATACATGTTCAAGTTACGGAGTGTAGAGTAGGGCGAGGTCAACACTTTAGAGATGTAGGAATTGACATTACCCGACAGATGATTTGGGCCGTAGCGTAGTTGAGATTCTGAATGGCAACCCAAAGATTAGAAGGTTGAGTTTGAGTGCGTAAATTGAGAAATAACTGGGCAACAAATTTTGAGGACAAAATTTTTGTAAGGAGGATGGATTGTAACTGTGACGACCCCAATCCGATCAGGGCCACCACGGACTTGCCGTGACGTAATCATTACCTAAGCCCTCGTATTTTCACATTAAACTTTTTCATTTTTTTTTTTTTTTACTTTAAACATTTCCCAAAACCCTTAAATAAACTAACCATATCTTAACCTTGACTTTAAACTCTCAAACCACTCCTAACGTTTCGACTTCTAAACCATTAAATCGAAGTCTCGGATTATTGAAATCCCTTAAAACCACTCATTCATCAATCATCAAAACAGGACACTAATCTAACCTACAATTTCGGACAAATTCAAGAAATCGAACTGCGTGGATCGCTCTAAAAATCGAGCGTATCCTTACCTGTTTTAAAACAACCAAACAGTTCAAAATACCCAAACAGTTCCAGTATATTCTCCAAAATAAAGACTTTACATTCTAAACAATCTATATTTACATCAAACTCAACCCTTCATACATTTTTCTATTAAATCATCCGATCTACATCTTTAAACATTTTTCATACATTCACAAACAAAACCCAATAAAATCCTCAAAACAAATCATCGAGCATAAACACGAAATTTCCTAAAACGTCACCAAAGACATACATTAACGAATCTTTCAAAACAATACGACTTCGAACCTACATCCACTATACAGTTCCCAAAATATTAATCTTATCTATACAACTTAAAATCCGACACTTTCCTAATCAAAAGACTTAAACGCATCAAGTTACCCCAAGACGGTGCGAAGTACACCCCACAGTCATCAAGTCCTTGCCAAAACACACCCCGTCGCCACGAGCACCACCCATCGACCACCTATTCATTACCATCAAGAGGGACTCTCACCTTCACACCTGTCACCTACATCATACAACATATACATTAAGCCTAATGCTTAGTAAGGGAATGCACTATAATGACGTATGTATGAATGCGTGACTTTTCATTTAACATGATCATTTACTTGTTCTTATTCTTTTTCATAACATAAATCGTGTTGGGGAGTAGGCAGTGCGTGTACATAGCCTTTCGGCCGTATTCATGGTCCAATATGGACAGTGATTCATGGTCCCTCGAGTTGGACGGTTTTGTTGTTCATGGCCGAACCTCCCCATCTTAATCATTTCATTCATTTCATTCATTTCATTCATTTCATTTCCATGCATGTAAAACATTTCATATGCCGTTGAGAAAACATGATGCATGAGGAATTTACATATAACATATCATCAAGACATATCATCAAACAGTTCAAGACGTACATGGACATGCTTTAATCACTATGAACCTAACAAACAACAATTAACTAATAACCTAGGCTACCCGACACTTCAAGACCCCACAATTAGAAAATCATCATCAAAATAGAAAAACCTAGCGTTGACACGATGTAGGGCCTTAAGGGCCGGAAACCTAACATTCACTTACCTGGCGTCCTGGCTATGCCGAGCACCGTCCTTGAAGAGCTTGGATTACCTAAGGCATTTCATAAATAAAAGACATTAAAATCAATTCTAATTAAACTAATTTCAAACTTAAACTAATCTCCTAATTTAGGAAATTCTTTCCTAAAATTTCCATTTTCTCATTCGGGCATAACTAAACTCTTATTTTCTTAAAAACATCTTAAACTACTATTTATAGCTTAATCTAACTAAAATCTAACTAAACGGGCCACTATTTTGGGTTCGGTAAAAACCGACCTAAAACTTCGAACGCGCGTAACTTTTGCGTCGGTTATCGGAATCGAACGATTCCAGCGGCCACGTACTCCTCTAATAACCTATTTTAATCTGCCAAGAGGAATTTTAAAACAAATGACCGGAGCTAGGTCAATTTTGCAGAAACCCGAAACTGCCCTTTACCCGGAAAATCCCCCTTTTTGATTTTTCATCAAATTCCATCAATTTCTTCACCAATCTATCCTCCTAACATCCAATTAACATAAACTAACCTAAAATCGAAGTTCCAATTCACAAACCCGAATTGCCCTAATTCGGGCATTCACTGAAATTCGCACAAACAAGAACCATTACGGCTAGGCGATGAAAACCGGAGCAAGGGTCGGCAAACCCTCGCCAGAGGCGACCAAAAACGGCCGGCGATCGGAGCTCAATCGAGCTCGTCACGCACAACCCTAAACCGAACCGAAAAGAGGAGAAAAACGAGCCATACCGGTCGGGTTTTGCGCGGAGATGGCCGGAGACGGCAGCCCAGGAGCCGCCGACGTCTTCTGGCCGGAAAACGCCGAGGTTGGGCGCCGGCGTTCGTCGATCGTCGCCGCTGCTCTTCGCTCGCGTGCTCTCGGCGTCGGGCTCGACGAAACAACAGAACCGATTCTGTTGTTTCATTTATTTTTATGTTATTATTAATAATAATAATAATAATAATAATAATACTAATTTCTAATATCAATTCCTATTAAACATTAATATACCGTTTTGCTCTTCCGTAAATCCCGTTAAATCCCGTATATCTCCACAAATTCCAATTAATCTTAGAGTTCTAACAAAACTCACCGTTTCCAAAACGGACTTATTTTGCTATTTTTTACGAATTAATATACTAAAAGACTAAAACGGGAATTCTAGCATTACTCTTCTCGACTTGGGTTTCTAAAATTTCACTTATTCTTCCACAAATCCCCATAAATTCCTAGGGTCCTAATAAAACTATCCGCTCGCAAAACGGACCTAATTTACTTATTTACGAAAATAGCCATGGAGCGGAAACCCGAAAACTCGGGTGTTACATCCTTCCCCCCTTAATTGGAATTTTGTCCCCAAAATTATTGCTTAGTCAACCCTCTTATTTCTCACTCCAATGCTACCACCGTAATTACCGTTGTAATACTAAATCTTGATTACTCTAAGACCTTAATCACTCATCGGGTAACGACAATTCCTAGATCCCCAAAGTTATGATTCTCTTAACTATGCATTTTGTAATTCAATCACTCATACGTCCATTGCTTTCAACATATCCATCATCACTTAATCTCTCGATCCTCTCTAACTTAACTCCAACTTTAATTCTTCCTCAAGCTAAGTTCATTTAGTTCATAACTTTTCTTATTTCGTGCCTACAATATGCACTTAACCACACCAAACCCGCAAAGTTTCTTCAACTTCGTGACACTAAGAATCTGATACATAGATTTCTTATCCAATTTCTTCCACTTCCAAGTCCTCCTATACCTTACCATCAACTTTTTTTTTTAATCCATCACTCACACCCATACACCCATGGACATTGGGCAAACATGACGTTCCATTAGTCACTCTAACGCAATCCTAGTACTCTAGGCTCTGAATACTTAAATCTATCCCTTTTTCTTTCAAGGTATTTTCTAAGTTTCTATACTTATATCTACAATGCCCGATCTATCCAACTTTCACCTCAATTGTCTCTCAAACTTCATCAAATTCTCAGGTATAAGTACTTTCCTTAAACTATTTCCCCAATACCTCCAACAGTGCAAAGACACTTCGACTTAACTTATGAGTTGAAACCTTCTTAAACCTTCTGACTTAGCTCACATGAAACACTAAATACCTAACGGCTAATCTTCTTATTTTGACTCTCCATTAATTCTGAAAGTCTTTACACTTATCATTATAAATCTATCCAATCACATAGTCTCTAATTTCCTCTAACGGCTTTCTTGGTAGCAAACTTGTTGCAGATAATTTAACGCCTTCGTTAAACCATTTACCCAACACCTTAAGGGTGCTTAAACGATTCGACGTAACTTACAAGTCAAAACATTTTCTAAACCTCCTAATCTAACCTCACTTCTAAGCTCACTTGCACAGTCTTCGTGCAGGTCATTCTTCCTCTCATCCGATCCCTTGATTCGTACAACTTCACATTCGAGTTTAACTTCAAATCTAAACCCTTTACTTCATCAAACAAAATGTCCTACACTCATTCTTAATATCTCACAAGGACTTCTTCCAAAGTTACGATCTAATCTACCACTTGGTCATTTCTTCTAGTCAGGTTCTAAATATTCTCCTTAGCTTCTTCACAATAATTTGTCTAACAATTTTCTTGTTAGCAAACTTGTTGTAGGTAGACCTACAACCTTAATCTAGATCTTCTAAAGGTCTTAAATCTTATCCTTCTATGTTCCCCAAAATTTAGAAGCATCCATAACCTTTAATGGAGCTAAGCGTGCCATGACTCATACCACAAGCCCTATCAATTCTCGAGTCTCTAGGCAAACACCAAAGTGTTTGAGTTCACTTCCTTAAATTCTCACATGAATCGGCCTTCACTTAATTCCTTGTAGGCTAAGCTTTCTAACTCACCTAATTTGATTGGTCACCACCTAAACTCTTCATTACAATCCACCACTCGGGTCCTTTAAACACTAAAGTTCCTACTTCCATCTTGGAGGTAAGTCTCATGTCTGGGGTTCTTAACTTAAACTATATCAACTATAGACTCATTTCTTAACTCTGGCGTTCATAACTCAAAGAATCTGAAATCTTTTATCCTTGTTACATTCCTCGTAATTGACACTTACTCCTATCTATCTCACCATTTCTTCTAACATTACACGAGATATACTATACCTGTAAACACTTCTTCCAATCTAAGGTGCCAAGCTCTCCTTTGATTAGTTACACCCTTTTTGGCGTTTCAAGTTAATACCTAACTCTCACGTTCGATTCTACGTCCCTTGGTTAAGCAACGTCTAATTGCCTAACGCATCGATTGTTTATTGGCACCCTTAACTTTACTAAGTCTTCTTTTCTATATAGGGTTGGTCATGATATTTTTGCACATTGACAATTGTCCTTATTAGTTAGTTCCTTAAGATGGTACTTATCTCCTAGAGAACGTCCGATTTATACAATTTAGTATCACCCATTGTATAATCCTTGATCCTTTATTGTCTCCAAACTTTTTAACTTACCAACCTCACTTAATTCTCAATACTTCCCTCATCAAAATCGGTCAATACTAATACTCCTATGTAACCACCCTGATTATACATCTTAGACTTCGTATCGATTAATCGCACCATCTTGGTAAAAGTAAGCAGTACGTCCCTTACTCTCTCGATAGTTTACTTAAGCTAAACTCTCGAAGGATGTCTTCATCTAGATAACTCCAACTTAACTCGAGTCTAGAATATACGAGCTTCTACCACGTCCTCTTATCTAGTTAGACGTACTAGTGGTATCAGGCCAGGTTACCTATCTTAATGCATAACTATTTCTCTCCAAAGTTTACGTCGTCTTACATTCAGTCTATCGTCGTTTTTATCCCATTCACCTAGTAACTCTCCCACCTGACATTTTCCAACCCTTAGTATAATTCTATCTATTTTACACCTTATTATTAAATTCTTACTCTAAACTACACCTTTATTTTAATGTTCTTCATTCTATAGACCACCGAAATGAATTATACCTGGAACCACCGATGGTTGAGCGGCTCCCTCTTCTTCGATCAAGGTAAACATCCTCGGAGGACAACACGGTGGTATCTTATTCGGTCCTAGACAATCTCTGGCCCTGTGCCCCACCTTGTCGCACCGAAAACATTGACCGGAATGCAAGTTGCACTCCCACCAGATGACACATCGCATAAGAAACCTTATTCATCTCCTTTACCTTAATAATGTCAAACGATCTTCCCATTGCTCGAACCTACACCTCAGCCTGTATCGGATCTATAGCACATCCATCAAATATCGGAGGTCGAACTGCCTAGTTCATTCACTACCCTGGTTCCATGAAGTACTATCTTGTCTATTACCATTTCCATCTCGGTTGAGTAAGATCTTTACTTGTTCTGACCATTGGTGCATTATGTCCATAAGCTGACTAATGGATTTCTCCTCGAGTTTTCTAGGTGCTTTCGGCATTTTCTTGTTCCTAGACACATTAAGAAACACATGCAAAATAAACAATTTAGAATCATACTTAAACTTAAATACTTACAGTCGATGGAGAGTCCTCGTGCGGCGGGTGTTTTTGGCAGACATAACACAGAACTCGCTTTTAAAACTCCGTCTCTCTGATACCATAACTGTGACGACCCCAATCCGATCAGGGCCACCACGGACTTGCCGTGACGTAATCATTACCTAAGCCCTCGTATTTTCACATTAAACTTTTTCATTTTTTTTTTTTTACTTTAAACATTTCCCAAAACCCTTAAATAAACTAACCATATCTTAACCTTGACTTTAAACTCTCAAACCACTCCTAACGTTTCGACTTCTAAACCATTAAATCGAAGTCTCGGATTATTGAAATCCCTTAAAACCACTCATTCATCAATCATCAAAACAGGACACTAATCTAACCTACAATTTCGGACAAATTCAAGAAATCGAACTGCGTGGATCGCTCTAAAAATCGAGCGTATCCTTACCTGTTTTAAAACAACCAAACAGTTCAAAATACCCAAACAGTTCCAGTATATTCTCCAAAATAAAGACTTTACATTCTAAACAATCTATATTTACATCAAACTCAACCCTTCATACATTTTCTATTAAATCATCCGATCTACATCTTTAAACATTTTTCATACATTCACAAACAAAACCCAATAAAATCCTCAAAACAAATCATCGAGCATAAACACGAAATTTCCTAAAACGTCACCAAAGACATACATTAACGAATCTTTCAAAACAATACGACTTCGAACCTACATCCACTATACAGTTCCCAAAATATTAATCTTATCTATACAACTAAAATCCGACACTTTCCTAATCAAAAGACTTAAACGCATCAAGTTACCCCAAGACGGTGCGGAGTACACCCCACAGTCATCAAGTCCTTGCCAAAACACACCCCGTCGCCACGAGCACCACCCATCGACCACCTATTCATTGCCATCAAGAGGGACTCTCACCTTCACACCTGTCACCTACATCATACAACATATACATTAAGCCTAATGCTTAGTAAGGGAATGCACTATAATGACGTATGTATGAATGCGTGACTTTTCATTTAACATGATCATTTACTTGTTCTTATTCTTTTTCATAACATAAATCGTGTTGGGGAGTAGGCAGTGCGTGTACATAGCCTTTCGGCCGTATTCATGGTCCAATATGGACAGTGATTCATGGTCCCTCGAGTTGGACGGTTTTGTTGTTCATGGCCGAACCTCCCCATCTTAATCATTTCATTCATTTCATTCATTTCATACATTTCATTCATTTCATTTCCATGCATGTAAAACATTTCATATGCCGTTGAGAAAACATGATGCATGAGGAATTTACATATAACATATCATCAAGACATATCATCAAACAGTTCAAGACGTACATGGACATGCTTTAATCACTATGAACCTAACAAACAACAATTAACTAATAACCTAGGCTACCCGACACTTCAAGACCCCACAATTAGAAAATCATCATCAAAATAGAAAAACCTAGCGTTGACACGATGTAGGGCCTTAAGGGCCGGAAACCTAACATTCACTTACCTGGCGTCTTGGCTATGCCGAGCACCGTCCTTGAAGAGCTTGGATTACCTAAGGCATTTCATAAATAAAAGACATTAAAATCAATTCTAATTAAACTAATTTCAAACTTAAACTAATCTCCTAATTTAGGAAATTCTTTCCTAAAATTTCCATTTTCTCATTCGGGCATAACTAAACTCTTATTTTCTTAAAAACATCTTAAACTACTATTTATAGCTTAATCTAACTAAAATCTAACTAAACGGGCCACTATTTTGGGTTCGGTAAAAATCGACCTAAAACTTCGAACGCGCGTAACTTTTGCGTCGGTTATCGGAATCGAACGATTCTAGCGGCCACGTACTCCTCTAATAACCTATTTTAATCTGCCAAGAGGAATTTTAAAACAAATGACCGGAGCTAGGTCAATTTTGCAGAAACCCGAAACTGCCCTTTACCCGAAAAATCCCCCTTTTTGATTTTTCATCAAATTCCATCAATTTCTTCACCAATCTATCCTCCTAACATCCAATTAACATAAACTAACCTAAAATCGAAGTTCCAATTCACAAACCCGAATTGCCCTAATTCGGGCATTCACTGAAATTCGCACAAACGAGAACCATTACGGCCAGGCGATGAAAACCGGAGCAAGGGTCGGCAAACCCTCGCCAGAGGCGACCAAAAACGGCCGGCGATCGGAGCTCAATCGAGCTCGTCACGCACAACCCTAAACCGAACCGAAAAGAGGAGAAAAACGAGCCATACCGGTCGGGTTTTGCGCGGAGATGGCCGGAGACGGTAGCCCAGGAGCCGCCGACGTCTTTCTGGCCGGAAAACGCCGAGGTTGGGCGCCGGCGTTCGTCGATCGTCGCCGCTGCTCTTCTTCGCTCGCGTGCTCTCGGCGTCGGGCTCGACGAAACAACAGAACCGATTCTGTTGTTTCGTTTATTTTTATGTTATTATTAATAATAAATAATAATAATAATAATAATAATAATACTCAATTAATCCTATATAATTCTATTAACATTTAATATACCGTTTTGCTCTTCCGTAAATCCCGTATAATCCCGTATATCTCCACAATTTAATCTTAGAGTTCTAACAAAACTCACCGTTTCCAAAACGGACTTATTTTGCTATTTTTACGAATTAATATACTAAAAGACTAAAACGGGAATTCTAGCATTACTCTTCTCGACTTGGGTTTCTAAAATTTCACTTATTCTTCCACAAATCCCCATAAATTCCTAGGGTCCTAATAAAACTATCCGCTCGCAAAACGGACCTAATTTACTTATTTACGAAAATAGCCATGGAGCGGAAACCCGAAAACTCGGGTGTTACAGTAACACCCGGGATTTTTGGGGAAAAATTGGAGAGAAAATAAAAAAATAATAAAATAGGATGTTTAATTAAATAAATTGGTGGAACAAATGGTTTCTAATTTAGGTTCGGATATTTTCTGTGAAAGTAAACCGTGGATTATAATTTAAGAGCAAGATTTATCGAAAGTCGAAATGGTCGGAAATACGGAAGGATAAACCGGTAAATGAGGATTTAATTAATGGTTAGTTTTATTATTAATATTATTATTATAAAATAAAAAATAAAATAACAGAATGGCTTGAAGCCATTCTGTCGCGAGCACCGAGCACCCGAGAACGGAGCAAGGGAGAGGAGGGAGACACGTGACGATCGACGGCCGTTCACCGCCGTGATTCCTCGACGTCTCCGGCCAGACGACGGCAACGAGGAGCTTCCGGCTGACTCCTCGCACGAACCGAACCGGCAAGTTGGTTTTAGCCCTATTTTTGGTTCTGTTGGAGACCGGGAGTGACGAGCTCGATTGAGCTCCGATCATAGGCCGATTTAGGTTGTTTCCGGCGTGGGTTTGCCGACCCTTGGACCGGCTTTCATCGCCTGGTCGTGATTAGCTCCGTTTGGGCGAAAATTAGAGGGCTCCGATTTGGGGCATTTTGGTTTTGGTGTGTGTGCCTCTGGATTTTGATTAGATTATTAAAATTGAAGGTGTAGGTGGTCGATTGGTGAGGAATTGGGTGAAAATTGATGGAAAATTGAAAAGGGGGAAATTTCCGATTAAAGGGCAGTTTGGGTTTTTTCCATTTTGACCTAGCTAGGGTTAATTGTTTTAAAATTCATTTTGGTAGGTTAAATTAGGTCATTAGAGGAGTGCGTGGCCGCTAGAATCGTTCGATTCCGATAATCGACACAAAAGTTATGCGGGTTCGAAGTTTTGGGTCGGTTTTTACCGAACCTAAATTAGTGGCCCGTTTAGTTAGATTTTAGTTGGATTAGGCTAGAAATAGTAGTTTGAGAGTAATTGGTGAATGTAACCTTGAGTTTAATGAAGTTTGGGTATTTGTCGTAGGTCGAGCCGTAGGTGGACAGGTAACTGAATATTCTCAGCGAGCTAGGACGCCAGGTAAGTAGTGGATGCTATTCTTTTGCCTTCGGGCCTACACCAAAGAATGGTAGGGTTTCTTTGTTATTGCTTTGCTTCGTGTTACGTCAAATTAATTCTGTTGCTTCGGGATTGCGTGGAGTTGCTTGTCTGGTTGGTTGATTGGTTTTGTGTTGCATTGTTTGGCCGTGTGGTGTTATGTGGTCGTGTTGTTGCGTTGAGTCATCGTGTTGTGTGGTATTGTGTGGTGTGGTTGGCCTTGCTGTTGTGTTGTCGTTGTGTTTGTCGTGTGGTGTGAAAAAATATGGCACTTCGGTGCACGACAAATATGGCACTTCGGTGCACGACAAATATGGCACTTCGGTGCAGGCAAACTGTGTGTTAGAAGTTGTTTATTGTTTGGTGTTTGGTGTTTGAGTATTGTCTGAGTGACTTACTTGGTTGTCGGTGTTGTTTGTTTGTTGGTTATTGCTTGAGTATTGTGTGAGTGTGGTGTGCGTTGTGAATGTTTATATTCGTTCTTCGTTACTTGCTAAGCTTAAGCTTACGTGTGTGTGTGTGTGTGTTCTGTGGTGTAGTTGAAAACAAGATCAGGTGAGCTAGATGATGAAGCCCGGGACTAGGTGGTAGTCGGTGGCACATGGAGCACGCCGGTGCAGGCAGTTGTCGGGGCATCTCGACCATGATCTTCGGGGAAATGTGTTGGATTGGATTGTATTCAGTTTTTTTTAACTCTTTTTGGGAAATGTTGTATTTAGTCATATTTACGGGTGATGTATCGCCTATATTGTGGATTTTTCAGATGTTCATATTTTAGGTTCCTCTTACTGTTATTTGGAGATTTCGTATGCTGGTTGTTGGTTAGTTAAATAAGTATTTTCGGGATCTGGTTGGTTGGGATTTATTCGGTTGCAGGTACCTAGCATTTTGGAGGCGCCATTTTCAGGCATTATTTTGCCGAAATTTTCTGGAAAGACGCCGTGGTGCTTAGCGGTTAGGATTAAGGGAAATTAACGAGTCTAGGCTTATTTTAAATTATGTTTTAATGTAGGATTGGTTAGCAAAGTAGCGCACCGAACTAGGGTGGGTTCGGGGGCATTACAAAACAGCAAATATAACACAATTATCAAGAAAATTCTCTGGTTAGAGTGATGCTTACAAAATCAATTTTGAAGCAACTTTCAGTCTCGGTTCTGAGCACTGAAATGAGCAAGCTTATCATGCAAACTCTAATGTTTTAGTTTATATGTAACGCCCCCTGAACCCACCCCGGCTCGGTGCACTACTTGTCTCACACTTACCATGTTTAAAACGAACTTTAAAATAATTTTTGATAAAAATTCGACTCGATATTTGGGTTTTTCGAACCCTCAAAATTTGTTGAAAAATGTGCACAAAATACATGCAAAACGTATCGGAAAATATCGGGTTAAAACATTTTTTGAACTAGGAGAAGCGTTGAAATAACGAAAATAGCTCGGTTGGGCGGCGCCGTGCACGCGCATCGCGCAAACAGCAGCTAGCCGCGCGCGCCACCTCGCACCCGCGCTAGGTGCCGATCGATCCGCACAGAGCGCCGATCGATCGGCGACCTCTCGGGTCGCCAGGCAATCTACAGTGGCGCCTGCCGATCGATCGGCGCTGGGCGCTGTGCGCGCCCACCGCTTCCCCCTGCTCACACCTCCTAGCCCAGCGCGCTCACTCCATCGACCACCAGCGCCCCTCTTCCACTTTTTCTACATTTTTCTTCAAACCATTCGAACCCAATTCACCCAAAATTTATCTCATACATTCCTGACATCCCCGACTCCTTGACACGTAAAAATCTCGGAAAACTGACTCCAAAACGAGAGCAAAAATGTGAAAACAAACGAAAACCGATGTCATTTACTATACGAAAAAACGAGCAGTATAACGACTAAATTTTCTAAAACCCAAAACCTGAAAATCAAGCATTCTATATAACGATTCAATATAATATTCCCAAAAGTTATAAACACTATCATTCATCTAACAAAATCTAACAAACCTACAAAATCCACAACCATCCAAAATAGTTAAAAACTATATACAATAGACAATACTGCTCCCCAAACATCACCCCGAAGACCATGGTCGAGACGCCCCGACTGTCACGACCCTTACCCGTACCCTTAGTATTTTTATTTTTTTTTTGAAACTTTACTTTAACTGTACCTAGGGCGAAACCATAATCGAAATCGAAATCGGAATTTAAATCGAAGTTCGTTTAGTAATTCATTTAAAACAAATACTAAAACAATTAAAACTTAAATCAACTAAATCAATTAAAACTATTAAATAATTAAAATAAAACTTAATTTAAATCAACCCACAGTGGTCAGTCGCCAATGTCATTGGCGACTGAGCGCCAATGGCGATATGCAACAGGCGACTAGTCGCCTGTTGCAAATCGCTGGTGGAGACTAATCGCCACCATTTGTGGCGATTAGTCGCCACCCTCTCTGGATTTCAATCTAGAGAGTGGCGATTCCTCCCTTCCTTTCTTTCTTCTACGCCCTGCACACCACATTTAACGACACAATACTTTTCCATTCTCTTCTTCCACAAACCCTCAACAAAACCACAAAATATAATCCATCAAATGTACCTCGCTTATATTCTCAATTTCCTAAAACTCAACGTAACAAACGTGTAACAACTCATACAAAACTATTAAAACGTAGTCTAAACGTATTGGAAATTTATGAAAACTAAATGCATGGATCGCTCTAAAACCTTTCAAACCCATACGGTTGTAATTCACCTAAATTCTTCAAACATTAACCAATCCAATTCTCAAAACAAACATTAATAACAAAAGTAGAATTTCCTTAAGACATCACCAAAACGAACACATCTCCAAAACATTCGAAACGACTCAGCTCCAAGCCTACATACTATATACAATTCCCAACATATCAAATTTCTTCACATATTCTAAAATCCTTCACATCTTTAACATCAAAACAAATTCACATTAATTACCCAAAATCGCTCGGAGCACAACCGTGGTCATCGAACCTCGCCAAAACACACCCCGTCGCCACGAGCACCTTCCGTCAACCACCTATTCTTTGTCATCGAGAGGGACTCTCACCTTCACACCTGTCACCTACATCATACAACATATACATTAAGCCTAACGCTTAGTAAGGGGATGCACTATATGAATTTAAAACATTTTACTTAACATATGCAGTTTCTACAGTTTCATCATACATAATCATTTCGTTTCGTTTCATCGTTCATATTCATTTCATTTCGTTTCATCGTACATATTCATTTCATTTCGTTTCATCGTACATACATGTAATCCTCTACCAATGGAGGGCGGATTAGTTTCTCCATCTCTAGACGTTCCACAACTTCATCTGAAGGGTGAACCACTTCCTTCAGACGTTCTATATTTTCTGGACGTTCCTCAATTTACATCTGAAGGGTGAACCACTTCCCTCAGACACTTTACATTTTCGTTTAACATCGTTGTCGTTTCTACGTTCAAATCGTGAAAACATATGCTAAAACATTTTGGTACGTTTTCGAAAACATGATGCATGAGGAAATCTACGTACAACATATCATCAAAACATATCATCAAGCAATTCACAACGTACATGGACATAGACTATTCTTAACGAACTTCACGAACAACTAATAACTAACATCCTAGGCTACCCGACTCATTAAACCCCACAATCAGAAAATCATCATCAAAAACAACAAAACCTAACGTTGATACGATGTAGGGCCTTAAGGGCCGGAAACCTAGCACCCACTTACTTGGCGTCCGTAGCTAGCCGAGCACCGTCCAAAAGTCGTCTCCACCTAAAGCATTTCACAATTAGAGGCATTAAAATCGTTCTTAATTAAACGAATTCTAAACTTAAACTTAGTCTCTAGCCAAAGCAATTTCTCCTAAAACTTCTATTTTCTCCATTTAGGCATTTCGTCGAGCACGTGGTGCTCACAAAATACCAAATTCCATTAATGGAGATTTTACAATCTTCAACAACCAAAAATCTAACCTAAATCCGTCAACAACCGCAATCTCGCATAACTATCGTCAATAGTCGTAAATAGATAGTCAAAGGGAACTAATTTAAACATCCTAACGATTTCTAACCAAAATCGAAGATTTCTAACAAAACCCTAAATCGATAAACCTAACGAATAACAACCCTAAATCGAAAACTAAACGTGTATAGAGCTTAGGGCTTACCTAGAGGATTGAATGGAGAAGAGAAATCGGAAGAAGAATTGTTGTTGAATCGCCGGCGTGAGAGGAGTCGTCGCAAGAGAAGGGAGCGCCAGAGAGAGGGAGAGGGAGGAGAAGATGAGAGGGGGAGGGAGGGTTTGCTGGAAGTAAATCGTGAAGGAGAGAGAGGTGAGGGAGAGTTTAATGTAAATTTATAATTGTTTTATTCTAATTACCATTTTGCCCCTCACTCAAACTTTCTTTCAATTTCGTTATTTAACCTATCGATTTGGTTTCTCTGTAACTCTCTTATTCCTCCAAATATTCCAACTTATTCATAGGGTTCTAACGAAACTCTCCGTTCGCAAAACGGACATAATTTACTATTTTTACGACTTAAAACACTATAGGCGGAAAACCGTAATTCGGCGTTACACTATCGATTGGATTTCTAGAAATTTACTTATTCTTCTAAAAATCCCCACAAATCCTTAGGGTCCTAATAAAACCTCTCGCTCACCAAAACGGACTTAATTTACTTATTTACAAAAATACCCGTGGAGCGGAAACCCGAAAAACTCGGGTGTTACATCCTTCCCTCCTTAATTGGAATTTTGTCCCCCAAAATTGCTGCTTGGTCAACCTCTAATTGCTCACCCTTACATTATCTAAATTCGATGCTCGTAATACTAATCCTTAAAACCCTTATGGTCATACTCACCATTTGGGTCTTGACAGCTTCCTTTATCTCCCAAAGCTCTAAATCTTTCTAACTATGAAATTCGTAATTCAATCGTTCATTCACTCATCAACTTCGACTTAATCCTTTGTCACTTAGAACCTCGAATTTCCTCTAACTTAACCTCGAGCTAAGTTCATTCGGTTTCTAACTCCTCAAATTTCGTGACAACAATTCGTACCTAATCACTTCAAACCCTCCATGCTTCTTCAATTGTATGACACTAAGGACCTGATACGTAGATTCTTCATCTTAACCCTCCATTTCGAACTTTCTTTACACTACTATCTCGTTTTCTATTTAGTACTACCATCTTCTTTAATTACTTACCTTGGGCAATCACTACCCTTCCTTAGTCACTCTAGTGTTATTCTTATACACAGGGCGTTAATTGTTTAAATCTACCCCTTGACGCATTAAGGGTATCCTCTAAGTCCCCGTATTTATGTCCACTACGCTTATTCTTATCCAACTTTTACCTCGATTATCATTAATGACGATTCAATTCTCAAGTCTAAACTTCTTCATTAGACCATTCACCCAAGGCTTCAAAGGGTGCATAATTAATTCGACAAAACTTAGTTGTCGAAACTTTCCTAATCCTCCTAATCTAACTTCACTTCTAAGCTCACTCGCCCAGTCTTCGTGCAGATCATTCCCCCTTTCATCCAATATACTCCAATTTCCACAACCTCCACTACTTGACTCTTATATCAATCTTCCATTTGATCTAGTTAATCTTCTCACTTATCCATATGACACTGTCCGACGCTCAAAGATTTACCTAACCGGTCATCTTGCCTTACACCACATAGTCTCTATCTTCCTCAAGTATTGATCTTCTTCACACACTTAAGTTTATCTACCTCAACCTTAACTATTTACAACATCATTGGCTTCGACTTCATTACATACGGGTCGAGCCTTCGAAACTCTTAATTCTTGATAACTCACCAATCCCTTGATTCGCAAGACTTCACATTCGGGTATTACTTTAGATCTAACCTCTCATCAAATTGAGCAATGCCCAAATCTTCTCCTTAATACCATTTAAGGATTTCTTCCCCTTTCTCTTCAAAGCTTACTAACTAGCCTACTATCTTTCATTCCTTCTAGTCAGGTTCGGAATATTCTACTTATCTTCTTTATAAGAATTTGCCTAACAACTTTCTTGTTAGCAAACTTGTTGTAGGTAAATTTACAATCTTAATCCAATTCTCTTAAATTCTCAAACCTCGCCATACTATTTTCCAAACTTAGAAATATCTCTTCCTTAAGGTCTACCCTTCTAGTTCCTGGAGCACTGATGTTTCTACATCTACCTCGGAAGTAAGCCTCGTGCTTGGGGTTCTTAGCTTCCACTATATCAACTATAGACTCGTCTCTTAATCCTAATTATCATAATTCAAACAATCTGAAGTCTTTTATCCACGCTACCATTACTATAATTAGTACTTACTCCTATCGATTCACCATCCTTCCAACATTGTTCGGGATACAATAAACCCATAGACATGGCTTCCAAACTAAGGTTAAGCTCTCCTTTGATTCGTTACACTTTTAGGCCCTTCAAGTAAATTTCTAACTCTTATACTTTACCTTATGTTCCTAGGTTAAGTAGCATCTAATTGCCTAACGCGTCTACTATTTATTGGTCACCTTTAACCTTACTAAGTCTCCTTCTTATATATATATATATGGCTGGTCATGATATTTCCACACATTGACAACTGTCCTTATTGGTTAGTTCCTTAAGATGGTACTTATCTCCTAGAGAACGTCCGATTTATATAATTAAGTATTACCCATTGTATAATCCTTGATCCTTTATTGTCTCCAAACTTATTAGCTTACCAACCTCACTTAAGTCTCAATATTTCCCTCATCAAAATTGGTCAATACGAATACTCCTATGTAACCACCCTGATTATACGTCTTAGACTTCATATCCATCAATCGCACTATTTATTTATTATTTTATTTATTTATTTTTATTTATTATTTATTTTTTTATTTTTAACTACACCTCTATTTTTAATGTTCTTCATTCTATAGACTACCGAAATGAATTATACCTGGAACCACACTTGGTTGGGCAGCTTCACTATCTTCGGTCATAGCAATTGTCCTTGAGGGACCACTCGGCAACCTCTTGTTTGGCCCTAGACAATCTCTGGCCTTGTGACCCCTTTTATCGCACCTAAAACATCGATTCGAATGCAGTCTACATTCCCCGAAATGACTCTTCCGACATGTAGGGCACAAAGGAGATTGACGAGCTCCACGGGGTCGTTTGCTCTTGTTCTGCACAATGGACGAATCATTAGGCCTCTTAATGCCCCTCACTGGTTGTGGCCTCTCATCAACTAGGGGTAGCTGACAATCACTTAGGGATCCCTCAACCTGGATCGGATCCATAGCACATTCATTGAATATTGGAGGTCGGAATCGCCTATTTTGTTCTCTATCCCGGTTCCATGAAGTACTACCTTGTCCGTGATCATTTCTATTTTGGTTGAGTAAAATCTCTATTTGCTCCGATTGTTGGTGCACTATGTCTATAAGCCGGCTAATAAGATATTCCTTAGGTAGTCTCGGTGCTTTCGGCATTTTCTGATTCCTAGACACAATTCAAACACAATACGAAACAATATGAACATCTATGAATCGAACTTAAACTTAAATACTTACAGTTGATGGAGAGTCCTCGTGCGGCGGTGTGTTTTTGGTAGGCATTTCACAGAATTCGCTTTTAAAACTTTGTCTCTCTGATACCATAATTGTCACGACCCTTACCCGTACCCTTAGTATTTTTTTTTTTTGAAACTTTACTTTAACTGTACCTAGGGCGAAACCTTAATCGAAATCGAAATCGGAATTGAAATCGAAGTTCGTTTAGTAATTCATTTAAAACAAATACTAAAACAATTAAAACTTAAATCAACTAAATCGATTAAAACTATTAAATAATTAAAATAAAACTTAATTTAAATCAACCCACAGCGATCAGTCGCCAATGTCATTGGCGACTGAGCGCCAATGGCGATTTGCAACAGGCGACTAGTCGCATGTTGCAAATCGCTGGTGGCGACTAATCGCCACCATTTGTGGCGATTAGTCGCCACCCTCTCTGGATTTCAATCCAGAGAGTGGCGATTCCTCCCTTCCTTTCTTTCTTCTACGCCCTGCACACTACATTTAACGACACAATACTTTTCCATTCTCTTCTTCCACAAACCCTCAACAAAACCACAAAATATAATCCATCAAATGTACCTCGCTTATATTCTCAATTTTCTAAAACTCAACGTAACAAACGTGTAACAACTCATACAAAACTATTAAAACGTAGTCTAAACGTATTGGAAATTTATGAAAACTAAATGCATGGATCGCTCTAAAACCGTTCGAACCCATACGGTTGTAATTCACCTAAATTCTTCAAACATTAACCAATCCAATTCTCAAAACAAACATTAATAACAAAAGTAGAATTTCCTTAAGACATCACCAAAACGAACACATCTCCAAAACATTCGAAACGACTCAGCTCCAAGCCTACATACTATATACAATTCCCAACATATCAAATTTCTTCACATATTCTAAAATCCTTCACATCTTTAACATCAAAACAAATTCACATTAATTACCCAAAATCGCTCGGAGCACAACCGTGGTCATCGAACCTCGCCAAAACACACCCCGTCGCCACGAGCACCTTCCGTCAACCACCTATTCTTTGTCATCGAGAGGGACTCTCACCTTCACACCTGTCACCTACATCATACAACATATACATTAAGCCTAACGCTTAGTAAGGGTGTGATGACCCGAATGTGAACGTATGGGTACGATGGCTGCACGAACCGGAACCCGGATGGCGGTACGTCCGCGTGGGCGAGCCGGAAGGTGACAGGTCGTAAAAAAAATAAAGGGGGTCGTCACAATCCCACATCGCTTGGGGAAGTATGTGGAAATGAAACATATGTAAAGACACCCTCCCATCATAGCAAGACGCGTTTTGGAGCACGATTGGCAACGGATCCCATAAGAACTCCGAAGTTAAAAGTGCTTCGGCGAGAGCAATTCTAGGTTGGGTGACCTTCTGGGAAGTTCTCGCCAAACAAAGCCGTGAGGGGAGGATATTGGGCTGCGGCCCAATCCCCAGAGCGGACAATATCTTGCTGGGAAACAGGGTCGTTACAAATGGTATCAGAGCCTGTACCCAACCGAAAATGTGGCCAACGAGGACGTTGGGCCCCCGAGGGGGGGTGATTGTGATGACCCGAATGTGAACGTATGGGTACGATGGCTGCACGAACCGGAACCCAGATGGCGGTACGTCCGCGCGGGCGAGCCGGAAGGTGACAGGTCGTAAAAAAAAAAAGGGGGTCGTCACAATCCCACATCGCTTGGGGAAGTATGTGGAAATGAAACATATGTAAAGAGACCCTCCCATCATAGCAAGACGCGTTTTGGAGCACGATTGGCAACGGATCCCATAAGAACTCCGAAGTTAAAAGTGCTTCGGCGAGAGCAATTCCAGGTTGGGTGACCTTCTGGGAAGTTCTCGCCAAACAAAGCCGTGACGGGAGGATATTGGGCTGCGGCCCAATCCCCAGAGCGGACAATATCTTGCTGGGAAACAGGGTCGTTACAAAGGGGATGCACTATATGAATTTAAAACATTTTACTTAACATATGCAGTTTCTACAGTTTCATCATACATAATCATTTCGTTTCGTTTCATCGTTCATATTCATTTCATTTCGTTTCATCGTACATATTCATTTCATTTCGTTTCATCGTACATACATGTAATCCTCTACCAATGGAGGGCGGATTAGTTTCTCCATCTCTAGACATTCCACAACTTCATCTGAAGGGTGAACCACTTCCTTCAGACGTTCTATATTTTCTAGACGTTCCACAATTTACATCTGAAGGGTGAACCACTTTCCTCAGACACTTTACATTTTCGTTTAACATCGTTGTCGTTTCTACGTTCAAATCGTGAAAACATATGCTAAAACATTTTGGTACGTTTTCTAAAACATGATGCATGAGGAAATCTACGTATCATCAAAACATATCATCAAAACATATCATCAAAACATATCATCAAAACATATCATCAAAACATATCATCAAAACATATCATCAAAACATATCATCAAAACATATCATCAAAACATATCATCAAAACATATCATCACAACATATCATCAAAACATATCATCAAAACATATCATCAAAACATATCATCAAAACATATCATCAAAACATATCATCAAAACATATCATCAAAACATATCATCAAAACATATCATCAAAACATATCATCAAAACATATCATCAAAACATATCATCAAAACATATCATCAAAACATATCATCAAAACATATCATCAAAACATATCATCAAAACATATCATCAAAACATATCATCAAAACATATCATCAAAACATATCATCAAAACATATCATCAAAACATATCATCAAAACATATCATCAAAACATATCATCAAAACATATCATCAAAACATATCATCAAAACATATCATCAAAACATATCATCATATCATCAAGCAATTCACAACGTACATGGACATAGACTATTCTTAACGAACTTCACGAACAACTAATAACTAACATCCTAGGCTACCCGACTCATTAAACCCCACAATCAGAAAATCATCATCAAAAACAACAAAACCTAACGTTGACACGATGTAGGGCCTTAAAGGCCGGAAACCTAGCACCCACTTACCTGGCGTCCGTAGCTAGCCGAGCACCGTCCAAAAGTCGTCTCCACCTAAAGCATTTCACAATTAGAGGCATTAAAATCGTTCTTAATTAAACGAATTCTAAACTTAAACTAAGTCTCTAGCCAAAGCAATTTCTCCTAAAACTTCTATTTTCTCCATTTAGGCATTTCGTCGAGCACGTGGTGCTCACAAAATACCAAATTCCATTAATGGAGATTTTACAATCTTCAACAACCAAAAATCTAACCTAAATCCGTCAACAACCGCAATCTCGTATAACTATCGTCAATAGTCGTAAATAGATAGTCAGAGGGAACTAATTTAAACATCCTAACGATTTCTAACCAAAATCGAAGATTTCTAACAAAACCCTAAATCGATAAACCTAACAAATAACAACCCTAAATCGAAAACTAAACGTGTATAGAGCTTAGGGCTTACCTAGAGGATTGAATGGAGAAGAGAAATCGGAAGAAGAATTGTTGTTGAATCGCCGGCGTGAGAGGAGTCGTCGCAAGAGAAGGGAGCGCCAGAGAGAGGGAGAGGGAGGAGAAGATGAGAAGGGGAGGGAGGGTTTGCTGGAAGTAAATCGTGAAGGAGAGAGAGGTGAGGGAGAGTTTAATGTAAATTTATAATTGTTTTATTCTAATTACCATTTTGCCCCTCACTCAAACTTTCTTTCAATTTTGTTATTTAACCTATCGATTTGGTTTCTCTGTAACTCTCTTATTTCTCCAAATATTCCAACTTATTCATAGGGTTCTAACGAAACTCTCCGTTCGCAAAACGGACATAATTTACTATTTTTACGACTTAAAACACTATAGGCGGAAAACCGTAATTCGGCGTTACACTATCGATTGGATTTCTAGAAATTTACTTATTCTTCTAAAAATCCCCACAAATCCTTAGGGTCCTAATAAAACCTCTCGCTCACCAAAACGGATCTAATTTACTTATTTACAAAAATACTCGTGGAGCGGAAACCCGAAAAACTCGGGTGTTACATCGACAACTGCCCGCACTAGCATGCCTCGTGCGTCACTGACTGCTCCCTAGTCCTGGGCTCCCTCATCTAGCTCACCTGTAAAAACGTCAGCACCTAGACCACAGAACACAAAACGTAAGCCTAATGCTTAGTGAGTAGGGAATAATGGATGCAAACACATACAATGCACACACACCCTAAGACATGCAGTTTCTACTCACTCTGTTTTTCTCGTTTTGTTTCCATAATGTTACTCTATCACTTAGCGGTATGGATCAAGTAGGCGCACATCTCATATCATCTAGGATGGCCCCACTTTGACCCAACAGTGCGATATCGGAGGCCACATCTGAGTCCAGCTCCAAGGATGGCCATACCCGATCTCCTAACACACATCCAAATCCCGCTCCAAAGATAGCCCTACCCCAAACTCCTGGCATACATCCGAGTCCAGCTCCAAGGATGCATTTCCATCCGAGTCTCGCTCCAAGGATGGCACCAGACACACATCCGAGACCAGCTCCAAGGACGTGTTTCCATCCGAGTCCAGCTCCAAAGATGTCATTACCCAATATCCTAGCATACATCCGAGTCTAGCTCCAAGGATGACACTACCCAATCCCCACAAGTTTAATGCTCACAGTTCCCCACACATTTCATGCTCACCGTTCAACCATGCTCAAAACTCGTTTTTCGTAGTTCGAAAACAATGATGCATATCACACAAATACTCGACACAAAACAAATCACAAACAACCAAACAAGCAAACAATCCCTACCGTTCCATGGTGCAGGCCCGAGGGCACAATCACAAACAACCTCTACTTACCTGATTGCTCGGCACTTCTCTGTTTACTTCGTCCAGTTAAATTACTCATTCGACAATCTAACAAATAGGGAAAAATCTCTTAGCAACACTTTAAGGAATTCTAAGAATTTATCTAACCTAAAACTAAACACAATTCAACAAACATTTAGAAAACAACTCATAAAACCCGAATTTCCCACAATTTTTGGCGTCCAACTTCAAACGGCCATAATTTACTCGTTTTTCAATGGATTTCGACGTGCCACCCCATTCTGTAAACCTCTGCAAGTCTACAATCCATTGAAACACTCAAATTGGACAACCAAACAAGATGGCCAATCCGAAAACCCCAAAACAGAATCGGCCTCCTTAATACCAAATATTTGGTTTTTGCACAACTTTCACCTATACTTCAATCTAACTTCATAAACCTTCCAAACTAACCTATTTAAAGTTTAAACCAACAAAAGTATGAAGAAAAATCAGCAAGGAATGAAAATTTCGTAGGTTCCCAATTAGGGTTTCCAAACCCTAACTAAATCTCCACAAAACTCATTAAAATCATCAAAAACTATCACTAATAGGCATCTAACTCAAAACTCACTAAATTCTTACCCTTGAAAATCGATGAAGAGAAGGTGGAAGATGTCTTCAATGGTGGCTACCCTTCGTGGAGAACAAAGAAGAAGAAGAAGAAATTTTCTTTCCTTTTTACCTAACTTTACCAAAATTTATGAAATCAATTTTTCCACTTTTGACTTTCACCACCAAAATCTCTCTTTTATAAAACAACCCACACATTTTTCTTCACCTTTAAACTAACGTGAATGCCTCCTCTTTCCCTTACTTTTCACTTTACTTTTCACTTTTAATTCATTTTCTTTCTTAATTACTAAAACCCTTCCTTATTGACTAAATAAACAACACTATCTTACTTCTTGCTTTCTAATTTCCACTTTCTATTCAAAGGCTTAATAAACTATAAAATAAATGTTAAGGTCCCATAAACATCTAATCTAAGGGCTACATACGTCAAGGGAAAAATTTTTGGGTGTTACATTATATACTTCCACAATAATATAGCAAACATATTTGTGCTTAGAAAACAAGTACATAACACGACACATTTTGGATTTAAACTCATGCTTTCTCGGTTTGTGTAATAACAGAACAATATACAACTTTAATCAGCAAAACAACAAGAAAATGATAAAGTTCACGATGTTAAAATTTAAAGTTAAGATCTTATCACGTTAGCTAACTTTGCTGGGAAGAAGGATAAGCAAATGATGCATAAACAACAGCAACACACAAGCATCAAACAGAGCAGAATTTTGCAAACCAAAACAGAAACAATCATAAGCTAAACAGAACACATGCTTGATAAAAACAAAAAAGACCAGAACAAAAAAAAAACTACAGCAAACTGCAAAAACATTCTAACTTAAACAAGACAGAGCAAAAGCTAACAATCCTAAGGTAATAAGATTAACATGCTAGATAATAAAACCATAGCTACCAGCTGTAACGCCCCGAAAACCAACCCAGGTTCCCGGTACGAACAGGGACTGCTTTGATACCATAACTGTACCGCCCCGAGTCTCCATAACCTGGTTTGCTACAGAGACTCACTAGTACTTCTCTGATACCATAACTGTAATGCCCCGAGTCTCCATGTCCCGATTCGCTACAGGGACTACTCTGGCTAACCCGACTCTCTCAGCTATCTCATTCAATTAAACTTCCAGCACCAGAAATACCTTCCAAAAAAAAAAAAAAACTCATGCAGCGGAATTAAAACTAACTTCCCGAATCTCTCTTATGTCTTACCTAGCTGCCTAGACTCACTAATTTCCCTTAATCCTAACTGTTAAGCACCACGGCGTCCTCCCTGAAAATTTTGACAGAGTAACGCCTGAAAGTGGCGCCCCCGAAATGCTAAGTACCTACAAACGAATCAAATCCTCAACTAATCCTGAATATTTCTAACCATCTAACCAACAAATGAAATCTCTAGACAATCATCATATCAGTAGAAAGACTGTACTATTAACCTAAAATGAAGAAAATTCACAGTATAGGGTGACACATCACCCTTAACTATGACTATATACAACCACTACACAATGCCCTCACAAAATAAAAACATAGAGAAGCCCAACTCACCATCAATACCGAGCCACGGCTCCTCCTTGGTCGAGTCGCCCCAACACTACCATCAGCTGGGGCCCTGGTTGGACACCACCAAATGCCATCTACTCCTGGTCAGGCTCTCGGTACTCACCCTCCTGCTTAGCAGTACCTACACCACATAACACACCGTAATCTCAAAGCTTAGCAAGTAGAGTGCTGAAAAATAAACATGAAGCATGAAAACAGGTTATGCAATCCTAGCACATGCACGTCTCTACACACGTTGTAATCACCTCACCACATCGCATCTCACCGAGGTTTGAAATGTAACCTCACCGGACAGTCAGTCCGTACACCGCACTATTTACCGGCATGTCACCGTCATCCCAGTTCCTCCAGGAACAGAGTCCATAGTTGTAACACCCGGAAAATTTCTGTAACGTGTGTAGCCTAGGTTATGCTAAGTATGAGAATTAAGGTTAAGTGATAAGGGATTGGAAATAATGCAAGGTAAAGAAAGAGTTTACAAGTCCAAAGAAAAAAAGGAGTAGGTTTGGAAAATTCAAAGTTTGAAAAGTCAAAATTCCTTCAAAATGCATGAACCAATTAAAATAAACCAAGTCTGTGAATGAAAAAGGAAGAAAAGGTGGTTTTGATGATGGTTTTCACATGGGAAATACATGGGAGAAAAATTGGGTTTGATTAGAGGGTTTAATTGCAATTTTAAGAAGATTTTGGAAAGAAATCAAAAGTGGAGAAAAATTGTGAAGTTAAAATGTAAAAATGGTAACTTTTTCTTCATTTTTCTTCCCCTTTCCTTCTCTTCCACAAACCAGCCCTCCACCGAAGTTCTTCCTCTCCTTTGCTCCAATTTTTCAAGGTATTCTAAGGTAAAACTTCATGGGTTTTGGTGTGTGTACAATTGGATGAAGTTTGGAAGGGTTTTTAGTGAGTTTTATGTGAATTTGGTGAGGGTTTGAAAACCCTAAATTGGTAAGTCCGAAAATTTGATTCTCCTTGAGGGTTTTCTTCCACTTTTGGTCATTTAATCCTTCAATATGTTAGTTTAGGTTAATTAAGTGGTTAGATTGAGGATTGGAAGAGTGTTACACAAAAACTGGTTTAGGAACACTAGGGTGGCCGATTCTGTTGAGGGGTTTTCGGGTTGGCTAATATGTTTGTTTGGTTAATTTGAGTATTTCAATGGATAGTAGACGTGTAGAGGTTTACAAATTGGGGTGGCACGTCAAAATCCATCGAGAAACGAATAAGTTATGGCCGATTGAAGTCGGACGGTGAAAATTGGTGGAATTTCGGGTCTAGGGTTTATAGTTTAAATTGGTTTGTATAATTGGTTAAAAATGTAGTTAGTTTTAAGTTTAAGTGTTCCTTAGATTTTCTTAAGTTGATGCTAAGTTAGTTTCTCTCTATTTATTAGGTTATCGAGCAAGTGAGTTGTGTTAAAGTTAGTTAGTTGTAGTCTATTCTTTAAAAATAAATTGTGCTTAAGTGAGTTTTGTGTTTATGATAGGTTACCGAGTCGAGAAATTTACGTAGCCAAATCGAGTAAGTGCAGTGCAGGAGTTCAGGTAAGTAGAGGACGTTTGTGTTTTGCCTTCAGGCCTACACCATGGAACGGTAGGATTTATTTTGTGATAATTGTTGTTTGTTGTTTGGTTGCTTCTACACCACGGAACGGTAGGATTTATTTTGTGATAGTTGTTGTTGGTTGTTTGTTGTTTGTTGTTTGTTGTTTGGTTGTTTTCTTTGTTGGTTAAGCATTGTTGGTTTTTTGTTGTTTGTTGTTTGTTTGTTTTCTTTGTTGGTTAACAATTGTTGGTGGTTTGTTGTTTGTTGTTTGGTTGTTTTCTTTGTTGGTTAAGCATTGTTGGTTGTTTGTTGTTTGTTGTTCGGTTGCCTCTACACCACGGAACGGTAGGATTTATTTTGTGATAATTGTTGTTGGTTGTTTATTGTTTGTTGTTTGGTTGTTTTCTTTGTTGGTTAAGCATTGTTGGTTGTTTGTTGTTTGTTATTTTGTTGCCTCCTTTGTTGATTAGGCATTGTATTGAGACAGAAACTGATAAGTTGAAAGGCAATGTGGCAATATAGTTTTGTGGAGTTGCGTTAGGGTAGCACCTGCAAGGGACTCCAGGGGAGTTGCCCAGTCGCGTTAAGGTGGTACCTGCGAGGGACTATAGTTGAGTCACCCAGTCGCGTTATGGTGGCACCTGCGAGGGACTCCAGGGGAGTTGCCCAATCGCATTAAGGTGGCACTTGCGAGGGACTTTACACCTGCGAGGGACTCCATGGAAGTTGCCCAGTTGCGTTAGGGTGGCACCTACGAGGGACGCTGTGGGAGTCGCCCAGTCGCGCTAAGGTGCGAGGTTAGCATGTGTGATGGGTTCTGTGAAAGATAGAAGGAATGGAAACGAAACCAGAGCAACTGAGGGCTAGAAACTTCATGTGTTAGGGTTACGTGTGAGAGTTGTGGTGCATTGTGCATGTTTCTCTTTGTTATCCCCTACTTGCTAAGCGTAAGCTTATGTGTGTGTGTGTGTTCTGTGGTGTAGGTGACAGGGGTGTTTACAGGTGAGGTTGATGAGGAAGATCAGGCCTAGGCGCAGTCAGAGATTCACGGGGCATGCCGGTGCGGGCAGTTGTCGGGGCGTCTTGACCATGGTCTTCGGGGAGTTGTGAGTTACGGTTATTTTGGTATGGTTTTGATGTTTTTGGTTGGTTATTGGGAGATTTTGTATAGATATTATTTTGTGTTATATGTTTTGAGAAAAGTTAGAAAAGTGGAGGGTTTTGATACGAGGTATTTGTAGATATTTTCGTAATTATTTTGGAGGTTTGCGAGTCGGTTGGGTTGTGGATATTGGTTGAACTTATTTGGGATTTTAAACTAGTTTTATTTCTGGTTTTAATTGCAGGTTTTGGTTTATCGAAATTTAGGCGTTACGCCGCCCGTTTTGATTTTAAAGTAAATAACGTCGAGTTTATTTTTTTCCAAGTTTTTATTAATATTTTCTGAGTCGAGATTTTAATGAAAAATATTTTAAATTACGTTTTAAACGCGGGGTTGGTTAGCAAATTAGCGCACCGAGCCAGGATGGGTTCGGGGGCGTTACAATAGTCACACCCAAACCCCCCTGTCTCGACTCGAAATGCAACTACACCGAGCAGTCGATCCGTACACTGCACTATTTACCGGCACGTCGCCGCCATCCCGGTTCCTCCAGAAACAGGGCCTACAAGCCACACCCCTGCCACTATCTCGACTCGAGATGCAACCACACCGGATAGTCGGTCCGTACACCGCACTGTTTACCGGCACGTCGCCACCGTCCGGGTTCCTCCAGGAACGAGGCCTACAAGTGGCACCCCAGCCCACTGTCGCCTTTCCACACCATAGCTCACCTCCTCTACTCTCCCTCCGTGCTTAAAGACATGCTCAAAACATTTTGCGTAACTTTTAAAATGTTTTGTGTGCTGACCATAACCAACTAACTACAACTCCACATACCCAACACATCACAAACGTACCTGTGACCCACAACATGCACAAGACTCACGACAGACATACAACTGTGATGTACGCCTTTCTGGGCGACTCTCAAGCACTTACACCCACACTACTACTTACCTGGCATCCTAACTCGCTGGGTTTGGCAGGTCACATCACCTACGGCTTCACCTAGCATAATTCAAAATCTTCATTAGTACCTAGGCTTAAACTTACCAATTCATTCTAAAACTAACATTTCTAACTTAACCCAACTCACATCTAGCTAAACTGGTCACTAACTTGGTCTGGTTAAAAATCGACCCGAAACTTTGAACGCGCATAACTTTCGCGTCAGTTACCAGAATTTAACGATGTTAGCGACCACGTACTCCCCTAGTGACCTAGTTTAACTTGCCAAAAGGGAATTTAAAACAAACGGTCGTAACCGGTCCAAAACCGAAAAAAACAGAATCGGTCTATTAAGCTAAAACGTCTAAAATTTAACTTTCAATCTAATTTAACTAATTTCATTGTCAATTAACTCCGTTTAGATCAATCTAAGCTCGGCACTCCACAATTTGAGGGTTCCCCACTCGGAAACCCGAATTTCACCTAAACTTCAAAATTGCGTAACTTTTGCTACGTTTATCAGAATGACTCGATTTCAGTGGCTAAACACTCCACTAATAACCTAGTTTAACATATCAGGAGGGAATTTAAAAAAACTAGCCGTAGCTCATTCAAAATCCCCAAAAACAGAACCGGTTTTTAAAGCTCAAATTTCCCTTTTTCGATTTTTCAACAAAACTCGCGCAATTCCTCACTAATCTATCACATTCTAACCTATTAAGACTAATTGAACAACGATTTAAAGTTTCAAATTCAGAGAACCCAAATTCACAGCACACACCTCTCGGCTTTCTCCCTGAAAACAGGGGTACTCCAGCCCACCGAGGATCACCCATCACACACCTCTAAATCCCCCAAATTTTTGTCACAAAACAATCCAAGAAATCGATCACTCAGACTACACCTCAGTCGATCGACAGAGAGGAGAACAGGGAGGAGAAACTCACCAATTTTCGTCAAGACTTGAGCACGAAATCGAAGAAGAAGAGAGGGAGTTCATCTCGCCAAAGCTCGCTCGTCTGAACATTTGCTGAAACTGCGTGGTCGCCGGAGGAGGAACGTCGCTCGGGCTTTCTCTCTATTAGGGAGCTCGGGTTGCAGAAACTTAATGGCTTCTTCGTGAAGCCATTTAGTTTTCTATTATTTTTATTTTTATTTTTTATTTTTAATTTAGTTAACTAAATTACTAAATCGCCCTCACATGTTTGAACTTCTGTATTTCCGTTAACCCGTTAAAATCCCTCACGAAAATTCTAACAGGACTTTTAATTTATTCGATAAATTTCTGAGTTATTACACCAGCAAACCAGAAAAGTAAAATAGAAGGCAAGCTTTTTTGTTTTTTTTTGAAATCAGAACATGCAGCAGAACAGATTTGCAACTAGAAGACTTATCCATGCTAGCGGAGGAAACTCAGATGAACCTAGTGTAACACCCGAAAAATTTTATTTAGCGTGAGTGACCTTAGTATAGATGAGTTGGGATACTTGGATATTAAAGTGAGAAGGTTTTGAGTTTGAAGTAAAGGGAAGAAAAGAGGTTTGACAAATCAAACCAAAAAGGGTTTGAAAAGTCAAAATGGGGATGTTGAAAATTCAAAGGAATATGGACCAATAGGAAGCTAGTCCTTTAATGAATTTCAATTTGAAAAGTTGGGGTTTAAAGGAGCATGTCACGTTGAAGGTATAAGAGGGGTTTTTTTTTTTATAAAATTAAGAAAAGCTGTGGAATAAATTAAAAGTAAAAAGAATTGGTTTTATATATTAGTTAAAGTAAAGGGATATTTGGCATAAAAATCACTTTTCTTCTTCTTCCTCTCCACGCCAAGCTCAGCCACCATTTGAGGGTTTCTCTCCTTCATTTTTGAAGATTTTGCAAGAGTTTCAAGGTAAAAATCAAGTGGGTTTTGAGTTTAGTACTTGTTAGGGTTTGTTTTTATGGTTTTTAAGATGTTTTAGTGGGATTTAGTGAGGGTTTGAAAACCGTAAATTGGTGAGTCCGAAAATTTGGTTCTCCTTGAGGGTTTTCTTCCTCTTTTGGTCATTTAATCCTTAAATATGTTAGTTTAGGTTAATTGAGTGGTTAGATTGAAGATTGGAGGAGTGCTACACAAAAACTGGGTTGAAACACTTGTGGGGCCGATTCTGTTGAGGGGTTTTCGGATTGGCTAATATGTTTTTATTGGTTAATTTAAGTGTTTCAATGGATAGTAGACGTGTAGAGGTTTCCGAATTGGGGTGGCACGTCGAAATCCGTTGTAAAACGAGAAAGTTATGGCCGTTTGAATTTAGACGGTAGAATTTACATAAGAATCGGGTTTGAGTGTTTAGGTTGAAAAGTTTGTGTTTGCTTGGTTTAATTGATGTCTTAAGAATCCCCTAGGATATTACTAAGTTAAGTTTTCGTTCTTTTAGGTGATCAAGCGTGTACTTTGGTTGGACGAAGTGAGCGACAACTGAACCGAGACACCAGGTAAGTAGAGGATTGTGTGTTTTGTTGCCTTTGGGCCTACACCATGGAACGGTAGGAATGTTTGTCTATTTGTTTGGTTGTTTGCTTGTTGTGTTTTATTTTATGTTGTGCATTGTGTGGCATGCGTCAGGGTTGTGAGCATGGGTGTATAGAAATAACGAGAAATGCATCGTGATCCCGAGTAGGGTTGCCTTGCCAAGTAGTAGTGCTCGTGGAGCACCTCAGGAGGGTCCCTGCAAGGGATGCATTGCACTAGGCAGTGATAGTGAGTAGAGTTGCCACGCCGGGGAGTAGCGCTCGTGGAGCACCTCGGGAGGGTCTCTACAAGAGTTGTGTTGTAATAATAATAGACTGAACAGTGATATCGAGTAGGGCTGCCTTGCCGGGGAGTAGTGCTCGTGGAGCACCTCGGAAGGATCTCTATGAGAGATGCATTGTGATAAGAGATTGAGCCGTGATATTGAATAGAGCTGCTTCGCCAGGGAGTAGTGCTCGTGGAGCACCTCGGGAGGGTCTCTATGTGTAGCACCCGGTTCCATTGGACCAAAATTTAATTTATTATTTATGATGTACTTTTATAGAAGGGTTTGGGGAGTTATTGATTAGGTTAATAAATGTTCAGGCGAGGGCATGATGGTAATTAGAATTTTTACATAATGGATAACGCATTTAAGGAAAAGTCCAGTGTGAGTAGCCGCCACTGTTTCATTTCTTTATACCTCTCAGCTCGACGAATTTTCCCCTAGGCGATTCCCCTCCAACCAAGGTGAGTTTTGATTCGATTACTTGCTGTTTTTAGTGTCTAGATAACTGGTGGATGGCTATGTGTGCATTTTGGAAGTACAGAGAGTAAGGGATGGGATTTGGGGTTTAGTGATGAATCGGGAATGGCGAAGAACAGAACCCCAAGAACTAGCCCTTTAGATTTCCTAATATTTAGAATGAAGTTTAGTAATGCTGTGCTTATGTTTTAGGTGAGCCAGCTCTTGGAATATCTTACCACCAGGAACTCTCGGTGAAGCTAGGTAAGTAAAGTATGCATGTGCCTTCAGGTCTACATCAAAAAACAATAGGGTTATGCATCTTGTGAATGATTTTGTATGTCATGCATCATGTTTTTGAAAGACGACGAAAATGAATTTCCATGTAAGAATGGTAAGGTATGAACTGAATGTGACAGACAAACTATTAAGGGAACTAATCCACCCCTTAACTTAAGTAGGGATTTATGACATTGGGAGAATTGATCCCACTCCCAAGGGAACCAAGGGATCAGATCAGCTATTAAGGGAATTCATCCGCCCATTAATCGAGTAGAGGATGTATGACATTGGGAGAATTGATCCCACTCCCAAGGGAACCAAGGGATCAGATCAGTTTATGAACATATGTGTATGCAACTGAGATGAGAAAGTAGAAATTGCATGTTTAGGAATTTATGTTTCAGCAGTTCATTTCATTACTGCTTTACTTACTTAGCATTAGGCTAATAGATGAGTTTTGTGATGTAGGTGTTGAGGAAACTACAGGTGAATTCCCTGAGTTTACTGACGAATAGATGGGGTTGGAGGAGCACTTCTCTGTCTCGAACTAGTATACTGATGAGGCGGATTAACTAATGTCTGTTGGTGTGAAAGTTTAGTTGACAGTGTTTCAATTTAAGTATATTGAGTTTTCATGACTATAGTGATTTCAATGTTTTGAATACGATTTCGAGATTTTCCTATTAATAGTATTCTGTTGGAATTTAATATTGACACTCACTGGATTTTTAGTAATGTAATGGTTTGAAATGTTTTTGAATGGTTTCAGTGAAGTGAGTAAATTCTTTTCTGAAGGTTGAGTTGTTGTTCTGTTGTCTATCAGAAGATGTCTTCAGTGAAAGCCATCGGATGATATAGAACGAAATATGTCGTTTAGTGATCGGTATATGTAACTTGTTTTATCGGAAGATGTTGTTTTGTTCACTATCGATAGATGAAGTCTATTGGTAGATGTCGGGTTATAGTTATGTGTCTATCGGAAGATATAAGTAGAGAGTTTGTCGTTTAGTGATCGACGTATGCAGTTTACTCAATCAGAAGGTGTAGGTTTAAGTCTATCGGATGATGTCTCAGTAAACTCATCGACAGATGCGTGCTGACGTCATCGGTAGATGTAGGGGGACTTTTGTCGTTTAGTCACCGGTGGATGTAGAACAAGGTCGATCGGATGAAGGAAATCATCTGGCTAACGTCATCGGAAGATGTAGAGTGTATTTTGTCGTTTAGTCACCGGTAGATACAGTCTACCGAGAGATGTCCTTTGTTTTTCATTTGGCTGACGTCATCGGCAGAAGCCTTCTATTTTCTGTTTCTGCTTCTTCCGTTGACTTTATTAATCGACAGATCCGTTTGACCTCCATGACATCTCAAGTATTTCAATTTAAACTTCTATTTCCCATTGGCCAATTACTCCTTAATATTTCCAACGATTATTTTAACATTGTTTTTATGGCTTTGTCTAATTCCATTTTTGCTTAAACGATTTCCGCTGCAAGTTTTAAAAAAAAATATGGTTGAAATTTTTAGTCATGTACGAGCATTGTGTGACGAACCGGGTTCAGATAACTTGGGGCGTTGCAGTGTGGTATCAGAGACATTCAGTTAAACTGTTCAAAAGATTACTCATCAGTGCCAATCCTTGCATGGAAGTACTCCAACAACTGTAAGTGTTTATGTTAGCCTCAGTAATTAGATATTTATGAACATAGTTAACCTTGTAAAGGAAGTGAGTTTAATGGCCAGACGCCCAGGAAGACCTAGGATACCGAGGGAAATGCCAAACTTGAGGAGTGAGGAGGAACCTAGTGTTATTAGACAACTGACAGATTTGGTACATCAGCAAACAGACTTAGTACGTCAGCAGTCCGATCAGTTAGGAGTGTTGTTGAACCGAGAGGTACAAGGGAGTGCCAACTCAGGTTCTAGCAATGAGCATTCAGGAGACCGATTTCGAAGGCTTCAGCCGCCTACATTTGATGGAAAGTCATCCAATCCGATTGTCGCTGAGGAGTGGCTTAGGAAAATTGAGAGTATGTTCAGGTGTGCCAATGTTGGTGAAGGAGACAAAGTCACGTTGGCCACGTTCCATTTTGCCGGTGATGCTCAACTTTGGTGGGAGACAATCGAGACCACCACCGATGTCTCAGCGATGTCTTGGTCACAAGTTCAGGGACACCTTCTATGAGAAATATTTTAATAGCACAGTCCAAACAGCAAAGAAGTTAGAGTTTTTGAACTTGAAGCAGACAGGGTCTGTGGCAGAATACGTTAGACAATTTGAGTCTCTGTCCAGGTTCGCTAGGACACCTTGTTCACCGAAATGAAGATACGGTGTTTCAATTCATGAATGGATTGAAACCAGAAATGTATGGAGGGGTCAAGTTTTCGGGTTATAAAGGTTTGCCCTTCAGTGATGTTGTGTCCACAGCATTGGAGGTGGAAGAAGCTGAATTGAAATGTGCTGGACTAAAGGAAACCCCGAGAAAGTTTGTTCAACCACTGCCGCAGAAAGGAGTGAAGAGGTCCAATGAAGGCCAGCACAGCCAAGGGATAGGAAAGAAGGTACCAGATACCAAGATGTTTCCTCAGTGCCCAAAGTGTTTGAAGAATCACTCGGGCTAGTGTAGATTTGGATCGGGTAAGTGCTTCAACTGCGAAGAGGTTGGAAACTTGTACAAGGATTGCCCAAAGCCCCGGATCGTTCGATGTTTCCATTGCAACAAGGTTGGCCATACCAACAGAGATTGCCCAGCTTTGAAGGGTGGCCCTGTCAAGATTAAGCCAAGAATATTCTCCATGATGGAGTCAGGTGATGAGGACCAGCCTGCTGCAGTGTCAGGTACTATATTGATTAACTCTGTACCTGCTTTTACTTTGATAGATTCGGGTGCAACTCATTCTTTTATAGCCTCTGTATTTGCTGATAAGTTAGATGTACGGTTTGCTCCTTCTGAGCATGTGTTTAGCGTAGCATTACCCTCTGGTGAACGCATGCACTCCAATCAAGTGATGCCCGATAGTATTGTATTAGTAGGAAATATGAATTTGCCTGCTGACCTCATTGTTATGGACATAATGGGATTTGATGTGATCCTAGGAATGGATTGGTTGTTTAAGCATTATGCCACAATAGATTGTAGAACTGGAATTGTTAGTTTTCAACCCCCTAGTGGTTTAAACCATACCTTCCAAGCTCTGAAGAAGAGTAAGGAAATGACTGTAATGACTTCTGTCGATTGTAGACCCTCCCCATGCAGAGAGTATTTGTGCTTTTTGGCCATTGTCTTAGACACGCAGCTAGTAGATAAATCAAGCCCCAAAAATGTTTTAGTTGTCCAAGATTTTCCAGAAGTATTTCTAGATGACCTTCCTGGCTTGCCACTAGATAGGGAAATTGAATTAGTGGTAGATGTTTATGTAACGACCCTTTATCCCAGCAAGATATTGTCCGCTCTGGGGATTGGGCCGCAGCCCAATATCCTCCCCTCACGGCTTTGTTTGGCGAGAGCACTTCCCGGAAGGTCACCCAACCTGGAATTACTCTCGCCGAAGCCCTCTTAACTTCGGAGTTCTTATGGGATCCGTCGTCGATTGAGCTCCAAAACGCGTCTTGCTATGTTGGGAGGGTCCCTTTACATATGTTTCATTTCCACATACTTCCCCAAGCGCTGTGGGATTGTGACGACCCCCTCTTTACGACCTGTCACCTTCCGGCTCGCCCGCGCGGACGTACCGCCATCCGGGTTCCGGTTCGTGCAGCCATCGTACCAGACTTACAGATTCGGGTCATCACAATCACCCCCCCTCGAGGGCCCAACGTCCTCGTTGGCCACAATTCCGGTTGGGTACAGGCTCTGATACCATTTGTAACGACTTTTTATCCCAGCAAGATATTGTCCGCTCTAGGGATTGGGCCGCAGCCCAATATCCTCCCCTCACGGCTTTGTTTGGCGAGAGCACTTCCCGGAAGGTCACCCAACCTGGAATTACTCTCGCCGAAGCCCTCTTAACTTCGGAGTTCTTATGGGATCCGTCGTCAATTGAGCTCCAAAACGCGTCTTGCTATGTTGGGAGGGTCCCTTTACATATGTTTCATTTCCACATACTTCCCCAAGCGCTGTGGGATTGTGACGACCCCCTCTTTACGACCTGTCACCTTCCGGCTCGCCCGCGCGGACGTACCGCCATCCGGGTTCCGGTTCGTGCAGCCATCGTACCAGACTTACAGATTCGGGTCATCACAGTTTATCCCGGCGCTGAGCCTGTATCTAAGAATCTATATAGACTAGCACCAACAGAACTTAAAGAATTGAAGAAACTGTTAGATGATTTGTTGGAGAAGGGGTTCATACGCCCTAGCTTTTCACCATGGGGTGCACCTGTCCTTTTTGTCAGAAAGAAAGATGGATCAATGTGTATGTGCATTGATTATAAGGAATTGAATAAGCTAACTGTCAAGAACAAGTACCCTTTGCCGAGGATTGATGACTTATTTGACCAGCTTAAAGGTGCAAGAGTTTTCTCTAAAATTGACCTTAGGTCCGGTTATTACCAGTTGAAGGTTAAATCTGAAGATGTCCCAAAGACTGCCTTTCACACAAGGTATGGACATTATGAGTTTTTGGTTATGTTTTTTGGTTTGACAAATGCGCCAGCAGCCTTCATGGATCTCATGAATAGGGTGTTTCGCGAGTATTTGGACAAGTTTGTCATTGTATTCATAGATGACAATCTAATCTATTCTAAAACTAAGGAGGAGCATGCAAGACACCTAAACTTGGTGTTAGGATTGCTGAGGCAGCACCAACTTTATGCCAAATTTTCTAAGTGTGAGTTTTGGTTGGACAGAGTTCACTTTCTTGGTCATGTTGTCACGACCCTCGTACTATTATCTTTTTATTTTTTTTTTATCTTTGTACTTTAACTAAACGCTAAGCGGAACCTAAACCGAAATCGAAACCAGAATCGAAATCGGAATTAAAATCTAGTCTTTAAATCATTTAAAACAAAAACATATAACAATTAAATAAAACTTAAACATTTTAATAAAACAATTTAAATCTAAATTAGAAACAGAGGGGGCAGAAACGTCTTTCTGCCGAGGAGGGAGTGCAGTAATCGATCGCTGCGTAAAGCAGCGCTCGATCGCTGCAAGCGCTGCGTAATGCAGCGCTCGATCGCTGCATTATGCAGCGCCCGATCGCTGCATTATGCAGCGATCAGTCGCTGCATAATGCAGCGCCCGATCGCTGCATATTGCAGCGACCAGTCGCCCTTCACCACTCCTCTATCCTTCACTTCTTTTCCCCTCAAGTGTTCTTTGGAATTCAAGAGAGCAAACACTTAATCAACTCTCTGGAATCCGATTCCACGGAGCAAACCTCATCAGCAAACAACATACCCTGCAACTATCAACTTCAATACATCTCCAATTTCATCCTCAATTAATCTACTAACCTCATAATCATCCAAACATTAACGTAATCAAACTTTAAGAAAACAAACTGCATGGGTATATTCAAAACTATACTTTTCCTCCTGTTTTAAAACCATAAACACCATCTAAACAGTTTATAAAAGCAAGTTTTCAAAACGTTTAAAACCTCAAACATAAACCTATCAACTACCAGTACCAAACATCCTATAATTTCTATACAAACATCACCCCAAAATGTCCCAAATAACCCAAAATCTATACATACTTCCCCACGGGTCGGTTAAGCATTGACTGCGCAAACACACTCCCACGAGCATTCCCCGTCAACTGCATCATGCCTTAGGAGGAGGGACATCGTCCTCACCTGCCTCGATGTCTAGGTCACCTACACCATACAACACACTATGAGATAAAAATCTCAGTAAGACTCGTAAATGCAAATGCTATGCTATGCTATGCTATGCACTGTAGGTGTCACCGAGATCCAATCCCTCTAACCGGAGAGAGCTCATCCAGCGGGCGGACTACTCTTTCCAGCTAGAGGCGGGGGGTACACTCTTACAACACGTACAGCCGTACCAGAGCCCCACCTCGCGTGACCTATAAACTGTATGCCTTTCGGCCTGTATGCCTTTCGGCCCATTTTAACTATATGCCTTACGGCCCATTTTATTATTTGCATTACCTTTAAAACATTGTGCATATGCTTTTCTTTAAAACGCGTGATGCATGAACAGTTCTATATCATAAAGTAAACAAGCAATAACGTGTACCATAAAGACTATAAATGCATAACCTATAACCTATGAAACCACTAAACCTGTCTACCCAACCAAAACAAATAAACATACGCATCTCCAAAACTTCTCGAGACGACATTCGACGTACGGTGTAAACCAATCGGCCAGAGAAGATCACGAGAACTTACCTCGTGTCCAAAGCAGCTCAAGCTCCGTCCACGAGCGTTGTTTGTCTGAGGCAAAACATAATATCGACGTTAAAACGAGTTTAAACAATCGATCGTCCAAATTACAAAACCTTAACTAAGGAAACTTCCCTAAAGTTCTATTCCAATTTATTGAGCTATCTATTCGAGCAATTTACGCTCGGCACCTCAATTCACAATTTACAAGTTTGTCCTTAAAAACCCGAAAATCCCTAATTTTTAACTTTTTCACAATTGGTTTAAATTCGTCCAATAACGTTCAATATATCCTTTATATCCTTTATTACGGCAAACCTATGAATTTCGAACCCTAAATCTTGTTTTTAATCGAAAATCTAACGAAAACCCTAAACGTAAAACTCTACGAAACTCAAGATTTAACGCTCTAAAACTATAGAATCATACCTAGAGCGTCGATTGGAGGAAAAAACGTGAAGGAAACGGAACGATCGGGAGGAAAAACAAAGGTCGGATGAGGAAATTCGTCGGCGGCCGAGAGAGAAAATAGCTCTCTGTCGATTTCGTGAAACAGAGAAGGAGAAGAAGTGAGGGAGAAGAGAGAAAAGTTGATTTTTAATATAATTTGATTTGGCAAATTACTAAAATGCCCTTAGCTCTTATTTCTATTTATTTGTCATTCGTTTCGTTGATTGACTAGCTATTCGGTTTCACCAAATCTCCTTATTTCACCAATAAGTCCAACTTATTATTTGCGATTTATTAAAACTGTCGTTTACTATTTTTACTAAAACGTCCATCGCATTACGAGAAACTTAATTACTCGGAATTAAACGTCTAAACTCCGAAAATTCTCATAAATTCCTTAAAATCCATATTAATAATTAGGATCATAATGACGCCTTCTTTTTGCAAAATGGACATGATTTGACATATTTACGAAAATGCCATTATATATTAAAATAATAATATCCAGAAAAGCTGGATATTACATTCCATCCTCCTTATTTAAAATTTTGTCCTCAAAATTTGTCCTAACTTATAGTCTTTGATACTAATGTTTCATTTCATGCGGCCTTATCTTTCGACTATCATCTATACTTACGGTCATTCTTCGTTGTTCTTAACCAAAACTGTCCTCTGTACCCTCTAATATCAGCCTTACATCTGTATTCTCTACCTTCGATTGATCGTACACCTCCTTACTAAAGTATTGAGTTTAGTCAAGTCCTTAAATCTCCAATGAATTTGCCCAAACTTCTCCGTAATTTCATTGACTCCGTCAGTAGTTGAAACGCATGTCAACCCAAATTTCTATATTCGCTCGGGTAACGATTCCTTGTTAACTGTATCACTCATAGGATTTTCCTGGTCACCTATCTTCTTGGGCAACCCATTGACCTTTGGAGACTATTTCGGTGTGGTTTCCTAATGAAGTCCTCATTGTTATACTCTGCAACTATACGACTATAACACCACTTGGTCTATGTGAGTCAAACAGAGCTATGTGAGTCAAACTAGGAGCTATGTGAGTCAAACTAGGAGCTATGTGAGTCAAACTAGGAGCTATGTGAGTCAAACTAGGAGCTATGTGAGTCAAACTAGGAGCTATGTGAGTCAAACTAGGAGCTATGTGAGTCAAACTAGGAGCTATGTGAGTCAAACTAGGAGCTATGTGAGTCAAACTAGGAGCTATGTGAGTCAAACTAGGAGCTATGTGAGTCAAACTAGGAGCTATGTGAGTCAAACTAGGAGCTATGTGAGTCAAACTAGGAGCTATGTGAGTCAAACTAGGAGCTATGTGAGTCAAACTAGGAGCTATGTGAGTCAAACTAGGAGCTATGTGAGTCAAACTAGGAGCTATGTGAGTCAAACTAGGAGCTATGTGAGTCAAACTAGGAGCTATGTGAGTCAAACTAGGAGCTATGTGAGTCAAACTAGGAGCTATGTGAGTCAAACTAGGAGCTATGTGAGTCAAACTAGGAGCTATGTGAGTCAAACTGTTCTTACACCAAAACTGTCCTCTGCTACCCTCTAATATCAGCCTTACATCTGTATTCTCTACCTGCGATTGATCGTACACCTCCTTACTAAAGTATTGAGTTTAGTCAAGTCCTTAAATCTCCAATGAATTTGCCAAACTTCTCCGTAATTTCATTGACTCCGTCAGTAGTTGAAACGCATGTCAACCCAAATTTCTATATTCGCTCGGGTAACGATTCCTTGTTATGTGAGTCAAACTAGGAGCTATGTGAGTCAAACTAGGAGCTACAGTCGCTACTTACTTAGGATCTTATCTCTAACAAAATTCGAACTTCTCCTTATTAACTCTGATCCCGTCATCCCTAGGGTCAATCTCTATGATTCTAAACCAAAACGTCGACTATACCTTCCAACATTAGCCTTAAATTCGTAATCTCTACTCTCAATTGGAATGTACATATCCTTACTCACACATTAAGTCTTACCAATTCTCCAAATTCACACACTTTCCTTGGCAACTTACCAATCCCGCCAGTTACTTCAGGGCGGATTTCACAACTAAGTTCACACTGTTATTTTCCTCAAACTATGTCACCAGAATTTCTTACAAACATCACATTCAATTTAAACTTCGTCCTTGAATTCTATCACTATATTCTTAACTAGAAGTCTCATACTACTTACGTTACACTCCTTTGTCTGTCTTAGACCTCTATTAACTCTGAGTGCCGTCAATTCTAAAATTTCCACCCATGATATGCTCTAATCTGTACGTTCTAACTTTAGGTCATTTATGTAGTTATTGGTCTTGACTTGCCAAACACAAGTCGAACACTTGAAAATTTATTAACTTAGTCTCACTGCTAAGCTTACTTCGCAAATTTCACAATTTGCTGGCCATTAGACGCCAACCTATACTCCCAATCTTAACATCTCATTTAATCCCAACAATCTCTTTTACTTCTTTCCTCAATTCACCCAAGGGCTATATCGAATCTACTAACTAATCTTACCATCTTTCGCTTTTCCTAGTCAGGTTCTAACTATTCTACTCGACAATATTGAGCTATCTATTCGAGCAATTTACGCTCGGCACCTCAATTCACAATTTACAAGTTTTTCCTTAAAAACCCAAAAATCCCTAATTTTTAACTTTTTCACAATCGGTTTAAATTCGTCCAATAACGTTCAATATATCCTTTATATCCTTTATTACGGCAAACCTATGAATTTCGAACCCTAAATCTTGTTTTTAATCGAAAACCTAACGAAAACCCTAAACGTAAAACTCTACGAAACTCAAGATTTAACGCTCTAAAACTACAGAATCATACCTAGAGCGTCGATTGGAGGAGAAAACATGAAGGAAACGGAACGATAAAACAGAGGTCGGATGAGGAAAATCGTCGGCGCCCGAGAGAGAAAATAGCTCTCTGTCGATTTCGTGAAACAGAGAAGGAGAAGAAGTGAGGGAGAAGAGAGAAAAGTTGATTTTTAATATAATTTGATTTGACAAATTACTAAAATGCCCTTAGCTCTTATTTCTATTTGATTTGCCATTCGTTTCGTTGATTGACTAGCTATTCGGTTTCACCAAATTTCCTTATTTCGCCAATAAGTCCAACTTATTATTTGCGATTTATTAAAACTGTCCGTTCGTGATTCGGACCCCGTTTACTATTTTTACTAAAACGTCCATCGCATTACGAGAAACTTAATTACTCGGAATTAAACGTCTAAACTCCGAAAATTCTCATAAATTCCTTAAAATCCATATTAATAATTAGGATCATAATGACGCCTTCTTTTTGCAAAATGGACATGATTTGACATATTTACGAAAATGCCATTATATATTAAAATAGTAATATCTATAAAAGCTGGATATTACACATGTGATCTCTGGAGATGGGATATCGGTTGATCCAGCCAAGGTTCAAGCTGTTAAGGAATGGCCCCAACCGAAGAATGCTACGAATATCAGGAGTTTTCTTGGATTAGCAGGATATTATAGAAAATTCATCGAGGGATTTTCAAAGATTGCCACACCCCTTACTATGTTAACAAGAAAAAATGTGAAGTATAATTGGACTGATAAGTGTGAATCCAGTTTCCAGACCTTGAAACAGAAACTAACCAATGCTCCAATATTGACTCTTCCTGTCGAAAATGGTAAATTCAGTATTTATTGTGATGCTTTCAAGGTTGGACTTGGTTGTGTTTTGATGCAAGATGGAAAGGTTATAGCTTACGCTTCTAGGCAGTTAAAAGTACACAAAAAGAATTACCCCACACATGACTTAGAATTAGCTGCTGTGGTCTTTGCATTAAAAATTTGGAGGCACTACCTGTACAGACCAACTTGTGAGATATTTTCGGATCATAAAAGTCTGAAATACATTTTTACGCAAAAGGAACTGAATATGAGGCAACGTAGGTGGCTAGAGTTTGTCAAAGATTATGATTTCGAGATTAAGTACCACCCTGGCAAGGCGAATGTAGTGGCTGATGCTTTGAGTAGAGTGTAACACCCCGAGTTATCTAAACCCAGTTTGCTACTCAACACACTAACCGAACCATGACGACTTGATACTAAATTTAAAAATATTTCACTCGACAGTCAAAATTTGACATTTTCTAAAACTCGATGTATTTTAAAACTTGCAGCGGAAATCAATCGAACATCAATGAAGTTAAATAATCTGTGAAAACATTTTAAAATAATTGTTGGGAGTGTTAAGAATAATGGGCCAAAAATATAAAGCTCTAAAAATGTGGAATACCCATGAAATTGCAGAAGTCAAACATATCTGCCGACGACAAAGTCAACACAAGAAGCAGAAATAGAAAATAGGAGGCCTCTACCGATGACAAACGACAAAACTTCGGTTATATCAACCGGTCACAAAACGACAAACACTTCCTACATCTTCCGATGACGTCAGCCGGAAGATATACAAACAGGACAACTCTCGGTAGACTGCATCTACCGAAAACTAGGCGACAAAACTTGCTACTTACATCTACCGATGACGTCAGCCGGGGGATTCCTTCCTCCAGCATCTGCCGATCGCTAGACGACAACTTGCAACTTATATCTACCGATGACGTCAGCCGGATGACTCCTTCATCCAACATCTGCCAATCGCTAGACGACAGAACTTACCACTTCCATCTACCGATGACGTCAGCCGGATGACTCCTTCATCCAACATCTGCCGATCGCTAGACGGCAGAACTTACCACTTTCATCTACCGATGACGTCTGCCGGATTACTCCTTCATCCAACATCTGCCGATATACTTCAGAACAACAATTCTGCTGTATTCCAAGAAAGCTCTGACTATCAAAGGATTTAAGCATTTTACTAAGACCAATCAGAGACAGATCAAATCATTGCATCACTCAAATCCAGTAGAAAACAGTATTTTCAAAACCCAACAGAACACTAATATCAAAGATTCTCAGAATGTATTCAAAGTTTTGAAAACACTACTATCATAAAATTTTCAGAAAAAGAAACATCTATACTGAACTAGTTACTCCCAACTCAACACCTGTAGCCATGGATTAAACCGCTACAACAGATGGCCAAAACGATGCTTGAAAATGCTCCTCCAACCAGCCTGGTCAACTTATCGGTCGGTAAACACACCTTCAGTAACTTCTTCACCTACATCACAAACTCATCTATTAGCCTAATGCTAAGCAAGTAGAGCAATGAATGAAATGAATTAATGAAACAAAAATTTCCCTAAACATGCATTCTCTACTTTCTCATCTCAGTTGTATTCAAATTTGTTCTCTGTGGATCCCTCTGTACGATGGGAAAGTGGATCAGTCATCCCCCAAAGCATACATCCTCTGATCTCAATTAAAGGGCGGATTAATTCCCTTAACAGTAAACTGGTCTGATCCCCCTGTAGGATTGGGAAGTGGATCACTTTTCCCAAAACCTCAATCCTCTGTTCTCAATTAAGGGGCGGATTAATCCCCCTTAACAGTTGTTCTGATCATCTTGCTCACATTTACCATGCGTTTCATGTAAATTCATTTTCGTAATCTTTCAAAACATGATGCATGACAACTGGAAATAAACATACAAACATACATAAATCCTACTGTTTGTGATGTAGGCCCGAAGGCACAAACAAACTCTACTTACCTGGCTCCCCGGAAATCGCTCAGCTAAATGCTACTTCAGAAGCTCCCTCACCTAAAATCATAATAGTACATATATCAAACTTTCACTAAACTTCACAGAATCAATACAGGAGTTTGAGGAACCAAATTTGAAACCCCACAACTCGGGTATTCTCAATAGTCGCTCAGCCCGAACCTATTCTAAATCACAACATTCCTCGAAACTCCTCACATTGTACTCCCTCAGCTATCTAACTACTAAAATCGCAAGAAAACAAGGAGGGCTTACCTAGGTTGAAGGAGAATCGGGCAGGAGAATCGCCTAGAGATTTCTGCCGTTCGAGCTGAAGACCGAAATGGAAAGAAAATGAGTAGTGGTGGCGGCTACTCTAAACTTTTTGCCTTAAATACCTTATCCACTTTCAAATTTTCCAATTACCCTTATGCCCTTACTTACTCATTCTTCAACCTAACCTACATTATACTAAAATCTCATTCATCGATTATACTTAATAGATTTATCTGTTATTTTAAATTTTTAATTAAAGTCGGGTGTTACAATCTACCCTTCTTAAAAGAATTTTGTCCTCAAAATTCAGTACCTGAACAGTTCTGGATGTTGGTTCATCATGTCTTGCTGGCGTTCCCAAGTTACCTCCTCTGTATTCTGATTGTGCCATAAGACTTTCACCAATGGAACTTCTTTGTTGCGCAACATCCTCACTGTAAAATCTAGAATCTTCATAGGCTTTTCTTCATAGGTAAGTGTAGGTTGAATTTCAATGCTCTGCTGTTCAACAACTTGAGTTGGATCCCGCATACACTTCTTTAACATCGAGACATGGAACACGTCATGTATCCCTCCCATAGAAGCTGGTAGCTGTAACTGATAGGCTGCCTTCCCAATCCTTTTCAAAATTGAGAAAGGACCAACAAATCTAGGATTCAGTTTGCCTCTCTTTCCAAATCTCACAACTCCTTTGAATGGTGATACCTTAAGAAACACTTCATCGCCTACTTTAAACTCTAATTCTCTGCGTCTTCTGTCAGCATAGCTTTTCTATCGGCTTTGAGCTGTTAAGATCCTCTGACGGATGAGAGCAACCTTCTCAATAGTCTGCTGCACAATGTCAGGACCAAGCAACTATGCTTCACCAACTTCGTCCCAGTACAAAGGAGATCTACATCTTCGTCCATACAAAGCTTCATACGGTGCCATTCCTATTGTTGCTTGAAAACTGTTATTATAAGAAAATTCCACCAAAGGCAGATACTTGCACGAAGAACCTTGAAAATCCAAAACACATGCCCGTAGCATATCCTCTAATGTTTGAATGGTTCTTTCCGATTATCCATCTGTTTGAGGGTGAAAGGCTGTACTGAAGTTTAGCTGCGTGCCCATGGCTTTATGTAAACTCTTCCAAAATTTGGATGTGAATATAGAGTCTCGGTCCGAAACTATAGTAGCTGGAACTCCATGCAGTCGCACAACCTCCTGCACATACAATTCAGCTAACTGATCCATAGAGTAAGTCACCTTGATGGGTAAGAAATGGGCTGATTTGGTTAATCGATCGATTATCGTCCAGATTGCATCATGTCCTTTTGTTGTTCTGGGTAATCCTACAACAAAGTCCATGGTTATCTGCTCCCATTTCCATTCAGGGAGTGGTAATGGCTGCAACATTCCTGCAGGCCTCTGATGTTCAGCCTTAACCTGCTGGCAGATCAAACACAATCCTACATGTTCAGCAACGCTCCGCTTCATACCTGGCCACCAATAAGTCTGCTTAAGGTCTCTGTACATCTTCGTACTACCAGGATGAACGGAGAATCTAGAAGAATGAGCTTTAGAAAGGATTTCATCGCGAAGCTCTTTATTGGCTGGCACAAAATATCTATTCCTGAACTTAAGTATTCCATCATCGGTATAATTGAAGTCCAAATTGTCGGTAGACTCCATGCTCGACTTAAACTTTATACACTCCTCATCAATGTTCTGGGTTTCCTTTATCCTTTCTAGAATAGTAGGTTTCAAAGAGATGGCAGAAAGCATAGCTGCTACATTGGACACAATTTCTAGGTTAAACTTATGAAATTCAGACTCTAAGGCCACCGGCATATCCAGAGTCAAAGCTGAGGCTGACGGTATTACTCTACTTAATGCATCAGCCACCACGTTGGCCTTACCAGGGGGGTATTTAATCTCAAAATCGTAGTCTTTAAGAAACTCCAACCATCTACGTTGCCTCATATTTAATTCCTTCTGCGTGAAAATATACTTCAGACTTTTATGATCTGAAAATATTTCACAAGGCTGTCCATACAAGTAGTGCCTCCAAATCTTAAGTGCAAATACTACAGCAGCTAATTCTAAATCATGGGTAGGGTAATTCTTCTCATGAGTTTTCAACTGTCTAGAGGCATAAGCTATGACCTTACCATCTTGCATTAACACACATCCAAGACCAACCTTGGAAGCATCACAGTAAATACTAAATTTACCATCCACAGCTGGAAGGGTTAAAATTGGAGCATTGGTTAGTTTCTGTTTCAAGGTCATGAAACTATGTTCACATTCATCGGTCCATATATACTTCACATTTTTCCTGGTTAGCTTAGTAAGGGGTGTAGCAATCTTTGAAAATCATTCAATGACCTTTCTGTAATACCCTGCTAGTCCAAGAAAACTTCGAATATCAGTAGCACTCTTCGGTTGGGGCCACTCCTTAACTGCTTGAACTTTTCCTGAATCAACAGATATGCCGTCCCCAGAGATGACATGTCCTAAAAAGTGAACTTGGTCCAACCAGAACTCACACTTAGAAAACTTGGCATAAAGTTGGTGCTGCCTTAGTAATCCTAATACCAAGCTTAAATGCCTTGCATGCTCATTCTTAGTTCTAGAATAGATCAAAATGTCGTCTATGAATACTATGACAAACTTGTCCAAATACTCATGAAACACCCTATTCATGAGATCCATGAAGGCTGCTGGTGCATTTGTCAAACCAAAAGACATAACCAAAAATTCATAATGTCCATATCTCGTACGAAAGGCAGTCTTTGGTATATCCTCAGACTTAACCTTCAATTGGTAGTACCCTGATCTTAAGTCAATCTTAGAGAAAACTCGTGCACCTTGAAGTTGGTCAAACAAATCATCTATCCTAGGCAATGGGTACTTATTTTTGACTGTTAACTTATTCAATTCTCTATAGTCAATGCACATACGCATTGATCCATCCTTCTTTTTAACAAATAGAACTGGTGCACCCCACGGTGAATAACTTGGCCGTATGAATCCTTTTTCCAACAGTTCCTCTAACTGTTTCTTTAATTCCTTGAGTTCCGTTGGTGCCAATCTGTATGGATTCTTAGATATAGGTTCAGTACCAGGATAGACATCCACCACAAATTCGATCTCTCTATCAGGTGGTAAACCAGGCAGGTCATCAAGGAAAACTTCAGGAAAATCTTGAGCTATTGGAACCTTTTGGAGACTTGGTTCTCCTACCAGCTTTGTGTCTAATACGCTGGCCAGAAAGCATGAATACTCACTACACGGGAAAGGTTTAGCGCCGACAGAGGATAAAACAGACATTCTTCTGTCTCTCCTTGAGGCTTGAAAGGTGAGTTTCGAACCACCAGGGGGTTGGAAACTAACTATTCCAGTTCTACAGTCTATTGTGGCATAGTGCTTAAACAGCCAATCCATTCCTAAGATTACATCAAATCCCATGATCTCTAAAATAATGAGATCAGCAGGTAGGTTCTTATCTCCTACTGTCACTACACTATTAAGCAGCAAACGGCTAGAGCGCATGCGTTCGCCAGAAGGTAAAGCAACATTGAACATATGCTCAGAAAGTGAAGACTCGACGTCTAATTTATCAGCAAAGGCAGACGCTATGAAGGAATGTGTTGCACCTGAATCTATTAAAGTAAAAGCAGGCATAAAATTGACTAGTATGGTACCTGACACAACAGCAGGCTGATCTTCATCACCCGATTCTACCATGGAGAATATTCTCGGCTTAACATTCACAGGGCCATTCTTCAGAGCTGGACAATCCCTATTCATGTGGCCAACTTTATTACAATTATAACAGCGAAGGACTCTGGGCTTTGCGCAATCCTTAAGCAGATGCCCGGTCTCCTCACAGTTGAAACACTTCCCCGCGCTAATTCTACACTCTCCCGGGTGAAATCTTGAACACTTTGGGCATTGAGGGAACTTCCTAGTATCTGGTGTCTTCTTTTCCTGCCCTTGACCGCCCTGGCCCTCACCGGGCCTCTTCGTTCCCTTGTGATGGTGTGGCTGGGTGAACTTTCGTGGAGCCGCACTAAACCCAGCACACTTCATCTCTGCCTCTTCCACTTCTAATGCCGTGGACACTACTTCACTGTAGGACGATCCTTTTATACCCGAGAACTTGACTCCTCTATAAATCTCAGGTTTCAGCCCATGCACAAATTGGAACACCTTATCCTCATCCCTGCGTGCGAGGTGTCCGGCAAACCTTGATAGGGATTCAAACTGTCTGCTGTATTCAGCTACGGTCCCTGTTTGTTTCAAGTTCATGAACTCCAACTTCTTTGTGGTCTGTACAGTACTGTTAAAATACTTCTCATAGAAAATTTCCTTAAATTGCGTCCAAGTCATTGCAAGAACATCATGGGTGGTCTCCATCGTCTCCCACCAGAGTTGAGCATCACCGGCAAAGTGGAAGGTTGCCAAAATGACCTTTTCTCCATCTCCCACATTTGCACACCTAAACATGCTTTCTATCTTTTTCAACCATTCCTCGGCCACAATTGGATTAGCTGACTTTCCATCAAAAGTGGGTGGTCGCAACCTCCTAAACCTCTCTCCTGCCTGTTCATTATTGGAACCCGAGTTGGCACTCCCTTGTACCTCTCGGTTCAGTAGCAGTCCCAACTGATCGGATTGCTGGCGCATCATATCAGATTGCTGACGTACCAAGTCTGTCAGCTGCCTAATCACACCAGAATTCTCAGTACTTCCCAGGTTTGGCGTCTCCCTCTGCACTCTTGGTCTCCCTGGTCGTCTGGACATTTTACTATATTCCTGTAAAAGGTTAACTATTCTCATAAATATCTAATAACTAAAACTAACATAAACACTTACAGTTGTTGGAGTACTTCCATGCAACGATCGGCTCTGTTGAGTGATTCTTTGAACGGTTTAACCAAATGGCTCTGATACCAACTTGTAACGCCCCGAGTTATCTAAACCCGGTTTGCTACTCAACACACTGAACCGAACCATGACGACTTGATACTAAATTTAAAAATATTTCACTCGACAGTCAAAATTTGACATTTTCTAAAACTCGATGTATTTTAAAACTTGCAGCGGAAATCAATCGAACATCAATGATGTTAAATAATCTGTGAAAACATTTTAAAATAATTGTTGGGAGTGTTAAGAATAATGGGCCAAAAATATAAAGCTCTAAAAATGTGGAATACCCATGAAATTGCAGAAGTCAAACATATCTGCCGACGACAAAGTCAACACAAGAAGCAGAAATAGAAAATAGGAGGCCTCTACTGATGACAAACGACAAAACTTCGGTTATATCAACCGGTCACAAAACGACAAACACTACCTACATCTTCCGATGACGTCAGCCGGAAGATATACAAACAGGATAACTCTCGGTAAACTGCATCTACCGATAACTAGGCGACAAAACTTGCTACTTACATCTACCGATGACGTCAGCCGGGGGATTCCTTCCTCCAGCATCTGCCGATCGCTAGACGACAACTTGCAACTTATATCTACCGATGACGTCAGCCGGATGACTCCTTCATCCAACATCTGCCGATCGCTAGACGACAGAACTTACCACTTCCATCTACCGATGACGTCAGCCGGATGACTGCTTCATCCAACATCTGCCAATCGCTAGACGGCAGAACTTACCACTTTCATCTACCGATGACGTCAGCCGGATGACTCCTTCATCCAACATCTGCCGATAGACTTCAGAACAGCAATTCTGCTGTATTCCAAGAAAGCTCTGACTATCAAAGGATTTAAGCATTTTACTAAGACCAATCAGAGACAGATCAAATCATTGCATCACTCAAATCCAGTAGAAAACAGTATTTTCAAAACCCAACAGAACACTAATATCAAAGATTCTCAGAATGTATTCAAAGTTTTGAAAACACTACTATCATAAAATTTTCAGAAAAAGAAACATCTATACTGAACTAGTTACTCCCAACTCAACACCTGTAGCCATGGATTAAACCGCTACAACAGATGGCCAAAACGATGCTTGAAAATGCTCCTCCAACCAGCCTGGTCAACTTATCGGTCGGTAAACACACCTTCAGTAACTTCTTCACCTACATCACAAACTCATCTATTAGCCTAATGCTAAGCAAGTAGAGCAATGAATGAAATGAATTAATGAAACAAAAATTTCCCTAAACATGCATTCTCTACTTTCTCATCTCAGTTGTATTCAAATTTGTTCTCTGTGGATCCCTCTGTACGATGGGAAAGTGGATCAGTCATCCCCCAAAGCATACATCCTCTGATCTCAATTAAAGGGCGGATTAATTCCCTTAACAGTAAACTGGTCTGATCCCCCTGTAGGATTGGGAAGTGGATCACTTTTCCCAAAACCTCAATCCTCTGTTCTCAATTAAGGGGCGGATTAATCCCCCTTAACAGTTGTTCTGATCATCCTGCTCACATTTACCATGCGTTTCATGTAAATTCATTTTCGTAATCTTTCAAAACATGATGCATGAAAACTGGAAATAAACATACAAACATACATAAATCCTACTGTTTGTGATGTAGGCCCGAAGGCACAAACAAACTCTACTTACCTGGCTCCCCGGAAATCACTCGGCTAAATGCTACTTCAGAAGCTCGCTCACCTAAAATCATAATAGTACATATATCAAACTTTCACTAAACTTCACAGAATCAATACAGGAGTTTGAGGAACCAAATTTGAAACCCCACAACTCGGGTATTCTCAATAGTCGCTCAGCCCGAACCTATTCTAAATCACAACATTCCTCGAAACTCCTCACATTGTACTCCCTCAGCTATCTAACTACTAAAATCGCAAGAAAACAAGGAGGGCTTACCTAGGTTGAAGGAGAATCGAGCAGGCGAATCGCCTAGAGATTTCTGCCGTTCGAGCTGAAGACCGAAAGGGAAAGAAAATTAGTAGTGGTGGCGGCTACTCTAAACTTTTTGCCTTAAATACCTTATCCACTTTCAAATTTTCCAATTACCCTTATGCCCTTACTTACTCATTCTTCAACCTAACCTACATTATACTAAATTTCATTCATCGATTATACTTAATAGATTTATCTGTTATTTTAAATTTTTAATTAAAGTCGGGTGTTACATAGAGTGACTCCTTCAGTCTCTGCATTGATTCTAAAAATACCGATAGCTTTAGAGACAGAATTCCAAAGATTTAACCTGGAGGCAGTGTCTAGTGTGTCAGTCATGCTTTCAACCATATCTTTGAGGCCAATTATTTTGGAGAGAATAAAGGAAGTTAAAATGAATGACACCGAATGCAATAAGTATAAGTTGTGCATAGATTCTACTGACAAGTCGGATTTCAACAGCTCAGCTGATGGAATTCTCAAGTTTCGAAATAGATGGTTTGTTCCGACTGATACTGAACTTAGAAAAGAAATCCTATCTGAGGCACATTCCTCAAGACTTTCTGTTCATCCTGGAGGTACAAAAATGTACAGAGATCTCAAGCAACATTATTTGTAACGACCCGGGAAGGATCGCCACGTAATTCATGACTTTACTCACTCCTTTCACTCATTTATATATTTTATTTTTTACTAAGCAGCGGAAATACTAATTCTGTAGTCACATGTAGGACATGGACAATGAAATAAGACATTTGGTTGGGGGATTTTAAAAAAAAGGCATCTGCTGAACTCAATGACAAAACTTCACTCTCATCTGCCGATCACTAAACGACAAGGCAGGAGAGGGCTCACATCTACTGATAAACCAAAGCTACATCTTCCGGTTATCCCGTGCATTTCACGTGATTCATTAAACGTTCGTCGGCAGATATACAAACCGCATCTGCCGATGACGTCAGCCGGCAGATAATCAAACCGCGTCTGCCGCTGTCATTAGCAGGAAGGTATATAAACTACATCTGCCGATGACGTCAGCAGGAAGATAAACAAACTGTATCTGCCGATGACGTCAGCAGGAAAAATATATAAACTACATCTACCGATGACTAGGCAACAGGGAAAAAGACTCCTACATCACCCGATATAAACACACTGTATCTACCGACAGAAATCTCACTACTTCTACCGATAGCAAAAGAAATCCTTTATATTTACCGACTGATAACATACTACAGCTACCGATAGAAAACACCCTGCATCTACCGATAGAAAACACACCACTCCCACCAGTAGGACTAAACAACATCTCCCAATAGACATAATCATGAACAAGTCTCAAACTTTCTAGACTTAACATTACTATAAACAGAAATCAATAATTCCCTCAGAGTACATATATCGGAAGTCTTAAACAAAAGATATTCAATAAACTGTACCATCCTCTATCCAGTGAGCATCCAGATAATTTCCAATCCCAGTACTATGAAATAACTTTATTCTACTTATACTTCCATATTAAAATCATTAATAATGTTCATAGAGCATAAACCAGAGAACTTATTCGCCAATCCAGCCTTCACTGTCACACTGAGCATTCTCCAACAGCCAAACTTAGACTTCCTCATTTAACTTGAATCCCTCACCTGGAATCTCATCACCTACATCAAAGGTTTAAACTATAAGCCTAATGCTTAGTAAGGAATGCAACAATAACATGAATGCATAATTCAGAGAAAAACGTGGTCATGAGTCTTTTCTTGTTCATAATCATTATTCCATATTCATCATTCATAACATAATTCACATCGCTGAAACACATTCATCGTTCGTATTATAGTCCATATCGCTGAACCATATTCGTTATTCATATCATTGTTCATGTTGCGTGGGATGAGAGAGGATTTGTGCCGGTAAAGGGGGTTCGACAGTGAGTTTGATCATGGTCCCTACTGCGGGTTGTATTCATATGTCCTACTGTGGACTGTGACATACGCCGAACCGCCCCCAACCCCCACTCATCCACGTTGTAGGGATTTTATCATCTTATCTTGTTCATGAGAGAACATGCTTTTAAAACATTTTCATGTGCATAAAACATTGATAATGCATGAGCATGGGGTTCTTTAACTCGTCCAAGCTGTAGGACAGAACATTCAGCCAGTATGAAAAGCTTACTATCGAACCAATCGTCGACATAAATGCTAGACAGTAACATGAAAGAACTACTAATCATCGTACGAGTTTCTACTTAGCATCCTTTGATGTAGGGTCCTATTGACCGAGAAACCTATACATTCACTTACCTGGTCTCCTTAGCACTTTGAGCTCTTTCTCTTCAAACTTCTTCACCTAAAACATTCACATTGCAGTAGTTAAAACAAAGTCCTATAAGTTCTAACCTCAAGTCATCCTAGGGTCTAATAGACAAAGCCATCCTGAATCCTTAGTCTAACGCTCAGTGCAAAACCTGAAATCCAAGAACTGAAATAGACAGATTCGACTATCGGTTACTCAGGGTTGATTGTTTTTAAATGTCCAAAACTGATTCGGAATGACATTATCACTCTCAGATTAACAATGAACTATATTATTACCCTGTTGTTTAAGGATTTGAGTTACGGGTTCAAGCTGAAAACAGAGCTAAACGATTAACTGATAACTACATTGTCTAACTCATACCTCGAGCGTAAGGTAACCGAAAAATAGCAAGGGAACTGGTCGTCGAAGGAAGGATTACAGGCAGGCAGAGGGCGAGAGCTTGCGAGAGAAGGAATCGCCGAGGATGGAGGATGTCGGCTACAGTGAGTTAATGAGGTTTAAATCATTTCCACTTCCTTTAAATATCGGTCTAAGCCCTCTATTATTACAACTTTGCCACTCGACCTAGTTTAAACCCACATGCAATTAATTACACTTGTCTTAAAATTCTAAACCGCGAAGATTAAATATTCATGACCGTTAATACAGTTAGGAAAATTACCTAGTCGTAACTCGGGTGTTACATCCACCCCTCCTTAAACAAAATTTTCGTCCTCGAAAATTGCTTAAGCAAATAACTCCGGATAATTGTCCAACATGTCCTGTCGCCGCTCCCAAGTGGCTTCTTCAATGCCGTGGTTTGTCCACAAAACTTTCACCAATGGGATTTCCTTGTTCCTTAGAGTTTTCACTGCAGAATCCAAAATTTGTACCGGTTTCTCCTCATACTCCAAAGTCGGTTCAATTTCGATTTCTGATGGCACCACAACATGCGTTGGATCACGTATGCATCTCCTTAGCATTGACACATGAAAAACATTATGAACCTTCTCCAATGACGGAGGTAATTGTAATCTGTAAGCTGTGTTTCCAACCTTTGCCAAAACAAGGAATGGTCCAATGAACCGTGGGTTAAGCTTCCCTTTCTTGCCAAATCTTAGCACTCCTTTAAATGGTGAAATCTTCAGGAAGACTTCATCACCAACAGCAAACTCGAGGTCTCTCCTCCTTTGGTCTGCATAACTCTTCTGTCGACTTTGTGCAGTCATCATCCTGTTTCTAATAATGGCGATCTTATCTGACATTTGCTGCAAGATCTCAGGGCCCAAGAGCTTTGCTTCGCCAACCTCATCCCAATACAAGGGTGACCTGCACCTTCTGCCATAAAGCGCTTCATAAGGTGCCATACCAATGGTGGACTGATAACTGTTGTTGTAAGAAAATTCAACTAACGGTAGATGTCTATTCCAAGTTGTCTGAAAGTCCAACACACATGCTCTCAACATATCCTCAAGTATCTGAATGGTCCTCTCTGATTGGCCATCTGTCTGTGGATGAAATGCAGTACTGAAGGTTAACTTTGTTCCTAACGTGCCTTGCAAACTTTTTCAAAATCGTGAGGTGAACCTGGGGTCACGATCAGAGACAATGGATACCGGTGTTCCATGTAACCTTAGAATTTCTTGAACATACAAGTTCGCCAGTTGGTCCATTGTGTAGGTCATCTTTACAGGTAAGAAGTGAGCTGACTTGGTCATTCTGTCAATCACGACCCAAATACTATCATGTCTTTTAGTTGTCTTTGGCAAACCTACAACAAAATCCATGGCAATGTTTTCCCACTTCCATTCAGGGATAGGTAGAGGCTGAAGGGTACCTCCAGGGCGTTGATGTTCTGCTTTAACTTGTTGGCATACCAAACATGATTCTACAAACTTAGCCACATCCCTCTTCATGTTTGGCCACCAATAATATAACCTTAAATCCCGATACATCTTGGTGTTACCAGGGTGCACAGAGAAGGAAGATGAATGGGCTTCAGCCAGAATTAACTTACGTAACCCTTCATCACTAGGGACATACCATCTATCTCTAAACTTCAATATCCCATCCTTGGAGAGACTAAACTCAGAGGTGGCATCCTTCATCTTGGTCAATATTCTGCTATTCTCCTCTAAGTTCTTCTGTTGTGCTTCTTTGATCTTTTCCAAAATGGTTGGTTGGATAGTTAGAGTAGCAAGTAGACTCGACAGTTCAGGAACTAACTCCAATTCCAATTTCTGAATCTCTGTCCTCAAAGGTATAGACACAGCTGATATCGCGGGTTGCATTGTTGCTGACATTCTGCTCAAGGCATCAGCTACAGCATTAGCCTTGCCTGGATGATACTTAATTTCGAAGTCATAGTCTTTAACAAATTCTAACCAACGTCTCTGTCTCATGTTTAATTCTTTTTGAGTGAAGAGATATTTCAAGCTCTTATGGTCAGAAAATACTTCGCACTGTCGTCCATACAAATAGTGTCTCCAAATCTTTAGCGCAAATACAACTGCGGCTAATTCCAAATCGTGAGTGGGGTAGTTCTGCTCGTAATTTTTTAGCTGCCTAGAGGCATACGCTATAACTTTGCCTTCTTGCATCAAAACACACCCTAGTCCGATTTTGGACGCATCACAATAAACACTAAACTTCCCTTCTTCGGTTGGGAGGGTCAATAGTGGAGCTGTCGTTAACTTTAGTTTAAGTGTCAGGAAGCCATCTTCACAAGCTTTGGTCCAAGAGTATTTGGTGTCCTTCTTTGTCAAATTAGATAAAGGCTTAGCTATCATAGAAAATCCTTTAATAAACTTCCTATAATAACCTGCCAAGCCAAGAAAACTACGGACTTCACTGACATTCCTTGGCTGTGGCCAGTCCTTAACAGCCTGAATCTTGGTTGGGTCTACTGATATACCTTCAGCAGAAATGACATGGCCTAAAAAGTTGACCTTACTCAACCAGAATTCACATTTAGATAACTTGGCATACAGTTGATGCTGTTTCAGGGTTGTCAAAACTATTCTTAGGTGTTCTGCATGGTCAGCTTTTGTCTGCGAGTATATAAGAATATCATCTATAAACACAATTACAAATTTGTCCAAATACTCACGAAACACTCGATTCATTAAGTCCATGAAGGCTGCAGGTGCGTTGGTCAACCCAAACGACATCACCAGGAATTCATAATGTCCATAACGGGTCCTAAAAGCTGTCTTAGGTATGTCACTTTCCTTAACCTTCAGTTGGTAATACCCCGAACGTAAATCTACTTTTGAAAACACTTTTGCTCCTTGCAGTTGGTCAAACAAATCATCAATCCGGGGCAAGGGGTACTTTTTCTTAATCGTCAGTTTGTTCAATTCTCTGTAATCTATGCACATCCTCAAAGAACCATCCTTCTTCTTGACAAATAAGACAGGCGCACCCCAGGGAGAGCTACTAGAGCGTATGAATCCCTTGTCTACTAACTCCTGTAATTGGACTTTCAATTCTTTTAATTCGACAGGTGCCATACAGTAAGGATTCTTAGACACAGGTAATGCCTCGGGATATGTATCAATTACAAACTCTATTTCCCTATCAGGTGGTAATCCTGGCAAATCGTCCAAGAATGCTTCAGGGAACTCTCGGACTACAGAAATATCTTGTAGCTCTATCTTATTCTTCGCTCGGGTATCCATTACACTAGCTAGATAACAATCACAACCATCTTTCAATATCCGTTGAGCCTCTAGTGAAGTTATAATTGGCATTTTACTTATTTTTGGGATAGCTTGGAAGGTATAACGATCTCCATTTGGGGGTCGGAACTCTACTAATCCAGACCTACAACTTATCGTGGCATAATGCCTGGATAACCAATCCATCCCTAATATCACCTCATACCCTTTCATGTCAATTACAACCAGTTCTACATATAGTTTCTTACTTCCTAAGGTCACAACATCACCTTTAACAATCTGTTCAGAATGTAGGGACTTCCCCGATGGTAACATAACATCATATGACCTTTCGGTTGGTAAAAGTTCTAAGTTGTGTCGGCATACAAACAGAGTTGATATAAACGAGTGTGTGGCTCCCGTATCAATAAGCGTGTAAGCAGAAAAACCACAGATCATGATGGTACCTGTTATGACTGTATGCTGCACGGTTTCCTCATCCTCCATCATTGCATAGACTCTTGGTGCTACCCTCGCACGGTTCGGAGCTGGCGGCATGGGGCAGTCTCTGACTATATGTCCAACTTTGTCACACCTGAAGCATCGGCCAGAATGCAACTTGCACTCACCATGGTGGTTCTTCTGGCAGTTGGGGCATAGAGGGGCCAATGGTCGTTTTCCCTTCCCTTGGTCATCATTTGGATTGAAGGGTCTCTTTATACCTTGCTGTTGTTGCTGTGGCCCTCTGTCTGTTGCGGCTGCCATCCTTTGTTCTGACGAGGTGGCGGCTGAGTTTCCTTCGTGAACTTCCTTGGTTGCTCACGCTGTGCATATGCTGTCATCTCAGCCTCTTCTAGCTCCAATGCCTTAGCCGTCACTTCTCCATAAGTTACATTGTGTATCCCAGCAGTCTTTACTTTCACGTACAAACTCGGCTTTAGTCCTTGAACAAATTGGTAAATCCTGTCCTCATCATCCTCAATCATTCGGGGAGCAAACCGCGACAAAGCATCAAACTTGCATATGTAGTCCGTCACAGAGCCAGTTTGTCGCAGGTTCATGAATTCCTTCTTCTTGCTGGCCCGAACAGTCTTATTGAAGTACTTGTCAAAGAAAGCGATCTTGAACGTCTCCCAAGTCATAGCTCCAGCATTAGCGGTGTTCTAGATTGAATCCCACCAATGCCTTGCACCCAATTCCAAATGAAAGACAGCGTACGTGACCTTATCTCCTTCATCAACCTTCGCATACTTAAACATGTCTTCTATCTTTCGAACCCACTCCTCAGCATAGATAGGATCTGAAACCTGTCCATTAAACACCGGGGGTCGAAGCCGGTGAAAACGCTCACCCCCATGATCATGAGTTGCATTATTACTGGAGTTGCCTTGTTCCTCCTTGGCAGTCATCAGTTGTTCGATCTGGTGAGATTGGCGCATGACCAGCTCTGTCAACTGAGCAATGGTATTGCTATCCTCATTGGTCTCTCTCTACTAACCTCTAACCATATTGGGGTTCCTAAACACATAGTTATAGATACATCTTAACTTAGTGACATTTACTAAAATCATAAATACTTACAGTTGCTGGAGAGTACTCAAGTGACAGGTCAGTGCCGGGAGGCAGTCTGCAGAATCGGTTTTAGAACCTGGTTTTGCTCTGACACCATAATTGTAACGACCCGGGAAGGATCGCCACGTAATTCATGACTTTACTCACTCCTTTCACTCTTTTATATATTTTATTTTTTACTAAGCAGCGGAAATACTAATTCTGTAGTCACATGTAGGACATGGACAATGAAATAAGACATTTGGTTGGGGGATTTTAAAAAAAAGGCATCTGCCGAACTCAACGACAAAACTTCACTCTCATCTGCCGATCACTAAACGACAAGGCAGGAAAGGGCTCACATCTACCGATAAACCAAAGCTACATCTTCCGGTTATCCCGTGCATTTCACGTGATTCATTAAACGTTCGTCGGCAGATATACAAACCGCATCTGCCGATGACGTCAGCCGGCAGATAATCAAACCGCGTCTGCCGTTGTCATCAGCAGGAAGGTATATAAACTACATCTGCCGATGACGTCAGCAGGAAGATAAACAAACTATATCTGCCGATGACGTCAGCAGGAAAAATATATAAACTACATCTACCGATGACTAGGCAACAGGGAAAAAGACTCCTACATCACCCGATATAAACACACTGTATCTACCGACATAAATCTCACTACTTCTACCGATAGCAAAAGAAATCCTTTATATTTACCGACTGATAACATACTACAGCTACCGATAGAAAACACCCTGCATCTACCGATAGAAAACACACCACTCCCACCGGTAGGACTAAACAACATCTCCCAATAGACATAATCATGAACAAGTCTCAAACTTTCTAGACTTAACATTACTATAAACAGAAATCAATAATTCCCTCAGAGTACATATATCGGAAGTCTTAAACAAAAGATATTCAATAAACTGTACCATCCTCTATCCAGTGAGCATCCAGATAATTTCCAATCCCAGTACTATGAAATAACTTTATTCTACTTATACTTCCATATTAAAATCATTAATAATGTTCATAGAGCATAAACCAGAGAACTTATTCGCCAATCCAGCCTTCACTGTCACACTGAGCATTCTCCAACAGCCAAACTTAGACTTCCTCATTTAACTTGAATCCCTCACCTGGAATCTCATCACCTACATCAAAGGTTTAAACTATAAGCCTAATGCTTAGTAAGGAATGCAACAATAACATGAATGCATAATTCAGAGAAAAACGTGGTCATGAGTCTGTTCTTGTTCATAATCATTATTCCATATTCATCATTCATAACATAATTCACATCGCTGAAACACATTCATCGTTCGTATTATAGTCCATATCGCTGAACCATATTCGTTATTCATATCATTGTTCATGTTGCGTGGGATGAGAGAGGATTTGTGCCGGTAAAGGGGGTTCGACAGTGAGTTTGATCATGGTCCCTACTGCGGGTTGTATTCATATGTCCTACTATGGACTGTGACATACGCCGAACCGCCCCCAACCCCCACTCATCCACGTTGTAGAGATTTTATCATCTTATCTTGTTCATGAGAGAACATGCTTTTAAAACATTTTCATGTGCATAAAACATTGATAATGCATGAGCATGGGGTTCTTTAACTCGTCCAAGCTGTAGGACAGAACATTCAGCCAGTATGAAAAGCTTACTATCGAACCAATCGTCGACATAAATGCTAGACAGTAACATGAAAGAACTACTAATCATCGTACGAGTTTCTACTTAGCATCCTTTGATGTAGGGTCCTATTGACCGAGAAACCTATACATTCACTTACCTGGTCTCCTTAGCACTTTGAGCTCTTTCTCTTCAAACTTCTTCACCTAAAACATTCACATTGCAGTAGTTAAAACAAAGTCCTATAAGTTCTAACCTCAAGTCATCCTAGGGTCTAATAGACAAAGCCATCCTGAATCCTTAGTCTAACGCTCAGTGCAAAACCTGAAATCCAAGAACTGAAATAGACAGATTCGACTATCGGTTACTCAGGGTTGATTGTTTTTAAATGTCCAAAACTGATTCGGAATGACATTATCACTCTCAGATTAACAATGAACTATATTATTACCTTGTTGTTTAAGGATTTGAGTTACGGGTTCAAGCTGAAAACAGAGCTAAACGATTAACTGATAACTACATTGTCTAACTCATACCTCGAGCGTAAGGTAACCGAGAAATAGCAAGGGAACTGGTCGTCGAAGGAAGGATTACAGGCAGGCAGAGGGCGAGAGCTTGCGAGAGAAGGAATCGCCGAGGATGGAGGATGTCGGCTACAGTGAGTTAATGAGGTTTAAATCATTTCCACTTCCTTTAAATATCGGTCTACGCTCTCTATTATTATAACTTTGCCACTCGACCTAGTTTAAACCCACATGCAATTAATTACACTTGTCTTAAAATTCTAAATCGCGAAGATTAAATATTCATGACCGTTAATACAGTTAGGAAAATTACCTAGTCGTAACTCGGGTGTTACATTATTGGTGGCCAAGTATGAAGAGAAGTGTGGTGGAGTATGTGGAGTCATGTCTGGTCTGCCAGCAAGTCAAAGCTGAACATCAGAGGCCTGCTGGGACATTGCAACCTTTGCCAGTTCCTGAATGGAAATGGGAACAAATAACTATGGATTTTGTTATATAATTACCTAGAACAGCAAAAGGTCACGATGCAATTTGGGTAATAGTTGATCGTTTAACCAAATCAGCTCACTTTCTGCCAATAAAAATAACATACTTAATGGATCAATTGGCTGAGTTGTATGTGCACGAAGTTGTTAGACTGCATGGAGTTCCAAGCACCAAAGTTTCAGACCGAGACTTCAGATTTACATCTAAGTTTTTAAAAAGTTTGCACAAGGCTATGGGAAAACAGCTTAGTTTTAGCACAGCCTTTCATCCTCAAACTGATGGACAATCCGAGAGAACTATCCAAACGTTGGAGGATATGCTTCGTGCATGCGTACTGGAATTTCAAGGTTCTTGGAGTAAGTATTTACCATTGGTTGAGTTCTCTTATAATAACAGTTTTCAAGCAACAATAGGCATTGTAGCGCCCCGAACCCGCCCCGGGCCCGGTGCGTTACGTTGAAACAAAATCCGTGTTTAAACGACGTTTAAAAGTAAATTAATAAAATTCTCGACTCGGTTTTTGAGTTTTCTGAACCCTCAATTTATCTTTGGAAAGCGTGTCTAAAATCCTTAGAAACACGTTGGAAAAATGTCGGGTTAAAATGGTTTGGAAAAATTGAAGTTTAAAAAAAATTTAAAAAAAAACAAGGAGGGGCGCTGTTGGGCGCCGCGCGCAGCGCCACTCGCCACCACCCTCGGGTTTTTGACCCCAAAACGCCCAAAACTTGACTTTTCCCGACTTTTCGACTTTCCTTCACTTCCTTCATTTTTCTACGACTAAAACACCTCCAAAAATTCTGAAAATTTAAACATACTTTCCCGACACCTAAAACCTTCAAAGCCCAAAAAATTTTGGAAACCGACTTCAAACGGAGAAATACAAAAATAGAAAACTTAACCCAACGTTAGTATTTTAAAACCAAACGGGCGACGTAACGCCTAAATTTCTTTAAACCAAAACTTGAAAATTTACAGCAAAATATACTATTTCAAACCCCAAACACTAACACCATTACAAAAATAAATTCAACCAAAACGACACACAAAAATAAAATCATTTACCACGAAACTATACAATCGGTACTAAAAACATTATAACAAACCGTTCACCACTTGTTCTATCTTACTTCCAACATACAAAACATTACGAACGCGAAAACAACCATCTATCAAAATGTTCACCTCCCACACTACCCGAGGAACAGTGGTCTAGACGCCCCGACAACAGCCTGCACCGGCGGACTCCGTACTCCTCCGACTGCGGCCTAATCCTGAGCTGTCTCATCAACCTCACCTGTACAACACTCGTCACCTACACCATAGAACACAAAACGTAAGCCTAATGCTTAGCAAGTAGGGAAATGCATAATAACAAACTAAATGCTCGACTCAACCCTAACATGCAGTTTCTACACACTCTGTTGTTTTCTTTCCGTTCGGTTGCATTTATCTTTCACTTCCAGGTGAATCAAGTAGGCACACGCCCCCACACAGTCCAGGACGGCCACGCCTTGATCCACAGGAACTAGACCGGAGGCACACGTCCCAACACAGTCAGGACGGCCAACACGAATCTCCCCCAATCGATTAGTAGAATCCTCATTGTGCACTTCAAGCATGAACAGGTCGAGGAATTCATACTCACGACACATTACGTACATTAACAGGGCATCTTGAATAGAATCCCTCGCGGGGTGCTCAACGAGCCACTTGCCCGACGAAGCTATTCTACTCGAGACCAAGTTGCATATCACTTCTTATCTTTCTTCCACATCATCGTCACCACTCAAACATGCAAAAACACGTGATTTCGTAGTTTAGAAAACAATGATGCATGACACCCGATGCATAACAAAAGCAAAACATACCAAACAAACAACCAATCCCTACCGTTCTATGGTGTAGGCCCGAAGGCAACAAACACTCATCCACTACTTACCTGGTTGCTGCTCGATACTTCATCGTTCACACCGTCCAACAAAATCACACGTTCGATCACCTAACAAATAAAGAGAAATCAACTTAGAAATTTACAAACTCTAAGGAAATGCTTAACCTAACTAGTAGAACTATAACACAACTCCCAACCAAATCTTTACCCCAAAATTGACCGTCTAACTTCAAACGGTCATAACTCTCTCGTTTTGCAACGGATTTCGACGTGCCACCCCAACTTAGAAACCTCTACACGTCTAATATCCATTGAATCACTCAAATCAACCATCCAAACACAAAGGCTAAGTCGGACATGCCAAAACAGAACCGGTGAACTTTAGGGTAAAAACCGATTTTTCACACTTTCACTTCCAATCTTCAATCCAACCACTCCAACGACTTAAACTAAGTCATTCAACAACCAAATCATCAAAATAAGAAAGAAATCTAACATTTCAACTCAGATTTTCGGAATCCCTAACCTAGGGTTTTCCAACATTCTTAAAATCCAACTAAAACTCCCAAAAACACTCTCAAACTTCATCTCAAACTATGCAAAACAAAACCCAATCAATTTTACCTTGAAATCGCCTTGAAAGATTGAAGAAAGAAGGAGAGGAAACGTCGGCTATGGAGGAAGGAGAGAGACACGATGGAGGAGAGGAAGATGAGTGAAAAATAAACCATTTCTTTTCTTTTATTCCATCATTTAATTCACCAAGTCAATTTACCATTTAACCCTCCCCTTTTCACCTTTAATCCAACGCCAAACCCACCTCTAAACCACCACTTTTTCTTCCCATCACCTTGACAATTTGATTGGTTAACACACATTGACACATTGACAAGTCACACTCAAACTCTCCACCAATCACATTTGGGTTTGACTTGTCAAACTTTCCACTAATCACCTTTCTCTTCTAATAACCTTCTAAACCCCTCACAAGCACTCTCATACATCACTAACTTATGTCTAGACACGTAGTCAAAATTTTCCGGTGTTACAGGCATGGCCCCATACGAGGCATTATATGGACGAAAGTGCAGATCTCCATTATATTGGGATGAGGTTGGAGAAGCACAATTGATTGGTCCTGACATTGTGCAGCAGACAGTGGAGAAGATTGCTCTTATCCGACAAAGAATCTTAACAGCTCAAAGCCGGCAGAAAAGCTATGCAGACAAAAGACGAAGAGAATTAGAATTTGATGTTGGTAATGAAGTTTTCCTTAAGGTGTCACCTTTCAAAGGAGTTGTGAGATTTGGGAAAAGAGGCAAGTTGAACCCCAGATATATTGGACCTTTCCAAATCGTGAAGAGGATTGGGAAGTCAGCATATCAACTTCAGTTACCAGCCTCTCAGGAGGGAATTCATAATGTGTTTCATGTTTCCATGCTAAAGAATGTGTTAGAGATCCTTCACAGATTATGGAACAGCAGAACATTGAAGTCCTTCCTACTCTTGCATTTGAGGAGAAACCAGTAAAAATCTTAGATTATGCAGTAAAAGTATTACGCAACAAAGAAGTTCCACATGTAAAAGTCTTATGGCATAACTAGAACGTCGAGGAGACAACTTGGGAGCGCCAGCAGGAAATGATGGACCAATATCCAGAACTATTCAGGTACTGAATTTTGAGGACAAAATTCTTTTAAGGAGGGTAGATTGTAGCACCCAGTTCCATTGGACCACAATTTAATTTATTATTTATTATGTACTTTTATAGAAGGGTTTGGGGAGTTATTGATTAGGTTAATAAATGTTCAGGCGCGGGCATGATGGTAATTATGAATTTTTACATAGTGGATACCGTATTTAAGGAAAAGTCCATGTGAGTAGCCTCCACTGTTTCATGGTTCTTTACCTCTCACTCGACGGTTTCCCCTAGGCGATTCCCCTCCAACCAAGGTGATTTTTGATTCGATTACTTGCTGTTGTTAGTGTCTAGATAACTGGTGATGGCTATGTGTGCTTTTGGAAGTACAGAGAGTAGCGGGATGAGATTGGGGTTTAGTGAGAATCGGAATGGCGAAGAACAGAACCCCCAGCACTAGCCCTTTTAGCTTTCCTAATGTTATAATGAAGTTTCGTAATGCTGTGCTTATTTTTTAGGTGAGCCAGCTCTTGGAATATCCTACACCAGGAACTCATCGGTGAAGCCAGGTAGTAAAGCGTGCATGCGTACTGGAATTTCAAGGTTCTTGGAGTAAGTATTTACCATTGGTTGAGTTCTCTTATAATAACAGTTTTCAAGCAACAATAGGCATTGTAGCGCCCCGAACCCGCCCCGGGCCCGGTGCGTTACGTTGAAACAAAATTCCGTGTTTAAACGACGTTTAAAAGTAAATTAATAAAATTCTCGACTCGGTTTTTGAGTTTTCTGAACCCTCAATTTATCTTTGGAAAGCGTGTCTAAAATCCTTAGAAACACGTTGGAAAAATGTCGGGTTAAAATGGTTTGGAAAAATTGAAGTTTTAAAAAAAATTTAAAAAAAAACAAGGAGGGGCGCTGTTGGGCGCCGCGCGCGCGCCACTCGCCACCCCCTCGGGTTTTTGACCCCAAAACGCCCAAAAACTTGACTTTTTCCCGACTTTTCGACTTTCCTTCACTTCCTTCATTTTTCTACGACTAAAACACCTCCAAAAATTCTGAAAATTTAAACATACTTTCCCGACACCTAAACCTTCAAAGCCCAAAAAATTTTTGGAAAACCGACTTCAAACGGAGAAATACAAAAATAGAAAACTTAACCCAACGTTAGTTATTTTAAAACCAAAACGGGCGACGTAACGCCTAAATTTCTTTAAACCAAAACTTGAAAATTTACAGCAAAATATACTATTTCAAACCCCAAACACTAACAACCATTACAAAAATAAATTCAACCAAAACGACACACAAAATAAAATCATTTACCACGAAACTATACAATCGGTACTAAAACATTATAACAAACCGTTCACCACTTGTTCTATCTTACTTCCAACATACAAAAACATTACGAACGCGAAAACAACCATCTATCAAAATGTTCACCTCCCACACTACCCGAGGAACAGTGGTCTAGACGCCCCGACAACAGCCTGCACCGGCGGACTCCGTACTCCTCCGACTGCGGCCTAATCCTGAGCTGTCTCATCAACCTCACCTGTACAACACTCGTCACCTACACCATAGAACACAAAACGTAAGCTTAATGCTTAGCAAGTAGGGAAATGCATAATAACAAACTAAATGCTCGACTCAACCCTAACATGCAGTTTCTACACACTCTGTTGTTTTCTTTCCGTTTCGGTTGCATTTATCTTTCACTTCCAGGTGAATCAAGTAGGCACACGCCCCCACACAGTCCAGGACGGCCACGCCTTGATCCACAGAACTAGACCGGAGGCACACGTCCCAACACAGTCCAGGACGGCCAACACGAATCTCCCCCAATCGATTATAGAATCCTCATTGTGCACTTCAAGCATGAACAGGTCGAGGAATTCATACTCACGACACATTACGTACATTAACAGGGCATCTTGAATAGAATCCCTCGCGGGGTGCTCAACGAGCCACTTGCCCGACGAAGCTATTCTACTCGAGACCAAGTTGCATATCACTTCTTATCTTTCTTCCACATCATCCTCACCACTCAAACATGCAAAAACACGTGATTTCGTAGTTTAGAAAACAATGATGCATGACACCCGATGCATAACAAAAGCAAAACATACCAAACAAACAACCAATCCCTACCGTTCTATGGTGTAGGCCCGAAGGCAACAAACACTCATCCACTACTTACCTGGTTGCTGCTCGATACTTCATCGTTCACACCGTCCAACAAAATCACACGTTCGATCACCTAACAAATAAAGAGAAATCAACTTAGAAATTTACAAACTCTAAGGAAATGCTTAACCTAACTAGTAGAACTATAACACAACTCCCAACCCAATCTTTACCCCAAAATTGACCGTCTAACTTCAAACGGTCATAACTCTCTCGTTTTGCAACGGATTTCGACGTGCCACCCCAACTTAGAAACCTCTACACATCTAATATCCATTGAATCACTCAAATCAACCATCCAAACACAAAGGCTAAGTCGGACATGCCAAAACAGAACCGGTGAACTTTAGGGTAAAAACCGATTTTTCACACTTTCACTTCCAATCTTCAATCCAACCACTCCAACGACTTAAACTAAGTCATTCAACAACCAAATCATCAAAATAAGAAAGAAATCTAACATTTCAACTCAGATTTTTGGAATCCCTAACCTAGGGTTTTCCAACATTCTTAAAATCCAACTAAAACTCCCAAAAACACTCTCAAACTTCATCTCAAACTATGCAAAACAAAACCCAATCAATTTTACCTTGAAATCGCCTTGAAAGATTGAAGAAAGAAGGAGAGGAAACGTCGGCTATGGAGGAAAGGAGAGAGACACGATGGAGGAGAGGAAGATGAGTGAAAAATAAACCATTTCTTTTCTTTTTATTCCATCATTTAATTCACCAAGTCAATTTACCATTTAACCCTCCCCTTTTCACCTTTAATCCAACGCCAAACCCACCTCTAAACCACCACTTTTTCTTCCCATCACCTTCACAATTTGATTGGTTAACACACATTGACACATTGACAAGTCACACTCAAACTCTCCACCAATCACATTTGGGTTTGACTTGTCAAACTTTCCACTAATCACCTTTCTCTTCTAATAACCTTCTAAACCCCTCACAAAGCACTCTCATACATCACTAACTTATGTCTAGACACGTAGTCAAAATTTTCCGGGTGTTACAGGCATGGCCCCATACGAGGCATTATATGGACGAAAGTGCAGATCTCCATTATATTGGGATGAGGTTGGAGAAGCACAATTGATTGGTCCTGACATTGTGTAGCAGACAGTGGAGAAGATTGCTCTTATCCGACAAAGAATCTTAACAGCTCAAAGCCGGCAGAAAAGCTATGCAGACAAAAGACGAAGAGAATTAGAATTTGATGTTGGTAATGAAGTTTTCCTTAAGGTGTCACCTTTCAAAGGAGTTGTGAGATTTGGGAAAAGAGGCAAGTTGAACCCCAGATATATTGGACCTTTCCAAATCGTGAAGAGGATTGGGAAGTCAGCATATCAACTTCAGTTACCAGCCTCTCAGGAGGGAATTCATAATGTGTTTCATGTTTCCATGCTAAAGAAATGTGTTAGAGATCCTTCACAGATTATGGAACAGCAGAACATTGAAGTCCTTCCTACTCTTGCATTTGAGGAGAAACCAGTAAAAATCTTAGATTATGCAGTAAAAGTATTACGCAACAAAGAAGTTCCACATGTAAAAGTCTTATGGCATAACTAGAACGTCGAGGAGACAACTTGGGAGCGCCAGCAGGACATGATGGACCAATATCCAGAACTATTCAGGTACTGAATTTTGAGGACAAAATTCTTTTAAGGAGGGTAGATTGTAGCACCCAGTTCCATTGGACCACAATTTAATTTATTATTTATTATGTACTTTTATAGAAGGGTTTGGGGAGTTATTGATTAGGTTAATAAATGTTCAGGCGAGGGCATGATGGTAATTAGAATTTTTACATAGTGGATAACGTATTTAAGGAAAAGTCCAATGTGAGTAGCCGCCACTGTTTCATTTCTTTATACCTCTCAGCTCGACGGATTTTCCCCTAGGCGATTCCCCTCCAACCAAGGTGAGTTTTGATTCGATTACTTGCTGTTTTTAGTGTCTAGATAACTGGTGGATGGCTATGTGTGCATTTTGGAAGTACAGAGAGTGAGGGATGAGATTTGGGGTTTAGTGATGAATCGGGAATGGCGAAGAACAGAACCCCCAGAACTAGCCCTTTAGATTTCCTAATGTTTAGAATGAAGTTTAGTAATGCTGTGCTTATGTTTTAGGTGAGCCAGCTCTTGGAATATCCTACCACCAGGAACTCTCGGTGAAGCCAGGTAAGTAAAGCATGCATGTGCCTTCGGGCCTACATCACAAAACAGTAGGGTTATGCATCTTGTGAATGATTTTGTATGTCATGCATCATGTTTTTGAAAGACTACGAAAATGAATTTCCATGTAAGAATTGTAAGGTATGAACTGAATGTGACAGAAAAACTATTAAGGGAACTAATCCACCCCTTAACTTAAGTAGAAATTTATGACATTGGGAGAATTGATCCCACTCCCAAGGGAACCAAGGGATCAGATCAGCTATTAAGGGAATTCATCCGCCCCTTAATCGAGTAGAGGATGTATGACATTGGGAGAATTGATCCCACTCCCAAGGGAACCAAGGGATCAGATCAGTTTATGAACATATGTGTATGTAACTGAGATGAGAAAGTAGAAATTGCATGTTTAGGAATTTATGTTTCAGCAATTCATTTCATTACTGCTTTACTTACTTAGCATTAGGCTAATAGATGAGTTTTGTGATGTAGGTGTTGAGGATACTGCAGGTTAATTCCCTGAGTTTACTGACGAATGGTTGGAGGAGAACTTCTCTGTCTCGAACTGGTATACTGATGAGGCGGATTAACTGATGTCTGTTGGTGTGAAAGTTTAGTTGACAGTGTTTCAATTTAAGTATATTGAGTTTTCATGACTGTAGTGATTTCAATGTTTTGAATACGATTTCGAGATTTTCCTGTTAATAGTATTCTGTTGGAATTTAATGTTGACACTCACTGGATTTTTAGTAATGTAATGGTTTGAAATGTTTTTGAATGGTTTCTGTGAAGTGAGTAAATTCTTTTCTGAAGGTTGAGTTGTTGTTCTGTTGTCTATCGGAAGATGTCTTCAGTGGAAGCCATCGGATGATATAGAACGAAATATGTCGTTTAGTGATCGGTATATGTAGCTTGTTTTATCGGAAGATGTTGTTTTGTTCACTATCGATAGATGAAGTCTATCGGTAGATGTCGGGTTATAGTTATGTGTCTATCGGAAGATATAAGTAGAGAGTTTGTCGTTTAGTGATCGGCGTATGCAGTTTACTCAATCGGAAGGTGTAGGTTTAAGTCTATCGGATGATGTCTCAGTAAACTCATCGGCAGATGCGTGCTGACGTCATCGGTAGATGTAGGGGGACTTTTGTCGTTTAGTCACCGTTGGATGTAGAACAAGGTCGATGGATGAAGGAAATCATCTGGCTGACGTCATCGGAAGATGTAGAGTGTATTTTGTCATTTAGTCACCGGTAGATACAGTCTACCGAGAGATGTCCTTTGTTTTTCATTTGGCAGAGGTCATCGGCAGAAGCCTTCTATTTTCTGTTTCTGCTTCTTCCGTTGACTTTATTAATCGGCAGATCCGTTTGACCTCCGTGACATCTCATGTATTTGAATTTAAACTTATATTTCCCATTGGCCGATTACTCCTTAATATTTCCAACGATTATTTTAACATTGTTTTTATGGCTTTGTCTAATTCCATTTTTGCTTAAACGATTTCCGCTGCAAGTTTAAAAAAAAAATACGGTTGTAATTTTTAGTCATGTACGGGCATTGTTTGACGAACCGGGTTCAGATAACTCGGGGCGTTACACTATGGAAGATGCACGGGTAAAAGATTAATAAAGGGAGACTGTAATAAACGGAGAATGTAATTGAAACCAACCTAGAGTGTAGAAGTTGCATTTTGTTTAGTTGCATTTGTTATCCCTACTTGCTAAGCGTAAGCTTACGTGTGTGTGTGTGTAACACCCGAGATAACGGCCAGGTGATTTTCCTAACTGTATTAACGGTCATGAATATTTAATCTTTGCAGTTTAGGACTTTATACCAAGAGTAATTAATTTCATGTGAATTTAAACTAGGTTTGGTGGCAAAGTTGTAATAATGGAGGGTGATGACCAGTATATAAAGAAAAAGGAAATGTTTTAAAACCTCACTTAAACCACTGTAGCCGACACCTTCATTTTCGGCGATTTCTTCTCTCCCAAGCTCTTGCTCTCGGCTTTCTGCATACTCCCTCCGACGATCGGCTTTCCCTGCCATTACTCGACTACTTTGCACCCGAGGTATGCAATAGACAATGTAGCTATCTTTTAGTCGTCAAGCCCTGTTTCAGCTTTGTGTTGAGGTTTTGGATTCTTCAATGGCCGAGTATTAGTAAGGATATTTTAAAATCTGAATGTAGTAATGTCATTCCGGATCGATTCTGGACATTTAAAACAACCAACCCTGAGTTATCAATAATCGAATCCATCTGCTTTGGTTTTGGAGATTTCAGACTACACTGAGTATTGGACTAAGGATTCGGGAATGACTTTAGCTATTCAATCTTAGGATAACTTGAGATTAGAACTATTAGAATTTTGTTTTAACTACTGCAATGTAAATGTTCTAGGTGAAGAAGTTTGAAGAGAAAGGAGCTCAAAGTGCTAAGGAGACCAGGTAAGTGAATGTGTAGGTTTCTCGGTCATTAGGACCCTACATCAAGGGATGCTAGGTAGAAACTCATATGATGAATAGAAGTTTCCCTTATGTTACTGTCTATTTTTTATGCCGATGATTAGCTCAGTGGTAAAGTTTCATGTCGAATGGTACTCAGTTCTGTAGCTTGATGACTTAAGAATTTTCATGTTCATGCATCATGAATGTTTTATGCATATGAAAATGTTTTAAGAGCATGTCTTCGCATGAACAAGATAAGAACATAAAACTTATGCAACGTGAATTAAGAGAGGGTTGGGGGCGGTTTGGCCTATGTCACTGTCCAAAAGAAGGACCATGATACGACCCGCAAGGGAACTATGTGCACTTTCACTGCCAAACCCCCTTTACCGGCACAAATTCTCTCTTAATCCATACAACTTAATGAAGAATATGATCAATGACTATGAATGATGAATATGATCAATGACTATTGATGAAGAATATGATCAATGACTATGAATGAAGAATATGATCAATGACTATGAATGATGAATATGATCAATGACTATGAATGATGATTATGAGCAAAGATATGAACAAGAAAAGACTTATGAGCATGTGATTTTCAAATTATACACTCGTGCATCTATGTTAGTGCTGCATTCCTTACTAAGCATTAGGCTTATAGTTTAAACCTTATGATGTAGGTGACGAGTTTTCAGGTGAGGATCTCAAAGTTAATGAGGATGTCTAAGCTTGGTTGCTGGAAGGTGTTCAGGGTGCAATTCTGCGGCTTGATGGCAAATGAGACCCCAGGTTAATGTTTTATGATTTTAGTTAAGATAATGAATATAGTAGGCTGAGTAAGATGAGTCTATCTTATAACATTGAGTCATTTGAAGTCGTCTGTTGTCCTTTGAATCTGGGGATAATTTTAAGGATCATCGAATGGTCTGTTTGTTTGAGTCTTCTGCTACATGAATTCTGGATGAGTCTATGATTCTTATTCATTAAGGTTTATAGTTACCAGGTTAAGTTTTGGGTGAGTTGTGGTATTATCTGTTGGATGAAGTTAGTTGATGATTATAGTGTTTTACTGCCATATGATAGAGGCTGGATGAAGCAATCATCCGGCAGACATCATCGGCAGATGTAGAGTGTTAAAGCCATCGGATGATGAAAGTGTTATTTTGTCGTCTAGCGATCGGCAGATGTAGAGTGTTAAGCCATCGGATGATGAAAGTGTTATTTTGTCGTCTAGCGATCGGCAGATGTAGAGTGTTAAAGCCATCGGATGATGAAAGTGTTATTTTGACGTCTAGCGATCGGCAGATGTAGAGTGTTAAGCCATCGGATGATGAAAGTGTCATTTTGTCGTCTAGCGATCGGCAGATGTAGAGTGTTAAAGCCATCGGATGATGAAAGTGTTATTTTGTTGTCTAACGATCGGCAAATGCAGTGTAATAAAGTCACCGGACGATGTGAGGGTTTTCTTGTCGTTTAGTGACCGGGTCATGTTTTAATTATGCACGTGAGAAGCACATGTCCATCGGATGATGTTTCCTTATTTCACCGGAAGATGTAGTATGTTTCCTTGCCGGATGATGTAAATGTTAATTTGTCGTCTAGTGACCGGATGATGTGAGTATTTTCTTATTGTTTAATGTTCAAGTAATGTTTTAAAATCGGTCACGTGAAGCACACATGACCACCGGTCGATATAAGTTTATTTCTTTGATGGCAGACCCCGTTTAGGAGATGTTCAAGAAAAAAAAAATATATTACTGAAATGAGTTGAGTGTGAGTAATAAGAATTAAATGATTAAGAAAGATATGGATTGCGTGACGATCTCTCTGGGGTCGTTATAGTGTGTGTTATGTGGTGCAGGTGACGGAGCATTTACATGTGAGCTTGAGAGCAAGGATCAGGACTAGGAGCAGTCGGAGATCCACGGAGCTCGATGGTGCAGGCAATTTGTCGTGGCGCTTCGACCTGATTCTCGGAGGTGTGGTTTCTAGTTAGGATTGAGGTGTTGTGGTGGATTTTGTGAGTTTGGTTTTGTGTAAATACTTGTGGATTTATACAGGTGTGAATTGGGTTTGAATTGTGGTTTGAAATGTTTGTTTTTCAGGTTTTTGGATTTAGCGGTTTTTGTTAAAAATGTCTATGATGTCGGGTTCATTTTGCTATACGTTTTGTTAACCATTTAAAGTTGGTTTTCCAGGATTTTTACGGGACATGAAGATTTGGGTGTCGGGATAGAGTGGTAAAAATTTCAAGAAATTTGGAGGAGTTTGGCTTGGAAAAAAGTGGAGGAAATGAGGGGTTGGTCGAGGTTGGGCACTGGGCGCCGCAGCAGCGATCGATCGCCGCTGGACGGGCGATCGATCGCTAGGCGCGCTGGATGCAGTGATCGGGGCGTGCTGGGTGCAGCGATCGTTCGCTGCTTGCGCCCTCTCGGGCACTGTAGCACCCGAGACGGTGGCGATCGATCGCCTGAATGTGGCGATCGATCGCCACTCGAGAGAAAACAAAAATATTACAAGTTTTCCTATTCCTGAATTATTTCAACCCGACGTATTTTAAATGTATTTTGGCATATTTTCTGTTATTTTTTGAGGGTTCGTAAAACCCGAAATTGAGTCAAAAACTTTTAAGAAAATTATTTTAAACGCCGTTTTAACACGGGTTGAGTTAGCAAAGTAGCGTACCGAGCCGGGGCTGGTTCGGGGGCGTTACACCTAGACACTATGATAGCAAACAGAAGACACAGGAAGAAAACACATGCAGTAGAAAACAGAAGAAACAGGGGACTGAAAACAGAACCCGAATTTGCACACAAAGAGCACTTATGCCCTAATACCAACTGATGGGCTACAAGTTTGTAAATGGAGCGAAATTATGCATGCGGAAGACTTAAGAGAAATCAGAGGATCGGTGCTCAAGAGCACCCCAAACAGAGGAAAAACAGGGAGAATGGCGAGGAGGGAAGAAAGTGTTACCGAGCACTTGAGGAGGTGGGTGTTGCTCAGAATGGTGCGAAAATGGAGTGTAATGAAGGCCCGAAGCCGACCCAGAAATGACTCGGCGTTTTGGGTGACAGAAATCCTTCGTTGCCAGCGAAGGAGTTCTCGACAGAGGGAACAATGGTGTTCGCCCTTTCTTCCTTGCTTCCATTGCTTGGAAGAAGAAGAGAAGGGCTAAGAACACCCCTAGCAACCCCAAGCTCAGGGTGCAATCTGGTGGCTTCATCTAGGCGCTACACGCCGATGAAGCACAGAGAGAAAGCTCTCTCTGTTGCTCCGGAGAATGCTCCGAACAGAATGAAATACAACCTTCTGGTTTCCAAAAATACGTAATACTGGCTAACGTTTTACAAAGGTGGAAGAAAGCTTAAATACAGGAGAAATGGTGAGGAAGAAGGAGGAGAACGCGTTTGGAGATTCGTCGGGCAATGGCTAGAAATGTAGTCGTTGGTGCGTTCTGCAGAAGCTGGTGGATCCAGTTCCCTGACAGTGCACTCCAAGGCTGGTTCACTCCTTTGCACTTTGTTTCAGCTCCCTTTTGGCCTTGGTTCCTCATGGTTTGGCCGGTTCAGCTCTTGGTTCTCTTTTGGTTCACCATCCTTTGAGGACTATTACAAAAATTTATATTCAAAAAGGCTAAAGTTTTCCAATTAACGAGTTTTAAACAAAACTAAAGTTTCCTAAAAATATACAAATTAAATACAAGACTCGTTTACATAATTTGAATTAAAGGAAAATAAATTTCTTCTTCATTGATTTCTTTCCAAGCCTTGAGAAGCCAATTACCTATAAAATTCCACAAGTCCATTAGTTAGATAAAATAGATAAAATAAATACATACCTTGACTTGTGCTTGATGGATTGGGGCCATGGGCATATCAGTCTGTCAACGAAAGCCTAGCAGTCGCGGGCATCGCCTAGCCCATTGCCGCTCCATTCCTCGGCCATCTGCGACCAAGATTTATTTTATTTTTGTAATTTTTCTTTTATTCTGCATATTTAAACACATGAGTTAGACTTTGTTTTGACAGATTTTGAGATTAATAATATTAGTACTTTTTTTAGAGAGTTCATGCGAATTCTTCTCTTAAATTCTTTGAGAAGAACTTGATTTTTATTAAGTATTAACTTGATAGATTATCTTGATAGCTTTTGTTTAGCCCACATATGTGGCTCGACCAAGCTCCTATCTTGATAAATATGGTTCCATCGGCAAGACTCTGTCGGGGTCTAGTTTCTTTATTTTTCTTGAATCACATGGCAATTTGGTTGTTTGTTCTGTGTTGTTTACAGATCCAGGATTCCCCAAAATCCAAGGTTCGCATCAACCACACTCAGTGGAGTTCACTCGGTGTCATAAAATAAAAAATATTGCGCTTGTATATAAAAACGTGCATTCTAAGCGTAAGAACTTGTAAAGACTAAACATGTGATATGCATAAAACACAAAACCACAAAATAAATCTACAGGGACAATAAAATAAAAACATTGAACCCACATAAATATAACATAAGTCTTGTTACATACAACCTCTACCTTAAAATATATGTACATAATTTAGACTAAACTAAAAAAAAGAGTAAAATAAAGTATAATCTATTGCTCGACTGCCTCTAAATTTGAAAGATAGGGAACAATCATAATGAGTTTTTATGAAGACTAGTACTTGTAACCATACTCTAACTATCTACAAACACAGTAGGTGACTATCTTTAACCCATTTTAGATGGTATAAAGATATATTTATCACCAAAGTTATGCAAAGAACAGATGCCAATTATGAACATTGAAAAACTAAATTCATTGATGGTTTACCATCATTATTTGTAAAGAAAGTTCGACAAAGACTTATGGATCTAAATTCCAGACAAATGATACCATGTTCTAGTTGTACCTATGGTCATTTGATAAGTGTTTGTGTCCAAGAAGACTTATCCCTTTGCAATGACATGAAGTTGCAATATCAATTAAAAAAGCAAAAAAATAACAGGGAAAAAAGAAATTGGGAAATTTTGTGAGAAATTTGCTTATAACGTCCCTATTAGTTACCCTAAAAAGCATTGACCAACAAAAGCTGAGCGTCGTGGATTTAAAAGACATAAATCCAAGAAAAAGAAAAAACATAAAGAACAAGAGTATCCAAAAGAAAAAAGAAGATTTAGAAAAAGATATCAAAATTCTAAAAAATCTAAATCTGAAATTAAATGTTTCAAATGTGGCAAATACGGTCACTATGCATCTAAATGTTCAACAAAGAAAAAGTTGAACGAATTAAATTTAGATGAAGGTCTTCGCCTTCAATTAACAAAGTTACTTTTAACTTCGACTGTCACGACCCGTACCCGTGATGTCGTTTTTTTTTTTTTTTTTTTTAAAACTCTTACTTTAACTGTACATAAAGCGGAATCTTAATCGAGGTTGAAATCGGAATTTAAATCGAAGTTCGTTTAGTAAATCATTTAGATCAATTACTAAAACATTAAACTTTAAACAATAAAACAATTAAGTAATAAAAGAAAATCGTTTAATGAAACCCCTTTTTTTTTTTTTTAAATCGCCAGAGAGGGTGGCGATTGCTCATGGCGAGCAATCGCTGGCAGGCGATTGCTCCTAGTGAGCAATCGCCTCCTGGCGATTACTTCCTCGCCTGGCAATCGCTTGCCAGGCAGAGGAAGAGGTGATTGCTCGCCTCCTAGAGGCGAGCAATCGCCAGGCGCTCTGGATTTCCACCAGAGCGCCGAACTCCTTTCTTCCCCTTTCTCTTTTCTTCACCCTTACATGCCCCGCACTTCAACATACAACTTCATCACATAAACACTAACACTTCTTCTTTCTCACTACCTTTCACTCAAATCTTTTCATACTCCCATGACATACACTTCAAACATAACTTTACTCAAATTTTCAAACCAACACAAATTACTCAAACACTCAAAACCGACACCATTCCCATTAAACTTATAAAATTTCATAAAAACAAACAGCGTGGTTCCGTTTAAACGTTGAACAATCCAACCTGTTTTAAAACATCAAAAACACTATACAAAATCTATTCAATCACCATTCATCCCAAAACATATCAAACTGTACTAGAAATCCATCAAAATTCATCACTATCCCATCTTACCCAAAAACTCTCAAAAACTTCAAACCTTGAGTCACCAACTTAGCCAAAACACAAGCCGCCGCCACGAGCTCCGCCCATCGACCGCTACACTTGATCATCGCAAGGTGGTTCCTCACCTTCGTTCTTGTCACCTACATCATACGATAACTACATTAAGCCTAATGCTTAGTAAGGAGCGTGCTAAACATAACATTACATATATGCATGACATTTGTAAAAACAGTTTCGTTTCGTAAAACCTTTTTCTTGTTCGTGAAAAATATTCATTTAGTCCCGTGAGAAACATTCATATAGTCCCGTGAGAAACATTCATATAGTCCCGTGAGAACCTTTCATATAGTCCCGTGAGAAACATTCATTTATTCCCGTGAGAAACATACAGTCAGGATCATACAACGTTCACATGGTCGTTCTTTCATTTAACTTTTCATAAAAACATACTCGTAAACAGTTCGTATGCATTTTAGAAATCATGATGCATGAGGAGACATACATAGAAACATCTATCGAACAATCACTAAACTTCGCTAAGGCACTACTTAACTACCCTTCTTACCATCGACCCATATAACTGTCTAACCTCGACACAATAAACATAATCAACATCGTTACGACGTAGGGCCTTAGTGGCCGAAAAACCTAACGCTCACTTACCTGACGTCCTAAATATACCGAGCACCGTCCTTTGAGCTTGGGTCATCTAGGGCATTTAACAACAAACCATTAATATCGACTCACGAACATCAAATCTAACAAATTGTCTTCTCGAGCTAGGACAAATTCTTCTAAAAACTCTAATTCACTTCGTTTAGGCATTTTATCGAGCACTTGGTGCTCACAAACTTCAAAAACTCCATTAATGTCTTTCAACCACATTTCCAACAACCTAACTTGACATTAAACCTCTACCAACACCATTAATCAACTCCAACAACTTCAAAAATCATTATTATATCATCAATGAGTAATAATTAAACAACCCTAACTATTTCTAACAAAACCCCTAATTTTCTTTACAAACCCTAACTCGAAAATAGCTCCAAAACGACCAACCAACTTAACTAAAGCATATAGCTTACTTGGAGGGTTGATTTGATGAAGAACTTTGAAGGAGGAACATGCCGGAAAAGAGAATCGCCAGCGTTGGAAGATTTGCGATGAAGAGAAGGAGAAATCGCCAAGGGAAAGGGAGCTCGCGTGAGGGAGAGAAAGTGAGGGGAAAAGGGAGAAAGAAACCCTTTTTAATTAAAACTTGACTTCCAAATTTACCAAAATGCCCTTAGCTAATTCCTTTACTTAAACCATTGTTTCATCTATCGGTTTAACTTCTCCGAAATTCCCTTATTCCTCCAAATATTCCTATTTATTCTTAGGGCTCTAACGAAACTTCCCGTTGGTCATTTGTACTTAATTTAACATTTCTACGAATTTAACACTCTATAATGCTTAAAATATTAAAATTCGAAACTTAAGGCCCGAAATTCCTAAAACGAAGTTCTCGGGTGTTACATCCTACCCTCCTTATTTAAAATTTTGTCCCTAAAATTTCGTACCTGAACAAATCTGGATATCTGTCCATCATGTCCTGTTGTCGCTCCCACGTCGCTTCCTCTACGTTTTGATTTCTCCACAGTACTTTAACAAGAGGGATTGACTTATTACGCAGGACCCTAACTAAAGATTCCAAAATCTGTACCGGCTTCTCTTCATACGTCAAAGTTGGCTGTATCTCAAGATTAACTGGTTCTACTACGTGCGTAGGATCCCGTATACACTTCGTTAATATCGACACGTGGAAGACATTGTGTACGCCCCCCGATAGACAATGGCAATTGAAGCCTATAGGCTGTAGCTCCAATCCTTTCGGTTATCTGAAACGGTCCAACAAACCGTGGATTTAACTTCCCTCTTTTACCAAAACGTACTATGCCCTTGAATGGTGAAACCTTTAAAAACACTTCGTCACCAACTACAAACTCCAAATCTCGTCTTCTTCGATCAGCGTAGCTCTTCTGGCGACTTTGTGCGGTCTCCATTCTTTGTCTAATTAAAACAACCTTGTCGGACAATTGTTGTAAAATCTCAGGGCCGATCAATCTAGCTTCGCCCACTTCATCCCAATACAGCGGTGACCTACATTTTCTGCCATAAAGCGCTTCGTATGGGGCCATACCAATTGTGGACTGATAACTGTTATTATAAGAAAATTCGATCAAAGGTAAATACCGACTCTAGGACGACTGAAACTCTAGCACGCATGCCCTTAACATATCTTCGAGTATCTGAATTGTTCTCTCAGATTGTCCATCGGTCTGTGGGTGGAATGCCATGCTAAAAGTCAACTTGGTACCCATAGCGCTTTGCAAACTTTTCCAAAATCTTGAAGTAAATCTGGGATCCCGATCTGAAACAATCGACATAGGGACCCCGTGCAATCTAATGATCTCTTGGACATAAAGTTCTGCAAATTGAGTCATCGTGTAAGTCATTTTCACAGGCAAGAAATGAGCCACTTTTGTCAACCTATCAACAACGACCCATATACTGTCGTGCTTCTTTACTGTTCTTGGTAACCCAACCACGAAATCCATCGCAATTTGATCCCACTTCCACTCGGGAATCGGTAGTGGTTGCAACATCCCACCTGGTCTTTGGTGCTCTGCTTTCACTTGTTGGCACACTAGGAAAGACTGCACATAATTGGCCACATCACGCTTCATGTTCGGCCACCAATAGTGCACTTTCAAGTCTCGGTACATCTTGGTGTTACCTGGATGCACTGAGGACAACGACGAATGTGCCTCGGACATAACCAATTTTCTCAACTCTTCGTCTTTCGGGACATACAATCGATCTCGAAATCTCAGAAGGCCATCCATTGAGTAACTGAAATCTGAAGGCACAACTGATAACTTCGCTACAATAGCCATCTTTTCTTCTGTATCTAACTGTTGGGCCTCCTTTATCTTGTCCAACAGCGTAGGCCGTATTGTCAAGTTAGCAAGTAGGGCTGAAAGTTCTGGAACTACCTCGAGTTCAAACCCCTGCATCTCCTTTATTAATGAAGCTGACATACTGAAAGCAACTGACTCCTCTGTTCTAGGCATTCTGCTCAGAGCATCTGCCACTGTATTTGCCTTCCCGGGGTGGTACTTGATTTCGAAGTCATAATCTTTTACAAATTCGAGTCATCTCCTCTGTCTCATATTCAAATCTTTCTGTGTAAACAAGTATTTTAAACTTTTGTGATCTGAAAACACTTCACATTTCTGTCCATAGAGGTAGTGTCTCCATATCTTTAATGCAAATACCACCGCTGCCAGTTATAAATCATGCGTGGGGTAGTTTTCTTCATAACTTTTCAATTGCCTCGAAGCATAGGCAATGACCTTTCCTTCCTGCATCAACACGCATCCCAATCCGACTTTGGACGAGTCACAATAAATACAATACACCCCATTCTCCACTGGCAGAGTCAGCAAAGGCGCTGTGGTCAACTTTCGCTTCAAGGTCTGAAAGCTTTCTTCACACGCCTTAGTCCACTCGTACTTCACCTCTTTCTTTGTTAAGTTTGTCAAAGGTTTAGCAATTACTGAGAACCTTTGAATAAATTTCCGATAATACCCCGCTAGGCCAACGAAACTCCGTACATCGCTCGCATTTCTCGGTCGAGGCCAATCCTTCACCACTTGAATTTTGGCCGGATCCTACCGAAACGCCTTCTTTTGAAATCACGTGGCCTAAGAAGTTCACCTGTTTGAGCCAGAATTCGCACTTAGATAGCTTAGCATACAACTGATGTCGCTTCAAGGTAGTCATAACTGCTTTTAAGTGCTCTGAATGCTCTTCGTCGTTTCGGGAGTATACCAGGATGTCATCTATAAATACTATCACGAACTTATCCAAGAATTCCCGGAATACTCGATTCATGAGGTCCATAAACGCGGCCGGGGCATTGGTCAAGCCGAATGACATAACCATAAACTCGTAGTGCCCGTAGCGCGTTCTGAAAGCAGTTTTTGGTACATCCTCAGCTCTAATCTTCAACTGATAGTACACAGAGCGTAGATCGATCTTAGAAAATACCGTGGCCCCTTGTGTAACACCCGAGAATTTCTATTACGTGCGTAGCCTAGGTTCGACGTAGAATGAGTTAGCCTAGGCTAGAAATGTATGAGAAGTTATTGTTGAAGGGTATTAGAAGTGAAAGGAGAAGTTGAGAGTTTGACAAGTCAAATTCAAATGTGATTGGTGGATAATTTTGAGTTGAAAAGTCCAATTCTCTCAACCAATCAAAATGTAGTAAAAAATGAATGAAATGGTGGGATTGAAAGGGCAGCCACGTTGGAAGAAAAGAAAAAGGAAAAGTGAGGGTTTAAGTGTTTGAAAAGTCAAACCAACAATGAACCAATGAAAACTTTGGTTGAAAATTCAAAGGGAGAAATAAAGGGATTAATTGAATGGAAAGTGAGGGTGAAGAGAGGCTGCCACGTGAAGAGTAATGGGAGGGCATTTGTGTAATTTTAATGGCTTATTAATTGACTAAATTAAAGAAAAGAAAAAGAAATGGTTTATAAAAAGGAAAAAGATAAGAAAAGCTTCATCTTCATCTTTTTCTCTCCACGGTCGCAGCCACCATTGAAGCTCTTTCCTCTCCTTCTCTTCATTGATTTTTAGGGTATTAAGGTAAGATTTTAAGTGGGTTTTATGTTTGATGCAACTTAGGGTTGATTTTTAGTGTTTTGATGGAGTTTGTGTGAGTTTTAGTTAGGGTTTGGAAACCCTAGCTTGAGAGCTCCGAATTTTGAGTTCTTGGATGAGTTTTCTTTCTAGATTTGAGGATTTAATTGTTAGATGGATTGGTTTAGGTTGATTTTATGGTTAGATTGAAGATTGGAGTTGAGTTTGGGAAAAACCGGTTTTACTAAAAAGGGGGCCGATTCTGTTTTCTGGATTTCAGCTGGGCTAATGTGTTTGTTTGGTTGATTTGAGTGTTTCAATGGATAGTAGACGTGTAGAGGTTTACAGATTGGGGTGGCACGTCGAAATCCGTTGAAAAACGAGGGAGTTACGACCGTTTGAAGTGTGACAGTCAAAATTGGTGCACAATTCGGGTTTTGTGTTTTGGGGAAGGAATTGTGTGATAGTTTTAGTTAGTTTAGGTTAAGAATTGCTTTTGAGTTCATTAGTAAAATTATAAGTCGAGTTTTGTTAGTTTAGACAATCGAGCAAGTAATTTGGTTGGACGATAGAAAATCTAGGAATTTTGGGTTTTGTATGTTAGGTTGAAAAGTTGGTTAAAACCTATGGTTAGTGTATTGCTAAGTGATTTCTCTTTTATTATGTTAGGTTGACGAGTGAACGATTTGGCTAACCGGGCATATAATTACGAACACGCACAAGGAATCCAGGTAAGTAGCGGATGTGTGTGGTTTGCCTTCGGGACTACACCATGGAATGGTAGGGAATTGGTTGTTTGCTTTAATTGATTGTTTTGTTTAGTTTTGTGTTGAGTATTGTAATTGTGTGACATGCATCACGGTTTTCAAACTACAAGAAACGAGTTTTAAGCATGGTTTTGCATGGTGAACTTGAACCTTTAGGGATGGTGTGAGTTGAATCGTGAGGTGGTTAGTGTCGGGGTCGCCTAGTCGCGTTAGGGTAGCACCTGCGGGAAACTCCATGGCATGGAGTTGTTCAGTCGCGTTAAGGTGGTACCTGCGAGGGACCATAGTTGAGTTGGGTCGCCCTAGTCCGCGTTAGGGTAGCACCTGCGGGAAACTCCATGGCATGGAGTGTCCAGTCGCGTTAAGGTGGGTACCTGCGAGGGACCATAGTTGAGTTGGGTCCCTAGTCCGCGTTAGGGTAGCACCTGCGGGAAACTCCATGGCATGGAGTTGTCCAGTCGCGTTAAGGTGGTACCTGCGAGGGACCATAGTTGAGTTGGGTCGCCTAGTCGCGTTAGGGTAGCACCTGCGGGAAACTCCATGGCATGGAGTTGGCCAGTCGCGTTAAGGTGGTACCTGCGAGGGACCATAGTTGAGTTGGGTCCGCCTAGGTCGCGTTAGGGTAGCACCTGCGGGAAACTCCATGCATGGAGTTGTCCGTCGCGTTAAGGTGGTACCTGCGAGGGACCATAGCCATAGTTTGAGTTGGGTCGCCTAGTCCGCGTTAAGGTGGTAGCACCTGCGGGAAAACTTCCATGGCATGGAGTTTGTCCAGTCGGCGTTAAGGTGGTACCTGCGAGGGAACATAGTTGAGTTAGGTGATCGTCTAGTACGCGTTAGGGTAAGCACCTGCGGGAACTCCATGGGCATGGAGTTGTTCCAGGGTCGCGTTAGAGGGTGGTACCTGCGAAGGGACCAGAGTTAGTTTGGGGTCCGCCTAGTCCGCGTTAGGGTACACCTGCGGGAAACTCCATGGCATGGAGTTGTCCAGTCGCGTTAAGGTGGTACACTGCGAGGGAACATAGTTGAGTTGAGGTCGCCTAGTCGCGTTAGGGTAGCACCTGCGGGAAACTCCATGGCATGGAGTTGTCCAGTCGGCGTTAAGGTGGTACCTGCGAGGGACCATAGTTGAGTTGGGTCGCCTAGTCGCGTTAGGTAGCACCTGCGGGAAACTCCATGCATGGAGTTGTCCAGTCGCGTTAAGGGGTACCTGCGAGGGACCATAGTTGAGTTGGGTCGCTAGTCGCGTTAGGGTAGCACCTGCGGGAAACTCCATGGCATGGAGTTGTCCAGTCGCGTTAAGGTGGTACCTGCGAGGGACCATAGTTGAGTTGAGTCGCCTAGTCGCGTTAGGGTAGCACCTGCGGGAACTCCATGGCATGGAGTTGTCCAGTCGCGTTAAGGTGGTACCTGCGAGGGACCATAGTTGAGTTGGGTCGCCTAGTCGCGTTAGGGTAGCACCTGCGGGAAACTCCATGGCTGGAGTTGTCCAGTCGCGTTAAGGTGGTACCTGCGAGGGACCATAGTTGAGTTGGGTCGCCTAGTCGCGTTAGGGTAGCACCTGCGGGAAACTCCATGGCATGGAGTTGTCCAGTCGCGTAAGGTGGTACCTGCGAGGGACCATAGTTGAGTTGGGTCGCCTAGTCGCGTTAGGGTAGCACCTGCGGAAACTCCATGGCATGGAGTTGTCCAGTCGCGTTAAGGTGGTACCTGCGAGGGACCATAGTTGAGTTGGGTCGCCTAGTCGCTAGTTTAGGGTAGCACCTGCGGGAAACTCCATGGCATGGAGTTGTCCAGTCGCGTTAAGGTGTACATGCGAGGGACCATAGTTGAGTTGGGTTCGCCTAGTTCGCGTTAGGGTAGCACCTGCGGGAAACTCCATGGCATGGAGTTGTCCAGTCGCGTTAAGGTGGTACCTGCGAGGGACCATAGTTGAGTTGGGTCGCCTAGTCGCGTTAGGGTAGCACTGCGGGAAACTCCATGGCATGGAGTTGTCCAGTCGCGTTAAGGTGTTACCTGCGAGGGACCATAGTTGAGTTGGGTCGCCTAGTCGCGTTAGGGTAGCACCTGCGGAAACTCCTGGCATGGAGTTGTCCAGTCGCGTTAAGGTGGTACCTGCGAGGGACCATAGTTGAGTTGGGTCGCCTAGTCGCGTTAGGGTAGCACCTGCGGGAAACTCCACTGGCATGGAGTGTCCAAGTCGCGTTAAGGTGGTACCTGCGAGGGGCCATAGTTGAGTTGGGTCGCCTAGTCGCGTTAGGGTAGCACCTGCGGGAAACTCCATGGCATGGAGTTGTCCAGTCGCGTTTAAGGTGGTACCTGCGAGGGACCATAGTTGAGTTGGGCTCGCCTAGTCGCGTTAGGGTAGCACCCTGCGGGAAACTCCATGGCATGGAGTTGTCCAGTCGCGTTAAGGTGGTACCTGCGAGGGACCATAGTTGAGTTGGGTCGCCTAGTCGCGTTAGGGTAGCACCTGCGGGAAACTCCATGGCATGGAGTTGTCAGTCGCGTTTAAGGTGGTACCTGCGAGGGACATAGTTGAGTTGGGTCGCCTAGTGCGTATAGGGTAGCACCTGCGGGAAACTCCATGGCATGGAGTTGTCCAGTCGCGTTAAGGTGGTACTGCGAGGGACCATAGTTGAGTTGGGTCGCCTAGTCGCGTTTAGGGTAGCACCTGCGGAAACTCCATGGCATGGAGTTGTCCAGTCGCGTTAAGGTGGTACCTGCGAGGGACCATAGTTGAGTTGGGTCGCCTAGTCGCGTAGGGTAGCACCTGCGGGAAACTCCATGGCATGGAGTTGTCCAGTCGCGTTAAGGTGGTACCTGCGAGGGACCATAGTTGAGTTGGGTCGCCTAGTCGCGTTAGGGTAGCACCTGCGGGAAACTCCATGGCATGGAGTTGTCCAGTCGCGTTAAGGTGGTCCCTGCGAGGGACCATAGTTGAGTTGGGTCGCCTAGTCGCGTTAGGGTAGCACCTGCGGGAAACTCCATGGCATGGAGTTGTCCAGTTGCGTTAAGGTGGTACCTGCGAGGGACCATAGTTGAGTTGAGTCGCCTAGTCGCGTTAGAGTGACACCTGCGGGGGACTCCAGTGGAGTTGCCTAGTCGCGTTAGGGTGGCACTTGCATGGGACACTGTGTGAGTTGGACACCTGCGAGGGACTCCGTGTGAGTTGCCTAGTCTCGTTAAGGTGCGGTGTTAGCATTTGTGATGAGTTTCGGTTATGTGAATGAACAACGAAAAGCAACGAGTAGCAAACGAAAGAACAGCAACTGAGTGAGTAGAAACCTCATCTGTTAGGGGTTGTGTTGCATTATGTTTGTTGTCTGCATATTTCCCTACTTACTAAACATTAGGCTGATGTTTTGTGTTCCGTGGTGTAGGTGTAGACGGGAGTACAGGTGAGGGCCTAAGGATGGAGCGCAGTTGGTGATGTACAGGGTATACCGGTGCAGGCAGTTTTCGGGGCGTCTCGATCATGGTCTTCGGAGGGTTGTGAGTGATGATTGTTATTTTGGTATTTTTGATGTATCTAGTTGGTGACTGGGAGATTTGATACGTGTTGGCACGTTGTTTTTATAAAGGTTTTCGTAATGAATTTTTAAAGATTTTGGGTCGTTGGGTTGTTGAGTAATGGTGGTGGTATTTTGAGGATTTAATCTGTATATTCTCGGGTTTTAAATCGCAGGTTTTGGTTTATCGGATTTTAGGCGTTATGCCGTCCGTTTGATTTTAAAACAAACGATGTCGGGTTTAAGTTTGCTATTTTTAATTATATTTGGTTGAAGTCGGTTTTCTAAAATTTTTATGGGATTCGAAGGTTCGAGTGTCGGGGAGGTATGGTTAAAGTTTCGTGAATTTTGGAGGTGTTCGGGGTGGAGAAATATGAGGAAAAGTGGGGAAAGGTCAAAAGGGGTCAAAATAGAAGGTTTTTAAGCATTTTGGGTCGAGAAAACCCGAGGAAGCCCGATCAGTCGGGCCTCGGACCGCGAATAGTCGCGGTGGGGCGCACAGGCGCGCCCCAGCCCCTTTTGAGCCGTTTTTCATTTTTTTTTAAATTTTTCCTATTTCTACAATGTTTTGACCCGACATTTTTCCGACATATTTTAAACGTATTTTGGGCCCGTTTTCAAACAAAAATCGAGTGTTCGAAAAACCCAAAAACCGAGTCGAAAAATCTACGAAAATTATTTTAAACGATGTTTTAAACGCTGGTTTGGTTTGCAAATGTAGCGCACCGAGCCGGGGCGGGTTCGGGGCGTTACAAGATGGTATCAGAGCAAAATGGTCGATTCGTTCAAAGGATTACCCAACAATGCCGGCCGCCATGCAATGTGCTTCACCGACTGTAAGTATTTCTTTAACTTTAATTAGTTTATAACTAAGTTTAGATTGTTTTAATCTTGTACAGGGTTAGAACTAAATGCCGAGGAACCCAAGACAACCCGGACGACCTAGAAATGAACCGGAACCACTTAGAAACCCATTGGAGGAGTCAGTAAGGCAGCTTGCAGAGATGGTCGGGAGGCAAGCTGAGATGTTTGGGGTTATGATAAATCGGGGAATAAGTTCTAGTGGAGAGAGATTTTGGGGTTTGAAGCCTCCGGCATTTGAAGGCCGTTTGACAGATCCAACTACTGCCGAGAGTTGGATATGCACAATTGAGAATATGTTTAATGTTGTTGAGGTAGAGGAAACAAATAAGGTGAAGTGTGCAACATTCCACCTAGCTACCGATGCCCAAAGCTGGTGGGAGACAGTGAAGGCTACCACAGATACTCAGACTATGACATGGAAAGAGTTCAAGGAGTTGTTTTTCGACAAGTATTACAACAAGACTGTCCAATCTACTAAGCGTGTGGAATTTATGGCTTTAAAGCAAACAGGATCGGTAGGAGAGTATATTCAGCAGTTCGAATCGTTGTCCCGATTTGCCAGCCACCTAGTTAGTCGGGAAGAAGACAAAATATTTCAATTTGTGCAGGGCTTGAAGCCGGAAATTGAGGTACTGGTAAAGACATTCGGAGTTGAAGGAATACCATTTTCTCGAGTGGTGGCCAAAGCCATAGAGGTAGAGGAAGCTGCTGGTAAATTGATTAGACCGGCAGAAGTTATGTAACGACCCCAACCCGGTCAGGGCCGTCACGGCCTAACCATAACCTAGTCCCCACTCAACCTTCCATACTCCAGTAGAACTATATTTATTGTTAGTTAGTATATAGATTTTTTTTTTTTTTACTCTTAGTAACTCTCATGAAACCAATTAATAAACATATTTTAAAATCAACTAAAGCTATTAAATAAAAGTGAGGGTAAAATCGTGAAACAGAAAGGTTTGAGGAGGGGCGATCGATCTCTATGTTTTATAGAGATCGGTCGCTGGCATTAAAAGAGAAGGGCGATCGATCTCTATAAAACATAGAGATCGATCGCTGCCTTCTTATTTCTTCATGGCGATTGATCTCTATAAAACATAGAGATCAATCGCTATGCTTTAACAGCAAGGGCGATCGATCTTTATGTTTCATAGAGATCGATCGCTAATGCTAGGCTGCGATCCTTCTCTTCTTCTCTTCTGTTTTTACTTAGCTATTGCTCTGTAATTTACACATTCCAGAGAGTAAAGACTTTACGAGATTTCTCCCTGGAATCTGTAGAGGCAAAACGCTTTATGCAATTGCTCTCTGAAATCACAGATTCCAGAGAGCAACTACAAACTTCGTTTTCCCATCCCTGCACCTTAAACACTTCAATTTAACACACATAACATTCTAACCATTTTAAAACCACTCAATCATCTAATTCAAAACATAACAGAGACTTCATAAAAAAAAGGCGTGGGTAGCCTTAAAACAGAAACAATCCCACAGTTCACAATATCTAAATCATCAAACAAAATACTTACAAATCATCCAGTTAAAATGACTCCAAATCTAAGTTCATCCACCTACGATCCAAAATATCCAATTCATCTAACAACCTACAATTTCATCATTCTCTCTACCCATAATCCACTATACATCATATCCCCAAAACATACAGAGTCCGTACGCGAGTCGTCATGCCAAACCAAAACACGCCTCGCCGCCACGATCCTCTCCCAACGACCATCTAGACATTTTCATCCTGAGGAAGATCCTCACCTTCAATATCGTCACCTACATCATACGATAATTACATTAAGCCTAATGCTTAGTAAGAGAGTGCACTAAACATAACAATTCATATATGCATCACATTTATAAAACGTGTTCGTTTTCGTTTTCATTTTCATTAACTTTAAACATTCGTCTATATCATAGACCATTGCCTTGCCCCGTCCGAACCATGCCTTGCCCCGTCAGAACCATGCCTTGCCCCGTCAGAACCATATCATATTCCATTAGAACACATATCACTTCTCATCAACATTTATCATTATTCAGTTTAACATTTGTAAAACATTCATGTAAACAGTTCGTATGCACATTTTGGAAAACATGATGCATGAGGACAAACGATCACGTAAGGAAATCATCAAAGACACGTTCTTAGACTTCTATAGCCCGTAGGCGGATAAACACGTAGTAAGACCGATCACTCATCCTAAGTACCCGACACACTAGAAACCCCTTTCCACCAAATGAACTAAACCATCGGGAACATACAATTTCTATATCGCTACGACGTAGGGCCTTAGGGGCCGGAAACCTAATACTCACTTACCTGGCGTCCTAGAAATGCCGAGCACCGTCCGTTGAGCTTGGTTTCCTAAGACATTTAATAAAACATCATTAATATCAACTCTAAAACATAAATTCCAAACAAATCTACTTTTCGAGTCCAGACAAATTTCTTCTAAAGCTCTAATCCTCCTCACTCGAGCATCTCATTAAGCACATTACGCTTACAATTTCTCTAAGTCTCGTATATCCGTTTACAAAAACCTAAAACTAATCCAAAATCAATTATGATTACCACTAACACTAATCTAACTCCAACAACCACAATAATCACTAATATATCATCTACGAACATTAATATTGATAAACTATCGAATTTCTAACTAAAATCGACGATTTCTCATAAAACCCTAATTTGAAATAAACCCTGAAACTATCAATAAATTCAACTAGAAGGTAGCACTCACCTAAGGCACTGATCTGGGGAAGAAAATCGGAAGGGAAATCGTTGCAAAAATGGAGGAGTCGTCGAGCTTGAGGATCGGCAGAGAGGGAGGAAAAGAAATCGCCAGAGAAGGGAAAAGAAAGGGGCTACGGGTCTGGAGGAGAAAATGAGAAAGAAAGAAGAGAGAGAGCTTTCTTTTTAATTTAAAATTTTGATTCTTAATTACCATTCTGCCCTTAATTGAATTTCTTAACTTAACTCGTCATTTCGTCTATCGATTTGGTTTCTCCAAAATTCCCTTATTTCTCCAAATATTCCTATTAAATTCTAGGGTCCTAACGAAACTTCCCGTTCGCAAATCGGACTTGATTCACTATTTCTACGAATTATAACTCTATAACGCCTAAAATATTAAATACTTAAAAACTAAAATTTATAATTCCTAAAATGAAATTTCCCAGGCGTTACATCCTACCCTCCTTATTTAGAATTTTGTCCCCAAAATTTCGTACCTGAATAACTCCGGATATCTGTCTATCATGTCTTGTCGTCGTTCCCATGTTGCTTCCTCTATGTTTTGATTTCTCCACAATACCTTCACTAGTGGGATAGACTTATTGCGTAAAACCTTAACTGAAGACTCCAGAATCTGTATCGGTTTCTCCTCATAAGTTAAAGTTGGCTGTATCTAAAGGTTAACTGATTCTACCACGTGCGTCGGATCCCTTACGCATTTCCTCAACATCGACACGTGGAAGACGTCATGCACACCCTCCATAGACATAGGCAATAGAAGCCTGTAAGCCGAAGCTCCTATCCTTTCCGTAATTGGGAACGGTCCAACAAACCGTGGATTTAGCTTTCCTCTTTTCCCAAAGCGAATAACACCCTTAAATGGTGAAACTTTTAAAAACACTTCGTCACCAACTACAAACTCTAGATCACGTCTCCTTCGATCCGCATAACTCTTTTGGCGACTCTGCGCCGTTTCCATCCTTTGCCTGATTAGAGCCACTTTCTCAGATAGCTGCTGTAAAATTTCAAGACCAAGCAACTTAGTTTCTCCAACTTCATCCCAATGTAATGGCGACCTGCACTTTCTGCCATACAGCGCTTCGTACGGCGCCATTTCAATCGTAGACTGATAGCTTTTATTATATGCAAACTCAATCAACGGTAAAAATCGGCTCCAAGACGTTTGAAACTCAAGCACGCACGCTCGCAACATATTCTCGAGTATCTGAATTGTTCTTTCAGACTGTCCGTCGGTCTGTGGGTGAAAAGCCGTGCTAAAGGTCAGTTGAGTACCCATGGCGCTTTGTAAACTCTTCCAAAATCTCGAAGTAAACCTGGGATCCCGATCTGAAACAATCGATACTGGAACCCCATGTAACCTCAGGATCTCCTGAACATACAGCTCTGCGAATTGATTCATCGTGTAGGTCATCTTGACTGGTAAGAAGTGGGCCGTCTTTGTCAATCTATCCACTATGACCCATATACTGTCATGCCCCTTTGTTGTCCTTGGTAAACCAACCACGAAATCCATCGCAATGTGATCCCATTTCCACTCGGGAATCGGTAATGGTTGCAACATCCCGCCTGGTCTTTGGTGTTCTGCCTTTACTTACTGACAAATCAGGCAAGACTGTACATAGTTAGCAATATCCCGCTTCATATTCGGCCACCAATAAAGCACCTTCAGATCTCGGTACATCTTGGTGTTACCCGGATGCACTGAGAAAGACGATGAATGTGCCTCTGCCATGATCAACTTTCTCAACTCTTCATTCTTGGGAACGTACCATCTGTTTTGAAATTTCAAAATGCCGCCCACTGAATAACTGAAATCCGAAGAAGCATCCGACAACTTAGCCATAATTGACTCCTTTTCTTCCGAATCTTTTAATTGAGCTTCCTTAATTCTATCCAAGAGAGTAGGCCTGATCGTTAAATCTGTAAGTAGAGCTGAAAGTTCTGAAACTACCTCCAAATCAAATCTCTGGATCTCTTTTTCAAGCTGCTGGTAAATTGATTAGACCGCAGAAGTTATGAGTCAAATATTCATGGAATTACAACTTAGGTGGAGGGTGATGGATCTTCTTCACAGCTTCGGGTGACGAAAAGGCCGAGAGAATGTTGTGAATGAACATAGAAAAGGACAGAAGCCAAAACAATTGAAGAAAGAGAGGATACCCCCAATGTCCCAAGTGCTTGAAAGTCCATCCGGGGAAGTGCGAACAGTATTCAGGGAAGTGTTTAATTGTTTTTGAAGCTGGCCATATCTCTAGAGATTGTCCGAAGCCCCAAGCTACTAGATGCTTTAAGTGTAACCAACACGTCATATAGCCACAGACTGCCCCGTAGCAAAGAAAGGACCAGCTACATGAACCAGCCAAAAGGTAAACATAAGTTGAAAGTAAGTTAGAATGTAAGTTAGAATGTAAGTTAGAATGTAAGTTAGAATGTAAGTTAGAATGTAAGTTAGAATGTAAGTTAGAATGTAAGTTAGAATGTAAGTTAGAATGTAAGTTAGAATGTAAGTTAGAATGTAAGTTAGAATGTAAGTTAGAATGTAAGTTAGAATGTAAGTTAGAATGTAAGTTAGAATGTAAGTTAGAATGTAAGTTAGAATGTAAGTTAGAATGTAAGTTAGAATGTAAGTTAGAATGTAAGTTAGAATGTAAGTTAGAATGTAAGTTAGAATGTAAGTTAGAATGTAAGTTAGAATGTAAGTTAGAATGTAAGTTAGAATGTAAGTTAGAATGTAAGTTAGAATGTAAGTTAGAATGTAAGTTAGAATGTAAGTTAGAATGTAAGTTAGAATGTAAGTTAGAATGTAAGTTAGAATGTAAGTTAGAATGTAAGTTAGAATGTAAGTTAGAATGTAAGTTAGAATGTAAGTTAGAATGTAAGTTACACTGTATTCGCCTTTCCAGAGCCACCTAGTTAGTCGGGAAGAGGACAAAATATTTCAATTTGTGCAGGGCTTGAAGCCGAAAATTGAGGTACTGGTAAAGACATTCGAAGTTGAAGGAATACCATTTTCTCGAGTGGTGGCCAAAGCCATAGAGGTAGAGGAAGCTGCTGGTAAATTGATTAGACCGGCAGAAGTTATGAGTCAAATATTCATGGGAATTACAACTTAGGTGGAGGGTGATGGATCTTCTTCACAGCTTCGGGTGACGAAAAGGCCGAGAGAATGTTTGAATGAACATAGAAAAGGACAGAAGCCAAAACAATTGAAGAAGAGAGGATACCCCCAATGTCCCAAGTGCTTGAAAGTCCATCCGGGGAAGTGCGAACAGTATTCAGGGAAGTGTTATAATTGTTTTGAAGCTGGCCATATCTCTAGAGATTGTCCGAAGCCCCAAGCTACTAGATGCTTTAAGTGTAACCAACACGGTCATATAGCCACAGACTGCCCCGTAGCAAAGAAAGGACCAGCTACATGAACCAGCCAAAAGGTAAACATAAGTTGAACAAAGATAGTTGATCCTTAGAGAATTGGGTACCGTCTTAGGGAAAAGGTAGTGAAACCATTTGATTGTGTAGTGAAACCATTTGATTGTGTTAATGATAAGGTAGAAAAGTTCAGAGATTTGACTCGTACGTAACGAGATCAAAACCATTGATTTTATGGATAGCTTAGGAAGGAATTAATACGTTTATGAGTGGAGAAGCTTAAGAATAGAATGTAAGTTAAGAGTTGCTAGGTTAGCTAATAAATGTTGGATGGATTTAGGAAAGAAGCAAGTGACGAGATTAGTTAATCCTAGGGAAGAGTGAGAAAAGAGTGTTAGCCATTAAAGGATTTGGTACTGTGGGTGGAGCTGAGAAGTTTAGAGGATATTGATAGGAAGGAAAGAAAGTTCACACGGAGGCTATACGGGAGAACTTAGGAATTCTGGAGCGGAAAATTATGGAAGTTTGAAATTAAAAGGGTGGTACACCATGTAAAATATTGGGTGAATAGTAAGAAAGAGATAGTTTAGACTTAATAAATCGTGAGTGTTTGGTGAGGACTGAAGTATTGGCTAGATAGATTGAGATTATAATTTGAGACTTTATAGTATATTTGATAGTTGTGTTGGAAACAACTAATCAATGTTATGATTTTGGGGAAACGAGTATATGAGAGGAGAGTGATAGGAAAGTGATAAGTAAGTAATTAGGGACTAGAGTAGAAAGGAAACTTGAAGTCACAAGAGAGTAGAGTAGACGAACAATGCAATTAGTGTGAAGCGGGTTGAGGAATTTAAAAGACATGGGATAAAATTTGAGAATGAAGGAGAGTTCATATAAGTAAACTTAGAAGTAAGTTGAAATTGAGAGAAAGGTATGAAGGTTTCGATATGGAAAATTAGACATGTGATAAAATTTGAAAATTTTATACAAGATAAGGTTAGATTGTGGGACAAAGAAAAAGAGGATTGTGAACGTAGATGTAAAACTTGGATAGGACATATCGTGATCGTTCGAGGTAATTAGGTGTGAGATGTTAAGGAGCGATAAATTAGGAATGAAATGTTATAATAAAGAGAATTGAAATTGAGGATTTAGAGTAAGATGATTGTTTATTATGTCTTTCAGAGATAGGAAATATGAAGTGAGGAATTAATTTACGATAGAGGAGTTGTGAGTAGAAGTGATAAATACTTTAATTAAAGTCATTTGTTGTATGTATAAGTAATCGAGCTATGAGATGTGAAGTTATGACCTGAAATCAAAACTTGGGGATATATGTATTGTTGTTCCTCAATTGGTGCGCATTTAATTAAGAGCTTGAGGGGCAACTCATAAGATAGGATGATAGTTTAGAGGGAGTAAGTAGAAAAATGACTAAGGTACCACAAATTTTGAGGACAAAATTTTTGTAAGGAGGGTGGATTGTAACACCCGAGAATTTCTATTACGTGCGTAGCCTAGGTTCGACGTAGAATGAGTTAGCCTAGGCTAGAAATGTATGAGAAGTTATTGTTGAAGGGTATTAGAAGTGAAAATAGAAGTGGACAGTTTGACAAGTCAAATTCAAATGTGATTGGTGGATAATTTTGAGTTGAAAAGCCCAATTCTCTCAACCAATCAAAATGTAGTAAAAAATGAATGAAATGGTGGGATTGAAAGGGCAGCCAACGTTGGAAGAAAAGAAAAAGGAAAAGTGAGGGTTTAAGTGTTTGAAAAGTCAAACCAACAATGAACCAATGAAAACTTTGGTTGAAAATTCAAAGGGAGAAATCAAGGGATTAATTGAATGGAAAGTGAGGGTGAAGAGAGGCTGCCACGTGAAGAGTAATGGGAGGGCATTTGTGTAATTTTAATGGCTTATTAATTGACTAAATTAAAGAAAAGAAAAAGAAATGGTTTATAAAAAGGAAAAAGATAAGAAAAGCTTCATCTTCATCTTTTTCTCTCCACAGTCGCAGCCACCATGGAAGCTCTTTCCTCTCCCACCATGGAAGCTCTTTCCTCTCCTTCTCTTCATTGATTTTTAGGGTATTAAGGTAAGATTTTAAGTGGGTTTTATGTTTGATGCAACTTAGGGTTGATTTTTAGTGTTTTGATGGAGTTTGTGTGAGTTTTAGTTAGGGTTTGGAAACCCTAGCTTGAGAGCTCCGAATTTTGGGTTCTTGGATGAGTTTTCTTTCTAGATTTGAGGATTTAATTGTTAGATGGATTGGTTTAGGTTGATTTTATGGTTAGATTGAAGATTGGAGTTGAGTTTGGGAAAAACCGGTTTTACTAAAAAGGGGGCCGATTCTGTTTTCTGGATTTCAGCTGGGCTAATGTGTTTGTTTGGTTGATTTGAGTGTTTCAATGGATAGTAGACATATAGAGGTTTACAGATTGGGGTGGCACGTCGAAATCCGTTGAAAAACGAGGAAGTTACGACCGTTTGAAGTGTGACGGTCAAAATTGGTGCACAATTCGGGTTTTGTGTTTTGGGGAAGGAATTGTGTGATAGTTTTAGTTAGTTTAGGTTAAGAATTGCTTTTGAGTTCATTAGTAAATTTATAAGTCGAGTTTTGTTAGTTTAGACAATCGAGCGAGTAATTTGGTTGAACGATAGAAAATCTAGGAATTTTGGGTTTTGTATGTTAGGTTGAAAAGTTGGTTAAAACCTATGGTTAGTGTATTGCTAAGTGATTTCTCTTTTATTATGTTAGGTTGACGAGTGAACGATTTGGCTAACCGGGCATATAATTACGAACACGCACAAGGAATCCAGGTAAGTAGCGGATGTGTGTGGTTTGCCTTCGGGCCTACACCATGGAACGGTAGGGAATTGGTTGTTTGCTTTGTTTGATTGTTTTGTTTAGTTTTGTGTTGAGTATTGTAATTGTGTGACATGCATCACGGTTTTCAAACTACGAGAAACGAGTTTTAAGCATGGTTTTGCATGGTGAGCTTGAACCGTAAGGGATGGTGTGAGTTGAATCGTGAGGTGGTTAGTGTCGTGGTCGCCTAGTCGCGTTAGGGTAGCACCTGCGGGAAACTCCATGGCATGGAGTTGTCCAGTCGCGTTAAGGTGGTACCTGCGAGGGACCATAGTTGAGTTGGGTCGCCTAGTCGCGTTAGGGTAGCACCTGCGGGAAACTCCATGGCATGGAGTTGTCCAGTCGCGTTAAGGTGGTACCTGCGAGGGACCATAGTTGAGTTGGGTCGCCTAGTCGCATTAGGGTAGCACCTGCGGGAAACTCCATGGTATGGACTTGTCCAGTCGCGTTAAGGTGGTACCTGCGAGGGACCATAGTTGAGTTGGGTCGCCTAGTCGCATTAGGGTAGCACCTGCGGGAAACTCCATGGTATGGACTTGTCCAGTCGCGTTAAGGTGGTACCTGCGAGGGACCATAGTTGAGTTGGGTCGCCTAGTCGCGTTAGGGTAGCACCTGCGGGAAACTCCATGGCATGGAGTTGTCCAGTCGCGTTAAGGTGGTACCTGCGAGGGACCATAGTGGAGTTGGGTCGCCTAGTCGCGTTAGGGTAGCACCTGCGGGAAACTCCATGGCATGGAGTTGTCCAGTCGCGTTAAGGTGGTACCTGCGAGGGACCATAGTGGAGTTGGGTCGCCTAGTCGCGTTAGGGTAGCACCTGCGGGAAACTCCATGGCATGGAGTTGTCCAGTCGCGTTAAGGTGGTACCTGCGAGGGACCATAGTTGAGTTGAGTCGCCTAGTCGCGTTAGGGTAGCACCTGCGGGAAACTCCATGGCATTGAGTTGTCCAGTCGCGTTAAGGTGGTACCTGCGAGGGACCATAGTTGAGTTGGGTCGCCTAGTCGCGTTAGGGTAGCACCTGCGGCAAACTCCATGGCATGGAGTTGTCCAGTCGCGTTAAGGTGGTATCTGCGAGGGACCATAGTTGAGTTGGGTCGCCTAGTCGCGTTAGGGTAGCACCTGCGGGAAACTCCATGGCATGGAGTTGTCCAGTCGCGTTAAGGTGGTACCTGCAAGGGACTATAGTTGAGTTGGGTCGCGTTAGGGTAGCACCTGCGGGAAACTCCATGGCATGGAGTTGTCCAGTCGCGTTAAGGTGGTACCTGCGAGGGACCATAGTTGAGTTGGGTCGCCTAGTCGCGTTAGGGTAGCACCTGCGGGAAACTCCATGGCATGGAGTTGTCCAGTCGCGTTAAGGTGGTACCTGCGAGGGACCATAGTTGAGTTGAGTCGCCTAGTCGCGTTAGAGTGACACCTGCGTGGGACTCCAGTGGAGTTACCTAGTCGCGTTATGGTGGCACTTGCATGGGACACTGTGTGAGTTGGACACCTGCGAGGGACTCCGTGTGAGTTGCCTAGTCGCGTTAAGGTGCGGTGTTAGCATTTGACTTGCAACTCCCTAAGTTCAACCGGTGCCATTCTGTAAGGATTCTTGGACACCGGTACTAAACCAGGAATAATTTCAATGGTGAACTCCATTTCTTTATCCGGAGGCAAGCCAGGCAACTCGTCTAGGAATACCTCTGCAAAATCTCTTACAACTGGAATGTCACAAATTTTCAACTTCTCTTGTATGTTTACTTCCTCAACGTTCGCTATAAACCCAAAGCATCCATGCTTCATCGAGTTCAAAGCACATACAGGCAAGCTGGGTAACTCATCGAGGAATACTTCAGTAGAATCTTCCTCCACCATCATGTTATTCAACCTTAGTTCTTCTCGTTTTCTTACATCCACGATACTCGCCACAAAATTGAAACACTGAGGCTTTGTGGAGTACCGGGCACTCAATGACAGAACAAGAGGCATATCGCTCGATCGGAGGGTCGTTGTAAAGTCATAACTTTCCCCACTCGGAGGTCTAAAACCTACTACTCCCGACTTGCAATTGATTGTGGCGTAGTGCCTGAACAACCAATCCATGCCCAAAATCACATCATACCCTTTCATGCATATAACGATCAGATTCGCATACAACTGCCTACCACCAACAGATATGACTTCACCCTCAATAGCTCGATCTGAGTGTAGATACTCTCCGGAAGGCAACATTACACTATAACTATGATCAGCTAGGACGACATTTAACTTCCACTTAACTGCATAATTCTTTGCTATGAAGGAATGGGTTGCCCCAGTATCAATTAGAACATGAGTCGTGTTTCCACAAACTAGAATAGTACCTGTAACAACCGATGGCTGAGCCGCTTCCTCGGCCTCAATCAAGGAAAAGATCTGGGAGGGACCGCCGGTGGCTACACACTCGGCCCTAGACAATCAGCAGCCTTGTGGCCCACTTTATCACACCGAAAACATCGTCCACTACGAAGTTTGCACTCCCCGTAATGGTTCTTTGAACAAACAGGGCATGTAGGAGCTTGTGACGCCCCTTGTGGACGTTTACCCTTATCTTGAAGTCTCGGCGTCTCATTGGCTCGTTTGACACCACGTTGCGCTTGTGGCTGCCATCCCTGATTCTGTTGTTGCGGTCGTCCATCTCTACCAAACCTTCTCGATGCTTCTCTTTGTCGCTGAAGCTTCATCTCTATATCGTCAAGTCTGAGGGCTCTTTCCACTATCTTATGGTAGGGTACATCCTCATCATCCACAGTCATCACACCCTTCTGAATTTCCAGTTTCAAACCTTGTACGAACTGGTGAATCTTATCCTCCTCCTCATAAATCATATACCCAGCATATCGAGATAATGAATCAAACCTCCGTACATATTCTGCTACCGTTCCTGTTTGGCGTAGCTGTGTGAACTCAACCTTTTTACTAGATTGAAGAGTGCGGCTGAAATACTTGTTGTAGAACACAGTTTTGAACCTTTCCCATCTCATAACTCCCACATCTGTAGTCGCTTTAATTGTGTCCCACCAAAACATCGCATCTTTCTCTAAATTAAACGTAGCACATATCACTTTATCGGCCTCCTCCACCTTTGCATAGGCAAACATACTCTCTATTTTACGAATCCACTGTTCAGCACTTGTGGGATCCGGAGACTGACCATCGAAGGTAGGGGGCCGAAGCCGTCTGAACCCCGCTACACCTTGATCCTGTGAATTACTTCCTTGTCCATTTCTGTTTCCCTCTCGATTTAGCAAAAGTCCGATCTGATCTGACTGTTGCTGCAATATGTTCATGAACCGGTCCATAGGGTTTTCGGGAGGTGGTCTAGCTGCTCTCGGCATTTTCTCGTTCCTAAACATATTAGACAACACAAACAATATAAATAACTAAGAATCGTACTTAAACTTAAACACTTACAGTAGATGGAGAGTCCCGTACGGCGGTGTGTTTGGCAGGCATATCACAAAATCGCTTTTAAAACTCTATCTCTCTGATACCATAACTGTCACGACCCGTACCCGTGATGTAGTTTTTTTTTTTTTTTTTTAAAAGACTCTTACTTTAACTGTACATAAAGCGGAATCTTAATCGAGGTTGAAATCGGAATTTAAATCGAAGTTCGTTTAGTAAATCATTTAGATCAATTACTAAAACATTAAACTTTAAACAATAAAACAATTAAGTAATAAAAGAAAATCATTTAATGAAACCCCTTTTTTTTTTTAAAATCGCCAGCCAGCGATTGCTCATGGCGAGCAATCGCTGGCAGGCGATTGCTCCTAGTGAGCAATCGCCTCCTGGCGATTACTTCCTCGCCTGGCAATCGCTTGCCAGGCAGAGGAAGAGGCGATTGCTCGCCTCCTAGAGGCGAGCAATCGCCAGGCGCTCTGGATTTCCACCAGAGCGCCGAACTCCTTTCTTCCCCTTTCTCTTTTCTTCACCCTTACATGCCCCGCACTTCAACATACAACTTCATCACATAAACACTAACACTTCTTCTTTCTCACTACCTTTCACTCAAATCTTTTCATACTCCCATGACATACACTTCAAACATAACTTTACTCAAATTCTCAAACCAACACAAATTACTCAAACACTCAAAACCGACACCATTCTCATTAAACTTATAAAATTTCATAAAAACAAACAGCGTGGTTCCGTTTAAACGTTGAACAATCCAACCTTGTTTAAAACATCAAAAACACTTTAAAACACTATACAAAATCTATTCAATCACCATTCTCCCAAAACATATCAAACTGTACTAGAAATCCATCAAAATTCTCACTATCCCATCTTACCCAAAAACTCTCAAAAACTTCAAACCTTGAGTCACCAGACTTAGCCAAAACACAAGCCACCGCCACGAGCTCCGCCCCATCGACTGCTACACTTGATCATCGCAAGGTGGTTCCTCACCTTCGTTCTCGTCACCTACATCATACGATAACTACATTAAGCCTAATGCTTAGTAAGGAGCGTGCTAAACATAACATTACATATATGCATGACATTGTAAAAACAGTTTCATTTCGTAAAACCTTTTCTTGTTCGTGAAAAATATTCATTAGTCCCGTGCCTAGTCCCGTGAGAAACATTCATATAGTCCCGTGAGAAACATTCATATAGTCCCGTGAGAAACATTCATATAGTCCCGTGAGAAACATTCATATAGTCCCGTGAGAAACATTCATATAGTCCCGTGAGAAACATTCATATAGTCCCGTGAGAAACATTCATATAGTCCCGTGAGAAACATTCATATAGTCCCGTGAGAAACATTCATATAGTCCCGTGAGAAACATTCATATAGTCCCGTGAGAAACATTCATATAGTCCCGTGAGAAACATTCATATAGTCCCGTGAGAAACATTCATATAGTCCCGTGAGAAACATTCATATAGTCCCGTGAGAAACATTCATATAGTCCCGTGAGAAACATTCATATAGTCCCGTGAGAAACATTCATATAGTCCCGTGAGAAACATTCATATAGTCCCGTGAGAAACATTCATATAGTCCCGTGAGAAACATTCATATAGTCCCGTGAGAAACATTCATATAGTCCCGTGAGAAACATTTTTTAAAATCGCAGCCAGCGATTGCTCATGGCGAGCAATCGCTGGCAGGCGATGCTCCTAGGAGCAATCGCCTCCTGGCGATTACTTCCTCGCCTGGCAACGCTTGCCCGGCAGAGGAAGAGGCGATGCTCGCCTCCTAGAGGCGAGCACTCGCCAGGCGCTCTGGATTCCACCAGAGCGCCGAACTCCTTTCTTCCCCTTTCTCTTTTCTCACCCTTACATGCCCCGCACTTCAACATACAACTTCATCACATAACACTAACAATTCTTCTTTTCTCACTACACTCCTTTCACTCAAATCTTTTCATACTCCCCATGACATACACTTCAAACATAACTTTACTCAAATTCTCAAACCAACACAAATTACTCAAACACTCAAAACCGACACCATTCTCATTAACTTATAAAATTTCATAAAAACAAACAGCGTGGTTCCGTTTAACGTTGAACAATCCAACCTGTTTTAAACATCAAAACACTTTAAAACACTATACAAAATCTATTCAATCACCCATCATCCCAAAACATATCAAACTGTACTAGAATCCATCAAAATCATCACTATCCCATCTTACCCAAAACTCTCAAAAACTTCAAACCTTGAGTCACCAACTTAGCCAAACACAAGCACCGCCACGAGCTCCGCCCGTGAGAAACATTCATATAGTCCCGTGAGAAACATTCATATAGTCCCGTGAGAAACATTCATATAGTCCCGTGAGAAACATTCATATAGTCCCGTGAGAAACATTCATATAGTCCCGTGAGAAACATTCATATAGTCCCGTGAGAAACATTCATATAGTCCCGTGAGAAACATTCATATAGTCCCGTGAGAAACATTCATATAGTCCCGTGAGAAACATTCATATAGTCCCGTGAGAAACATTCATATAGTCCCGTGAGAAACATTCATATAGTCCCGTGAGAAACATTCATATAGTCCCGTGAGAAACATTCATTTGGTCCCGTGAGAAACATTCATTTGGTCCCGTGAGAAACATTCATTTATTCCCGTGAGAAACATATAGTCAGGATCATACAACGTTCACATGGTCGTTCTTTCATTTAACTTTTCATAAAAACATACTCGTAAACAGTTCGTATGCACTTTAGAAATCATGATGCATGAGGAGACATACATAGAAACATCTATCGAACAATCACTAAACTTCGCTAAGGCACTACTTAACTACCCTTCTTACCATCGACCCATATAACTGTCTAACCTCGACACAATAAACATAATCAACATCGTTATGACGTAGGGCCTTAGTGGCCGGAAAACCTAACGCTCACTTACCTGGCGTCCTAAATATGCCGAGCACCGTCTTTTGAGCTTGGGTCACCTAGGGCATTTAACAACAAACAATTAATATCGACTCACGAACATCAAATCTAACAAATTGTCTTCTCGAGCTAGGACAAATTCTTCTAAAAACTCTAATTCACTTCGTTTAGGCATTTTATCGAGCACTTGGTGCTCACAAACTTCAAAAACTCCATTAATGTCTTTCAACCACATTTCCAACAACCTAACTTGACATTAAACCTCTACCAACACCATTAATCAACTCCAACAACTTCAAAAATCATTATTATATCATCAATGAGTAATAATTAAACAACCCTAACTATTTCTAACAAAACCCCTAATTTTCTTTACAAACCCTAACTCAAAAATAGCTCCAAAACGACCAACCAACTTAACTAAAGCATATAGCTTACTTGGAGGGTTGATTTGATGAAGAACTTTGAAGGAGGAACACGCCGGAAAAGAGGATCGCCGGCGTTGGAAGATTTGCGATGAAGAGAAGGAGAAATCGCCAAGGGAAAGGGAGCTCGCGTGAGGGAGAGAAAGTGAGGGGAAAAGGGAGAAAGAAACCCTTTTTAATTAAAACTTGACTTCCAAATTTACCAAAATGCCCTTAGCTAATTCCTTTACTTAAACCATTGTTTCATCTATCGGTTTAACTTCTCCGAAATTCCCTTATTCCTCCAAATATTCCTATTTATTCTTAGGGCTCTAACGAAACTTCCCGTTGGTCATTTGGACTTAATTTAACATTTCTACGAATTTAACACTCTATAATGCTTAAAATATTAAAATTCGAAACTTAAGGCCCGAAATTCCTAAAACGAATTTCTCGGGTGTTACATCGACTGAAGATGAAGTTTCGAACATTGAGGACTCATTTTCTTCCTCATCCGAAGATAACTGTACCAATACCTGTTGTAAGAAGGTACAAAATTTATCAATAAATATTTTAACAAAATCTCAATAGGAAATAATCGAAGTTATTGATCAAATTCTTAATCCTACTATTGGAACAAAAATAATGGAAATGATAATGCAAACCACAATAGACTCTCAAGATAAAACTGTAACACTCGAGAATTTCCTGTAACGCACGTATGTCTAAGATTAAACGATTAGAGGGTTAACGTTTAGGAATGAAAGGTTTCGAAAACAATGCAAAGTGAGGAATGTAAGTGACAAGTCAAAGGATGAAGGAAGTGTGGTGATTGGTGGAAAATGTAAGGTTTGAATTCAAACCTTGGAAATGTCAAATTTCCTGACCAATCAAAAATTTGGTAAATGTGAATAAAAAGGTGATATTGATAAGGCTTTGGTGTTGGATTTAATGAGTGAAGGGGAGGGCTTAATGGTATTTTCAATGGTTATTAAATGCATAAAGAAAAAGGGAAAGAAAATGGTATTAAATGTTAGGTTTTCTTCATTGTTCTTCTTCTCCATCGACACTCTCTCCCTTTCCTCCATAGCCGACACTTCCCCTCCCAAGTTCTTCAATTTCTAAAGGCTATTTTAAGGTAAAATTGATTGGGTTTTGCTTTGTGTACATTTGGATGAAGCTTAAGAGTGTTTGTAGGGTGTTTTAGGAGGTTTTGGTGAGGGTTTGAAAACCCTAAAAGGAGGAGTCCGAAAGTTGGGTTCTCCTTGGGGGTTTTCTTTCTCTTTTGATTAATTAAGCCTTAGATATGTTAGTTTAGGTTGTTGGAGTGATTAGATTATGGATTGGAAATTATTTACACAAAACTGGTTTTTAGGCATAAAGTGTACCGAGTCTGTTTGCTGGATTTTGAGTTGTCTAGGGTGTTCTTTTAATGGATTTGAGTGTTTCAATAGATAGTAGACGTGTAGAGGTTTCTGAATTTGGGTGGCACGTCAAATTCTGTTGAAAAATGAGGGAGTTAGGACCGTTTGAAGTTTGGCTGTCAAAATTGTGCAAAAATCGGGTTTAGTGTTTTGTGAGAGGAATGTGTTTTAAGTATTGTTTAGTTTTAGTTAGAAAATTTCCTTAGATTGTATTAATAACTTATCAAGCTAAGTTTCTGTGATTTTAGGTCGTCAAGTGTGTAAATTGATCGATAGAAGTGTGCAAGTGATAGCTGAGCCATCAGGTAAGTAGTGGGTAATGTTCTTTCGCCTTCGGGCCTACACCATAGAACGGTAGGGCTATTTGTTATTGTTTTGCTTCGTGTTGCGTTGTGTTATTGCTTTGCGTTGTGTTATTGTTTTGCATCGTGTGGTGTTGAGTTGTGGTGCGTTTTGAAATTGCATTTCTTTGAAGCATGCATAATGATGTAGAGTACACTAGATATGTGTTGTAGCATGGTTTGTCGGTGCGTGTGTGTTTGTTGTGTGAGGGTGATAACAATGTGTCAGTGTAAGGCACTTCGGTGCGGGCAACTAAGGCACTTCGGTGCGGGCAACTCAGGCACTTCGGTGCAGGCAACTAAGGCACCTTTCGGTGCGGGCAAACTGAGTGTTAAAAATTGCATGTGTTAGGATGTTTGAGCATTGTGTGTGTTGCATTCATAAATCCTTACTTGCTAAGCATTAGGCTTACGTTTTGTGTTCTGTGGTGTAGGTGACAAAGTGCTTTCAGGTGAGCTCGATAATGAGGATCAGGATTAGCATCAGTCGGGGATACGCGGAGCTTGCCGGTGCAAGTCAATTGTCGGGGCGCTTCGACCTAGTTCTTGGGGTGTTGCTTGTATGGGAGATTTTGAGGTGGTACGGTTAGTTTTGTGAGAAATGTTTTGGTTAGTTTGAGTTAGTATTGGGGTGTGTATAGTTGTATATATGTTGATTGGGTTTTGGTTGAATTCGGGTTGGATTGTGGTGTTAGTTTAGTTATTTTGTTTTGGTGTATATAGTACTTGTATTTGGTTGAATTGGAGCTTAAATGTTGTTTATTTTTCAGGTTTTGGTTATAAAAATTTTTGGCATTATGCCTCCAGTTTTAAATAATTAACGTTGGGTTTATGTTCTCTATTTTTTTTGTTAATTGTTTTAAGTCGGTTTTTCAAGATTTTTATGGGACACGAAGTTGAGGGTGTCGGGAGGTGTGTTTAAATTTTCAGGGAATTTGGAAGTGTTTTGCTTGTAGAAAAAATGAAGGAAAGTCATGATAGTCGGAAAAAGGGCAATTTTGGACATTTTTGGGCCAAAAACCAGACCGGGTGGCGATCGAATGCTGCGGGGCGGTGATCGAACGCCCAAGGGGCGTGTTTTAAAGTTAGAAACAGAGCGGGTGCCGATCGGTCGCCGTTTCTTGGCGATCGATCGCCCGTAGCATTCGTGGAGCACGCGCTAGGCGCGCACAAGGGGAGGCTGCGCGCGCGCTGGGGGTGCGCTGCGCGCGCGCGCGATGTTTAGCCGCGCCCCACATTGATTTTTTTTTTTAAATTTCTTTTAACTTCCTATTTCCAAATCATTTTCACCTGACATTTTCTGATGTATTTTAAGCGTATTTTAGACACGTTTTCCAACAAAAATTGAGGGTTCGAAAAACCCAAAAACAGAGTAAAAAAATTTACAAAAAATTATTTTAAACGTCGTTTTGAACACGGGATAGCGTAGCAAAGTAGCGCACTGGGCCCGGGGCGGGTTCGGGGTGTTACAAGTTGGTATCAGAGCGTTATAGGTCGAAACGTTCAGAGAATTACCTGATAATGCCGGCCGTCGTACAACGTGCTTCACCGACTGTAAGTATTCTTTCCTTTAGTTAGTTTTATATCTAAGATAGATTGTTTTAAATTGGTTCAGGATTAAATTTAAGATGCATAACCATAGACAACCAGGGAGGCCTAGACATGAACCCGAACCGCCCAGAAATCCCCTTGAGGACTTTGTAAAGCAACTTGCTGATATGGTTACCCGGCAAGCGGAGTTAGTTGGAACTTTGATCGAGCACGGTGGAGTTGGAAATGCTGGAGCAGGTGCTAGTAGAAGCAGGTTTCGGGGGTTGAATCCTCCAGCATTTGAAGGCCGATTAACAGATCCTACAGCTGCTGACAGGTGGATTCACACTATCGAGAACATGTTTAAAGTTTCCAAGGTTGAAGAAGCCAATAAAGTCAAGTGTGCCACCTTCCATTTGATCAATAATGCTCAGAGCTGGTGGGAAATGGTGGAGTCCACTCTGGGTCACCAAGGCATTACCTAGAAAGAATTTAAAGATTTGTTATTACCAAATATTACAACCAGACAGCACAGGCAGCAAAGAGAATGGAATTCATGGCACTGAAGCAAACGGGATCGGTGGGGGACTACATACAGTAGTTTGAGTTGTTGTCTCGTTTTGCCAGCCACATGATTAGCCGAGAGGAAGACAAGATTTTCCAGTTTGTGCAAGGCCTAAAACCTGAGATTTATATGCTGGTAAAGACCTTCGGAATTGCGAGAAGCTCATTTTCGGAAGTAGTAGCCAAAGCCCTGGAAGTCGAGGAAGCTGCTGAGAAGTTAACCAAATCTGCTGACAATCCGAAAAGAATGTTCAGAGAAATTACAGCACAGTTTAATAGAGGAGGGTCTTCTTCTCAGCAATAGGGGACCAAACGACAGGGAGGAAACCTAAGTGATCAGAGAGGAGGTAAAAAGCCACAACAACCTAGGAGAAGATTTCGACAGTGCCCTAAATGTTTGAAGTCTCATCCTGGTGAATGTGGGCAATACGCCGGTAAATGTTATAATTGTCTAGAAGTAGGTCATATTTCTCGGGATCGTCCAAAGCCGAAGGTTCTCAGATGCTTTAAATGCAACCAAACAGGGCACGTATCCAGTGATTGTCCTACTTCAAAGCTAGGACCAGCTAGAGCTACTCCGAGGATTTTTGCCATGATCGAGCCTGATAGCGAGAACCATCCTGCAGTCATCTCAGGTACTGTAATTGTTAATTCAGTGCCAACATTTACGCTGAAAGATTCAGGGGCATCCCATTCCTTTATAGCTACAGATTTTGTGGTTAAATTAAATTTGGAGGTGAAGCCTGCTGTAAAACACTCAGTTCTATCGAACCAGCTCTCTTTTATTATAAATGGTATACACTTTATTAGGCAATAATTAAAGTAGGGTTATTGAGTGACTAAACAAGGGTATAAGAGTAAATTGGAAATTTCAAAAGTGGATAACGTATTTAAGGAAGAGGGTTGGGTTTAATGCACAGTAGCTGCCACTATCTTGCTTACCATTCCTCTTTCAGCCTTCAGCTCTACAGCAGAACTCTCTAGGCGATTCCCTCGCCCGATTCTCCTTCAACCTAGGTAAATTTTCCTCATTTCTCTTACGATATAGCGGTTAGATTCCTGAGGGAGTACAATGTGAGGATTTTGAAGATGCTGCGAATGAGGGTAGGTTTGGGTTTTGGTGATTAATGGGAATGCTCGGGTAGTAGAATTTCTTACTGGATTCCTCAAGCTTTTGTTTGATTCTGGGTAAAGTTTAGTGAAGGTTTGATTGATGTTTTGTTATGAACCTAGATGGGCAGATTTCCGAAGTAACTAGCAACCAGACAATTTCCAGGAGCCAGATAAGTGAAGTATGCTCATGCCTTCGGTCCTACATCACAAAACATTAAGATTATGTTTACTTGAATGTGTCTGCATGTTATGCATCATATTTTTAAAATATATCAAAATGAATTTGAATGCATGTTGGCATGGTGAAGATTGAACATAACGAAACAGCTATGTGAATCAGATTTACTGTTAAGGGAATTAATCTGCCCCTTAATGAGACAGTGGATATTTTGACTTTGGAAAACTTGATCCGCTTCCCATCGAACAAGGAGATCAGAAACAGCTATGTGAATCAGATTTACTACTAAGGGAATTAATCCGCCCCTTAATCAGTCAGTGGATATTAATACTTTGGGAGAAGTGATCCAACTCTCAATTTCACAGGGGGATCAGATCAGAAACAATGCATATGCAACTAAGATGAGAAAATAGAAACTGCATACTTAGGAATTTATGTTTCAGCATTACATTACATTATTGCTTTACTTACTTAGCATTAGGCTAATAGATGAGTTTTGTGATGTAGGTGAAGAAGTGGCAGCAGGTGTGTTTACTGAGTTTGCTGAGGACTAGACTGGTTGGAGGAGTGCATCTATGTAACAATCTGGCAGCTGATGGGGCGGTTTAACTGATGTCAGTTGGTGTGAAGGCTTAATTGACAATGTTTCAATTTAAGTATGTTGGATTTTCATGACAGTAGTAGTTTTAATGTTTCTGGACTCATTTTGAGATTTTCTTCCAGACAAGTATACTCTGTTGGTGTTAATAGTGGTTTTACTAAATGTTGGAGTAGTGTCCGAGTTTGAGTGGTTTTGAATGAATTTTAGTAAATTGCTCAAGTTCTTCTGGTAGTCGGAGTTTTCTTTGTTAGAGTGAAATTGTTGTTGTTCTGTTGTCTATCGGATGATGTCTTCAGTGGAAGCTATCGGAAAATATAAGTAGAAGTTTTGTCGTTTAGTGACCGATAGATGTCGAGTAATAAACTTATCGGAAGATATGAGTAGAAGTTTTGTCGTTTAGTGACCGGTGGATGTCGAGTAATAAACTTACCAGATGATGTAGTAGAAATCTTTGTCCTCTTGTGGTCGGCAGAGGCTGGATGAATGAATCATCCGGCATGACGTCATCGGTAGATGCGAGTAGCAAAACTTGTCGTTTTGCGATCGGCTGAAGTCGGATGAATGATTTATCCGGCTGACGTCATCGGAGGAAGCCTTAGAATTTTTTCCTACTCCTCTTCGTTGGCTTCGTTCAGCGGATGATACGTTTGACTTTTATGAACTTTAAGTGTTTCACGCCTACGCTTTCATATCTTCCGGCCGAATTATTTTCTTAATATTTTAATTGATTATTCAAACACTATTTTATAGTTTTGGTTAACTTTGCCTTGCTCAAAGATTTTTCGCTGCAAGTTTTTATGTTTTCAACAAACGTTCAAATTTGACTTTCAAATGAAGTTTTAAATTTAGTCCGAAATTTTTCTTAGTTATGTTCGGGTTTTTGAGTAACAGACTAGGTTTGGAAAACTCGGGGCGTTACAACATGGTATCAAAGACATCCAGTTAAACCGTTCAAAAGATTACTCATCAGTGCCAATCGTTGCATGGAAGTACTTTAACAACTGTAAGTGTTTTGTTAACCTTGGTTATTAGATGTTTATGAAAGTAGTTAACCCTGTGCAGGAATTTAGCAAAATGGCCAGACGCCCAGGGAGACCTAGAGTGCCAAGAGAAATGCCAAATGTGAGAAGTGAAGAGGAGCCTAGTGTGATTAGGCAGCTGACAGATTTAGTGCGTCAGCAAACTGATTTAGTGCGCCAACAGTTTGACCAACTAGGAGTACTGTTGAACCGAGAGGTGCAAGGAAGTGCCAACTCGAGTTCTAGCAATGAACATTCTGGAGATAGATTCTGGAGACTAAGACCACCCACGTTTGATGGACAGTCATCTGATCCAGTTATTGCTGAAGGATGGCTTAAGAAGATTGAAAGTATGTTTAGGTGCGCCAACATTAGGGAAGGAGACAAGGTCACATTGGCAACATTTCACTTTGCTGGTGAAGCTCAACTCCGGTGGGAAACAATAGAGACCACCACAGATGTCTTGGCGATGCCTTGGTTGCAATTCAAAGACATTTTCTACGAGAAGTATTTCAACAGTACTGTCCAAACTGCAAAGAAGTTGGAATTTCTAAACTTGAAGCAGACACGGTCTGTGGCCGAGTACAGTAGGCAGTTTGAGTCCCTGTCCAGGTTTGCTGGACATTTTGCTCACAGGGACGAGGATAAGGTATTCAAATTTGTGCATAGACTGAAGCCAGAAATTTACTGAGGAGTTAAATTTTGTGGCATTAAAGGCTTGTCATTCAGTGAAGTTGTGTCTACTGCTCTGGAAGTGGAAGAAGCTGAAAGGAAGTGTGCTGGACCAAAAGAGGTCCCACAAAAGTTGGTCCAGCCACACCATCAAAGGGGAACGAAGAGGCCAAGTGAAGGCCAGAGTAGTCAAGGAACAGGAGGGAAGGTACAGAATGTCAGGAAATTTCTCCAGTGTTCTAAGTGTTTGAAGAACCACCCGAGCGAATGTAGATTGGGATTTGGAAAGTGTTTCAACTGTGAGGAGGTTGGACACACGATCAAGGAGTGCCCGAAACCTAGAATCACCAGATGCTACAATTGTAACAAGGTCGGCCATATTAGTAGAGACTGTCTAGTTCCTAAGAGTGGCCCTGCTATGATTAAACCGAGGATATTCTCCATGATGGAGTCGGGGAATGAAGACCAGCCTGCAGTGGTGTCAGGTACTATATTGATCAACTCTGTGCCTGCTTTTACTTTAATAGATTCTGGTGCAACGCATTCGTTTGTAGCATCTACATTTGCTGTTAAGTTAGATGTACAGTTCACCCCTTCCATGCATGTGTTTAATGTTGCCTTACCCTCTGGTGAACGGATGCACTCTAACCAAGTGATACTTGACAGTGATGTGTTAGTGGGGAATGTAAGTCTACCTGCTGATCTTATTATTATGGATATAATGGGATTTGATGTAATCTTAGGAATGGACTGGTTGTTTAAACACCACGCCACAATTGATTGTAGGACCGGAATAGTTAGCTTCCAACCCCCTGGTAGTTTGAAGCATACCTTTCAAGCTTCAAGGAAGAGTAAGGAAATGTCTGTGATGACTTCTATTAACACTAGACCTTCCCTATGTGGAGAGTATTTGTGCTTCTTAGCTAGTGTTTTAGACACACAGCTTGTAGGAAAAGCAAATTCTCAAAATATTTTAATTGTCCAAAATTTTCCTGAAGTATTTCTAGATGACCTTCCTGGTTTACCACCAGATAGGGAAATTGAATTTGTTGTAGATGTTTACCCCGGCGCCGAGCCTGTGTCTAAAAATCCATATAGACTAGCACCTACAGAACTTAAGGAATTGAAGAAACAGTTAAAGGATTTATTGGAGAAAGGGTTCATACGCCCTAGTTTTTCACCGTGGGGTTCACCTAGTCCTTTTTGTCAAAAAGAAAGATGGATCAATGCGTATGTGCATTGATTATAGAGAATTGAATAAGTTAACTGTCAAGAACAAGTATCAATTACCAAGGATTGATGATTTATTCGACCAACTTAATGGTGCTAGAGTTTTCTCTAAGATTGACCTTAGGTCCGGTTATTACCAGTTGAAGGTTAAATCTGAAGATATCCCAAAGACTGTCTTTCGCACAAGGTATGGACATTATGAGTTTTTGGTTATGTCCTTTGGATTGACAAATGCACCAGCAGCCTTTATGGATCTTATGGATAGAGTGTTTCATGAGTATTTGGATAAGTTTGTCATAGTGTTTATAGATGACATTTTAATCTATTCACGTACCAAGGATGAGCATGCTAGACACCTGACCTTGGTGTTGGAAGTATTAAAACAGCACCAACTATACGCCAAGTTCTCTAAGTGTGAATTTTGGTTGGCCAAAGTTCACTTCTTAGGACATGTTATCTCTGGGGATGGTATATCTGTCGATCCAGCTAAGGTTCAAGCAGTTAAGGAATGGCCCCAACCGAGGAATGCTACAGACATCAAGAGTTTTCTTGGACTAGTAGGATTTTATAGAAAGTTCATTGAAGGATTTTCGAAGATTGCTACACCCCTTACTAAGTTAACAAGGAAAAATATGAAGTATATATAGACTGACGAATGTGAGCATAGTTTTCAGACCCTGAAACAGAAATTGACCAACGCTCCAATTTTAACCCTTCCAGTTGAAGATGGTAAATTTAGCATTTACTGTGATGCATCCAAGATTGGACTTGGCTGTGTCTTGATGCAAGAGGGAAAGGTAATAGCTTATGCCTCTAGGCAGTTGAAGACACATGAGAAGAATTACCCTACACATGACTTAGAATTAGCTGCAGTGGTATTTGCACTTAAGATTTGGAGGCATTACTTGTATGGACAATCTTGCGAGATATTTTCAGATCATAAGAGCCTGAAGTATATTTTCACACAGAAAGAACTAAACGTGAGGCAACGTCGATGGTTGGAATTAGTAAAGGACTATGATTTCGAGATTAAATATCATCCCGGCAAAGCAATTGTTGTGGCAGATGCTCTGAGTAGAGTAACAACACCAACCCCAACTATGATTTTCAATATACCGTTAGCCTTAGAGTCAGAATTCCAAAGGTTTAATCTAGAAGCAGTATCCAGTTTATCAGCTATACTTTCAGCCTTAACCTTAAAGCCTACCATTCTAGAGAAAATAAAGGAAACTCAGACGAATGATGAAGAGTGTAGCAAGTACAAGTTAAGCATGGATTCTACGGACAAGTCAGATTTTAACCATTCCACCGATGGGATCCTTAAGTTTAGAAATAGATGGTTTGTTCTTGCCATTAAAGAACTTCGTGAAGAGATTCTTTTTGAAGCACACTCTTCCAGGTTCTCTGTTCACCCTAGGGAGTACAAAGATGTACAAGGATCTTAGGCAACATTATTGGTGGCCAAGTATGAAAAGAAGTGTGGCAGAATATTTGGAATCGTGCCTAGTTTGTCAACAGGTTAAAGTTAAGCACCAGAGACCTACAGGAATGTTACAACCCTTACCAGTTCCCAAATGGAAATGGGAACAAATAACGATGGACTTTGTTGTGGGATTGCCTAAAACAGCAAAGGGACATGATGCAATTTAGGTGATAGTTGACCGCCTAACCAAATTAGCTCATTGCCTACCGATAAAGGTGACTTACTCGATGGATCAGCTTGCTGAGTTGTATGTGCATGAAGTTGTTAGACTACATGGAAGTCCAAGCACTATAGTTTCTGACCGGGACTCTAGATTTACATCTAAGTTTTGGAAAAGTTTGCACAAGGCTATGGGAACACAACTTAGATTTAGCACAGCTTTTCACCCTCAGACAGATGGACAATCCGAAAGAACCATCCAAACATTAGAAGATATGCTCCGTGCCTGCATATTGGATTTTCAAGGATCTTGGAGTAAATATTTATCATTGGTGGAGTTTTCCTATAATAACAGTTTTCAGGCAACAATAAGAATGGCACCGTATGAAGCATTGTATGGACGAAAATGCATATCACCTTTGTACTGGGATGAAGTTGGTGAAGCACAGTTGCTTGGTCCTGACATTGTGCAACAAACTGTTGACAAGGTTGCCCTCATCCAATAGAGAATTTTGGCAGCTCAGAGCCGACAGAAAAGTTATGCAGATTGCAGGCGTAGAGAATTGGAATTTGTGAAAGGTGATGAATTTTTTCTCAAGGTATCACCATTCAAAGGAGTTTTGAGATTTGGGAAGAGAATAAAGTTGAACCCCAGGTTTATTAGACCATTCTCAATCTTCAAAAAGATTGGGAAGACAACCTACCAGTTACAGCTACCAACCTCTATGGAAGGAATCCATAATATGTTCCATGTTTCCATGTTGAAGAAGTGCATAAGAGATCCATCTCAGATTGTGGAACAACAGAGTATTGAAATTCGTCCTACCCTTACCTATGAGGAGAAACCAGTAAGAATCTTGGATTATGCAGTGAAGGTATTGCGCAACAAAGAGGTTCCTTTGGTGAAAGTATTATGGCACAACCAGAATATAGAGGAAACAACTGGGGAGCGCCAGCAAGACATGATGGACCAACATCCGGAATTATTCAGGTAACGAATTTTGAGGACGAAATTCTTTTAAGGAGGATAGATTGTAACACTCGGTTCTATTGAACCAGCTCTCTTTTATTATAAATGGTATACACTTTATTAGGCAATAATTAAAGTAGGGTTATTGAGTGACTAAACAAGGGTATAAGAGTAAATTGGAAATTTCAAAAGTGCATAACGTATTTAAGGAAGAGGGTTGGGTTTAATGCACAGTAGCCGCCACTATCTTGCTTACCATTCCTCTTTCAGCCTTCAGCTCTGCAGCAGAACTCTCTAGGCGATTCTCCTCGCCCGATTCTCCTTCAACCTAGGTAAATTTTCCTCATTTCTCTTACGATATAGCGGTTAGATACCTGAGAGAGTACAATGTGAGGATTTTGAGGATGCTGTGAATGAGGGTAGGTTCGGGTTTTGGTGATTAATGGGAATGCTCGGGTAGTAGAATTTCTAACTGGATTCCTCGATCTTTTGTTTGATTCAGGGTGAAGTTTAGTGAAGGTTTGATTGATGTTCTGTTATGAACCTAGGTGGGCAGATTTCTAAAGTAACTAGCAACCAGACAATTTCCAGAGCCAGGTAAGTGAAGTATGCTCGTGCCTTCGGGCCTACAGCACAAAATATTAGGATTATATTTACTTGAATGTGTCTGCATATTATGCATCATATTTTAAAAGTATACGAAAATGAATTTGAATGCATGTTGCCATGGTGAGGATTGAACATAACGAAACAGCTATGTGAATCAGATTTACTGTTAAGGGAATTAATTCGCCCCTTAATGAGACAGTGGATATTTTGACTTTGGGAAACTTGATCCGCTTCTTATCGAACAGGGAGATCAGAAACAGCTATGTGAATCAGATTTTCTGTTAAGGGAATTAATCCGCCCTTTAATGAGTCAGTGGATATTTTTAGTTTGGGAGAAGTGATCCAACTCCCAATTTCAAAGGGGGATCAGATCAGAAATGATGCATATGCAACTGAGATGAGAAAATAGAAACTGCATACTTAGGAATTTATGTTTCAGCATTACATTACATTATTGCTTTACTTACTTAGCATTAGGCTAATAGATGAGTTTTGTGATGTAGGTGAAGAAGTGACAGCAGGTGTTATGATTTAATGAGTTGCTGAGACTAAACTAGTTGGAGGAGTACATCTATGTAACAATCTGGCAGCTGATGGGGCAGTTTAACTGATGTCAGTTGGTGTGAAGGCTTAATTGACAATGTTTCAATTTAAGTATGTTGGATTTTCATGACAGTAGTAGTTTTAATGTTTATGGACTCATTTTGAGATTTTCTTCCAGACAAGTATACTCTGTTGTTGTTAATAGTGGTTTTACTAAATGTTGGAGTAGTGTCCGAGTTTGAGTGGTTTTGAATGAATTTTAGTAAATTGCTCAAGTTCTTTTGGTAGTCGGAGTTTTCTTTGTTAGAGTGAAATTGTTGTTGTTCTATTGTCTATCGGATGATGTCTTCGTAAAGCCATTCGATGATCGGTGGATGTCGAGTAATAAACTTATCGGAAGATATAAGTAGAAGTTTTGTCGTTTAGTGATCGGTGGATGTCGAGTAATAAACTTATCGGAAGATATAAGTAGAAGTTTTGTCGTTTAGTGATCGGTGGATGTCGAGTAATAAACTTATCGGAAGATATAAGTAGAAGTTTTGTCGTTTAGTGATCGGTGGATGTCGAGTAATAAACTTATCGGAAGATATAAGTAGAAGTTTTGTCGTTTAGTGATCGGTGGATGTCGAGTAATAAACTTATCGGAAGATATAAGTAGAAGTTTTGTCGTTTAGTGATCGGTGGATGTCGAGTAATAAACTTATCGGAAGATATAAGTAGAAGTTTTGTCGTTTAGTGATCGGTGGATGTCGAGTAATAAACTTATCGGAAGATATAAGTAGAAGTTTTGTCGTTTAGTGATCGGTGGATGTCGAGTAATAAACTTATCGGAAGATATAAGTAGAAGTTTTGTCGTTTAGTGATCGGAAGATATAAGTAGAAGTTTTGTCGTTTAGTGACCGGTGGATATCGAGTAATAAACTTATCGGAAGATATAAGTAGAAGTTTTGTCATTTAGTGACCGGTGGATGTCGAGTAATAAACTTATCGGAAGATATAAGTAGAAGTTTTGTCGTTTAGTGATCGGTGGATGTCGAGTAATAAACTTACCGGATGATGTAGTAGAAATCTTTGTCGTCTTGTGGTCGGCAAAGACTGGATGACTGAATCATCCGGCTGACGTCATCGGTAGATGCGAGTAGCAAAACTTGTCGTTTTGCGATCGGCAGAAGTCAGATGAATGATTTATCCGGCTGACGTCATCGGAGGAAGCCTTAGAATTTGTTCCTACTCCTCTTCATTGACTTCGTTCAGCGGATGAGACATTTGACTTTTATGAACTTTAAGTGTTTCACGCCTACGCTTTCATCTCTTCTGGCCGAATTATTTCTTAATATTTTAATTGATTATTCAAACACTATTTTATAGTTTTGCTTAACTTTGCCTTGCTCAAAGATTTTTCGCTACAAGTTTTTATGTTTTTAACAAATGTTCAAATTTGACTTTCAAATGAAGTTTTAAATTTAGTCCGAAATTTTTCTTAGTTATGTTCGGGTTTTTGAGTAACAGACCGGGTTTGGAAAACTCGGGGCGTTACATGCTGAGTGCCCATTCCGTGTGAGCTTACCGTCTGGAGTGCAGTTACACTCAGAACAGGTGGTACAGAATGGGTTGATATCAATTGGAAAGAAGCAGTTACCAGCTACACTGATTGTAATAGGAATAACCTGGTATGATGTGATACTCGGTATGGATTGGTTGTTTCGACACCATGCTACCATTGACTACCGAGCAGGAACAGTTGATTTCTATCCTCCTGATGGTGAGAAGCTTTCACTGCAATCATTGAAGCATGTGCAGAAGCTCTCAGTTATGGCATCGATGGAGACTCGGGAGTCTGTTACGGGTGAGTTTGTTTGTTTTCTGGCAGCTATAGTAGATTTTCAAGCTTTGGTAGAAGTTAGACCTCAGGATATAGTTGTTGTTCGTGATTTTCCCGAGGTGTTTTTGGATGATTTGCCTGGTCTACCTCCGGACTGGGAAATCGAGTTTGTAATTGATACTTATCCTGGAGCTGCGCCTGTTTCGAAGAATCCCTACAGGTTAGCTTCTCCGGAGTTAAAGGATTAAAGAAGCAGTTGGAGGAACTGGTTGACAAGGGCTTTATACGCCCTAGTTTCTCGCCCTGGGGAGCGCCCATGTTGTTTGTTAAGAAGAAAGACGGGTCGCTTCTTATGTGTATCGACTACCGGGAGTTAAACAAGCTAACGGTGAAGAATAAGTATCTGTTGCCGAGGATCGACGATTTATTTGATCAGTTGAAATTAGCCCATATATTTTCTAAGATCGATCTGAGATCAGGGTACTACCAATTGAAGGTCAGATCGCATGATATTCCAAAGACGGCTTTCAGTACTCGTTATGGACATTATGAGTTCTTGGTTATGTCGTTCAGATTGACGAATGCTCCTGCTGCATTTATGGACCTGATGAATCAGGTGTTCCGAGAGTATCTCGATAGATTCGTGATTGTGTTTATCGATGATATTCTGATTTATTCTCGTGATGAAGAGGAGCATAAGGAGCATTTGAGGATTGTTTTGGAAATTCTGAAGCGGCATCAGTTATATGCCAAATTTTCAAAATGCGAATTTTTGTTGACTTAGGTGCATTTTCTTGGCCATGTGATTAGCAGTGGTGGAATCTCGGTGGATCCAGCCAAGATTCAGTCGATCAATGATTGGCCTCAGCCGAAGAATGTCAGCGAGATTCGGAGTTTTCTGGGGTTGGCTGGCTATTACAGGAAGTTTATTGAAGGGTTTTCGAAGATAGCAGCACCTATGACTCGCTTGACTAGAAAGGATGTGAAGTATGAATGGTCTGAAGATTGTGAGCTGAGTTTTCAGATGCTGAAGCAGAGATTGACGACAACTCCGATTCTGACTTTGCCTGTGGCTGAGGAGAAATTTTGTATTTATTGCGATACCTCTCGGATTGGGTTGGGTTGTGTGCTGATACAGAAAGACAAAGTAATTGCCTATGCTTCTAGGCAACTGAAGTCTTATGAGAAGAACTATCCGACCCATGACTTGGAATTAGCAGCAGTGGTCTTTGCTTTAAAGATCTGGAGGCATTACCTTTACGGTCAGCAGTGCGACGTATATTCAGATCATAAAAGTCTGAAGTATATCTTCACTCAGAAGGAGTTGAATATGAGGCAGCGGCGATGGTTAGAGTTCGTAAAGGACTATGATTTGGAAATTAAATATCACCCCGGTAAAGCTAATGTAGTTGTAGATGCCTTAAGCCGAGTATCGACTTCAGTTTCAGCTTTGGAGGCTGGTATGTCCGGACATTTGAGGTCTGAGGTTCAAAAATTTGAATTGGAGTTGGTTTCAGACTTGGCTGCAGTGTTATCGGATTTATCTTTAAAGCCTACAATTTTGGAGAAGATTAGAGAAGCTCAGCAAGACAATTTGGAGTGTAATAAGTTCAAGTTGAGTATGTTATCTGATGATCAGACGGAGTTTAGCTATTCTGTCGATGGTATTCTGAAGTTTCATGATAGATGGTATATTCCAAGTAATGAGCAGCTTCGGAAGGAAATTTTAGCTGAAGCTCACTCTTCAAGATTTTCTGTTCAACTAGGCAGCACAAAGATGTACAGAGATCTTAAGCAGCATTACTGGCGGCCAGGTATGAAGAAGTCTGTGGCGGAGTTCGTTGAAATGTGCTTAATTTGTCAGCAGGTAAAGGCAGAGCATCAGAGACCTGCTGGGAAGTTACAGCCATTGCCGGTTCCTGAATGGAAGTGGGACCAGATTTCTATGGACTTCGTGGTCGGATTTCCTAGGATGACGAAGGGCTTTGACGGTATTTGGGTGATTGTAGACCGGTTAACAAAGTCAGCTCATTTTCTGCCGGTGAAGATGACTTACAGCATGGATCGGTTTGCTGAACTCTACATCCAGAAGATTCTGAGGTTACATGGAGTGCCGATTTCTATAGTATCGGACAGGGACCCGAGGTTCACATCTAATTTTTGGAAAAGTTTGCATAAAGCGATGGGGACTCGATTGAACTTCAGTACAGCATTTCATCCTCAGACGGACGGACAATCTGAGCATACTATTCAGACTCTTAAGGATATGTTACGAGCGTGTGTATTGGAGTTTCAAGGTTCCTGGAGTAGATATCTGCCTTTGGTAGAGTTCTCGTATAACAATATTTATCAGGACACTATTGGTATGGCTCCATACGAGGCTTTATATGGAAGAAAGTGCAGATCACCTCTTTATTGGGATGAGGTCGGGGAATCTAGTCTAATTGGCCCTGAAATTATACAGCAGACTAGAGATAAAATACAATTTATTTGGCAACGCATTTTGACAGCTCAGAGCAGACAGAAAAGTTATGCCGATGGTAGAAGGCGGGAGCTGGAGTTTGATGTTGGCGATGAGGTTTTCCTGAAGATCTCGTCGTTTAAGGGTGTCATGAGGTTCGGAAAGCGGGGCAAGCTTAACCCGAGATATGTTGGCCCATTCCCAATTATGAAGCGAGTGGGGAAGACAGCATATCAGTTGGAGTTGCCAGCTTCGATGGAGGGAGTGCATAATGTATTCCATGTGTTGATGCTTCGGAAGTGTCTGAGGGATCCATCGCACGTGGTAGTACAGCAGGAGCTCGAAGTGCAGCCTACATTGTCCTATGAGGAGAAACCGGTGGAAATATTAGATTATGCAGTGTAGAAATTGCGTTACAAGGATATTTCACTGGTGAAGGTGCTGTGGCGCAACCACAACATTGAGGAGGCAACGTGGGAGCGTCAACAGGACATGATGGAACGCTATCCAAAATTGTTCAGGTACGTAAATTTTGAGGACAAAATTTTTGTAAGGAGTGTGGAGTGTAACACTCGAGAATTTCCTGTAACGCACGTATGTCTAAGATTAAACGATTAGAGGGTTAACGTTTAGGAATGAAAGGTTTGGAAAACAATGCAAAGTGAGGAATGTAAGTGACAAGTCAAAGGATGAAGGAAGTGTGGTTATTGGTGGAAAATGTAAGGTTTGAATTCAAACCTTGGAAAAGTCAAATTTCCTAACCAATCAAAAATTTGGTAAATGTGAATAAAAAGGTGATATTGATAAGGCTTTGGCGTTGGATTTAATGAGTGAAGGGGAGGGCTTAATGGTATTTTCAATGGTTATTAAATGCATAAAAAAAAGGGAAAGAAAATGGTATTAAATGTTAGGTTTTCTTCATTGTTCTTTTTCTCCATCGACACTCTCTCCCTTTCATCCATAGCCGACGCTTCCCCTCCCAAGTTCTTCAATTTCTCAAGGGTATTTCAAGGTAAAATCGATTGGGTTTTGCTTTGTGTACATTTGGATGAAGCTTAAGAGTGTTTGTAGGGTGTTTTAGGAGGTTTTGGTGAGGGTTTGAAAACCCTAAAAGGAGGAGTCCGAAAATTGGGTTCTCCTTGGGGGTTTTCTTCCTCTTTTGATTAATTAAGCCTTAGATATGTTAGTTTAGGTTGTTGGAGTGATTAGATTATGGATTGGAAATTATTTACACAAAATCAGTTTTTAGGCATAAAGTGTACCGAGTCTGTTTGCTGGATTTCGAGTTGGCTAGGTGTTTGTTTAATGGATTTGAGTTTTTCAATGCATAGTAAACGTGTAGAGGTTTCTGAATTGGGGTGGCACGTCGAATTCTGTTGAAAAATGAGGGAGTTAGGACCGTTTGAAGTTTGACGGTCAAAATTGTGCAAAAATCGGGTTTAGTGTTTTGATAGAGGAATGTGTTTTAAGTATTGTTTAGTTTTAGTTAGAAAATTTCCTCAGATTGTATTGATAATCAAGCTAAGTTTCCATGATTTTAGGTCATCGAGTGTGTAAATTAATTGATAGAAGTTTGCAAGCGATAGCTGAGCCATCAGGTAAGTAGTGGGTAATATTCTTTCGCCTCTGGGCCTACACCATAGAACGATAGGGCTATTTGTTATTGTTTTGCATCGTGTTGCGTTGTGTTATTGCTTTGCGTTGTGTTATTGTTTTGCTTCGTGTTGCGTTGTGTTATTGCTTTGCGTTGTGTTATTGTTTTGCATCGTGTGGTGTTAAGTTGTTGTGCGTTTTTAAATTGCATTTCTTTGAAGCATGCATCATGATGTAGAGTACGCTAGATATGTGTTGTAGCATGGTTTGTCGTTCTTTGTGTGTTTGTTGTGTGAGGGTGATAACAATGTGTCAGTGTAAGGCACTTCGGTGCGGGCAACTAAGGCACTTCAGTGTGGGCAACTAAGGCACTTCGGTGCGGGCAACTAAGGCACTTCGGTGCGGGCAACTAAGGCACTTCGATGCAGGCAACTAAGGCACCTTTCGATGCAGGCAAACTGAGTGTTAGAAACTGCATGTGTTAGGATGTTTGAGCATTGTGTGTGTTGCATTCATAAATCCCTACTTGCTAAGCATTAGGCTTACGTTTTGTGTTCTGTGGTGTAGGTGACGAAGTGTTTTCAGGTGAGCTCGATAATGAGGATCAGGATTAGCATCAGTTGGGGATACGTGGAGCACGCCGGTGCAGGTCAATTGTCAGGGCGCTTCGACCTAGTTCTTGGGGTGTGGCTTGTATGGGAGATTTTGAGGTGGTACGGTTAGTTTTGTGAGAAATGTTTTGGTTAGTTTGAGTTAGTATTGGGGTGTATATAGTTGTATATATGTTGCTTGGGTTGTGGTTGAATTCGGGTTGGATTTGTGGTGTTAGTTTAGTTATTTTGTTTTGGTGTATATAGTACTTGTATTTGGTTGAATTGGAGCTTAAATGTTGTTTATTTTTCAGGTTTTGGTTATAAAAATTTTAGGCGCTATGCCGCCCGTTTTTAATAATTAACGTCGGGTTTACGTTCTCTATTTTTTTCGTTAATTGTTTTAAGTCGGTTTTTCAAGATTTTTATGGGACATGAAGTTGAGGGTGTCGGGGAGGTGTGTTTAAATTTTCAGGGAATTTGGAAGTGTTTTGCTTGTAGAAAAAATGAAGGAAAGTCGAGATAGTCGGAAAAAGGGCAATTTTGGACGTTTTTGGGCCAAAAACCAGAGCGGGTGGCGATCGAACGCCGCGGGGCGATGATCGATCGCCCAAGGGGAGTGTTTTAAAGTTAGAAACAGAGCGGGTGCCGATCGGTCACCGTTTCTTGGCGATCGATCGCTCGTGGCATGCATGGAGCACGCGCTAGGCGCGCTAGGCGCGCACTGGGGGAGGCTGCTCGCGCGTTGGGGCCGCGCTGGGAAAACGCTGTGCGCGCGCGCGATGCTTAGCCGCCCCAGATTGATTTTTTTTTTAAATTTCTTTGAACTTCCTATTTCCAAATCATTTTAACCCGACATTTTCCGATGTATTTTAAGCGTATTTTAGACACGTTTTCCAACAAAAATTGAGGGTTCGAAAAACCCAAAAACTGAGTCAAAAAATTTACGAAAAAATATTTTAAACGTCGTTTTAAACACGGGATAGCATAGCAAAGTAGCGCACCGGGCCCGAGGCGGGTTCGGGGTGTTACAAAAACTAGAGCTACTGACCCTAAAAAACTCTTGACTTCAAAATACTACAGTCTTAATGAAGTTTTTGATCCTCTCGAAAATGTTTCGATTTCAAAACCAGTAACAATCCAAAATTTAAATCGAGAAGTTAACGAATTAAAAACATAATTAATTCAACTTCGAAACAATTATTATCAATATCAAATAATAAAGGATAACTGTCACTCTAATTTAGAAAATATGACGGATTATCAAGATAACAGTATTGATTCTCCCAACAATCATACTAAATTTCCTAAAGAAGAAAATCCTTTTTTAAACAGCATTAATCGAGTCATTTTTCAAAAATGGTTCATTAAGATTACCTTAATAATAAATTAGGATTTTACCATTCAAAATATAACTGCTCTTGTGGATAGTGGAGCAGACATTAATTGTATTCAAGAAGATATTGTTCCTTCACGATATTTTGAAAAAACAACTCAATCATTAACTGCAGCAGGTGGCAGTAAATTAAAAATCAAATACAAATTATCAAAAGTTTCTATTTGTAATAACGAAACTAGTCTGGAAACAAGTTTTTTATTAGTTAAAAACTTGCAGCAAAAGGTGATTCTTGGAACATATTTTCTAAACAAAATAATGCCAATAAAGACAATTAACAACAATGGAATTTATGCAACTATTGAGAATCAGGAAATTCTATATCCTTTTATTTCTGATCCAGAAATAAAAATTTTAAATGAATTAAAATCATTTTATGAAATGAAAGAAAAATATATTAATTTTCTCAAAACAGAAATTTGTTATTTAAAAATTGAACAACAACTTCAAACTCCAAAAATTATTGAAAAAATTAAAGAAATTAAAAACAATGTGTCAATCTGAAGTCTGTGAACAGGCTCCAAATGCCTTTTGGGAAAGGAAACGACATATCGTTTCACTTCCATATATTTCTGAATATAATGAGAAATTAATCCCAACTAAAGCTCGTCCTAGTCAAATGAAGAAAGACTATTTGGACTTATGTAAAAAGGAAATCACAACCCTTTTTGAAAAGGGTCTTATCCACAAAAGTTACTCATCGTGGAGTTGCACGACTTTTTATGTTAATAACAGTAACGAAAAAGAACGAGGAGTCCCTCGCCTTGTTATTAATTATAAATCTTTGAATGATCTTTTAAAATGGATTCGATATCCTTTAGCAAATAAAAAAGATCTTTTAGATCGTTTACAATCTGCAACAATATTTTCAAAATTTGATATAAAATCTGGATATTGGCATATTCAAATAACCGAAAAGGATCAGTATAAAATTGCATTCGTTGACCCTTTTGGACACTTTGAATGGAACGTAATGCCTTTTGGCTTGAAAAATGCTCCTTCTGAATTCCAAAATATAATGAATGATATATTTTCCATTCATTCTGAATTTTGTGTAGTTTATATTGATGATGTTCTTGTTTTCTCATCATCAATAGATCAACACTTTAAACATCTTAGAATTATAAAAGATGTAATTAAAAAAATAAATTAGTCATTTCTGCTGCTAAGATGCAGTTGTTCAAAACAACTATTTGTTTCTTAGGACATACAATAAATCAGAGAACAATTGTACCAATTAATTGAAGTATTGAGTTTGTATCAAAATTTCCCGATGAAATTAAAGATAAAACTTAACTTCAAAGGTTTCTTGGAAAGTCTAAATTATTTAGGAAATTTCTATCAAAATCTTTCCAAAGATACTTTTATATTGTACAAACGTTTGCAGAAAAATCCACCTCTGTGGACCCAAGATCATATAGAAGCTGTAAAATGAATAAAATCAAAAGCTGAAAATTTACCATGTTTATGTTTATCAAATGCTTCTTGGAACAAAATTGTTTAAACCGATGCCTTGAATATAGGCTTCCGAAGAATTTTAAAACAACTAAATCCAAAAACAAATAAATAAGAATTAATTTGATTTACCTCAGGTTTTTGGAAACAAACCTAATTAAATTATTCAACTGTAAAAAAAAATGCTTTCTATTGTTAAATGCATTTCAAAATTTCAAGATGATTTGCTTAATAAAAAATTTATCCTTCGAATTGATTGCTCCTCTGTTAAAGTTATTTTATCAAAAGATGTGAAAAATTTGGTTTCAAAACAAATTTTTGCACGATGGCAATCTAAATTATCTGTTTTTGATTTTTCTATCTAATACATCAAAGGCACTAACAATTCTTTGCCAGATTTCCTTACTCAAGAATTTTTACAGGATGCAGTACCCCCAGTCCCCCATGAGGGGTAAAGGTCAAGGCCGAGGTCGTGGCTGCGGACGCAAATCAAAAATGTCTTATCAATTTGATTTTCCCATTTTAGGGGAATCATCCAATTCTCCTAAATCAGGGGAAACATCAAAGTCAAATGAAAATCCAAATATATATATATATATTTGTAGCACCTGGTTTCACTGAACTAACATATCTTATCAACTAATAGTATACATTTTATGGATAAAATTGGGAGAAATATTGATTAGGTTAATAAGTGACTAAGTAAGGGTACAATGGTAAATTGAGACCTATAGTAATAATCTATTAAAGAAAGAGACTTTGTGATTAATGCACTGTAGCCACCACTATTCTCTATTTTTTCTCTTTCGGTTTTTAGCTCAAGTAGCAGAGCTCCCTAGGCGATTCTTCTACTTGATTCTCCTCCGAACTAAGTGATTCCTATTTTGATTCCTTGCTATACTAGTAGCTAGCGACGATTGGGGAGAGTATAAATGTGAGTTTCGTGAATGCCGTATGGGTGAGCTAGTTCAGGTTTTGTGGTAAATCAAGAATTCTCAATGAACTAAGCTTCCAAACTAGTGTCTCTAAAATTCTAGCGGTTTAGAATGGAGTTTAGAGAAAGTCTAATGTATGTTCTGTCTATGGCTTTAGGTTTGAGTAAGCTCCCGAGGTAGTCTTCCACCCAATACTTTTCAGGAGACCAGGTAAGTAAAGTATGCTTATGCCTTCGGGCCTACATCACAAAATAGTAGGATTGTGTATGCTTGAATGTGTTTGTATGTCATGTATCATATTTTGAAAGTATGCAAAAATGAATTTACATGAAATGTCATGGTAAGGAATAAACAGACTGTAACAGTTGTTAAGAGAACTAATCTACCCATTAATCAAGAAAGAGGATGTATAACTTTGGGAGAAGTGATCCAACTCCCAATTTCACAGGGGGATCAGAACAGTTGTTAAAAGAACTAATCCGCCCCTTAATCGAGAGAGAGGATATATGACTTTGGGAGAAGTGATCCAACTCCCAATTTCACAGGGGAATCAGATCAGAAACGAATGCATATGCAACTGAGTTGAGAAAGTAGAAACTGCATGTTTAGGAATTTATGTTTCAGCATTTCATTTCATTACTGCTTTACTTACTTAGCATTAGGCTAATAGATGAGTTTTGTAATGTAGGTGAAAAAGTGACAGCAGGTGTATTCTCTGAGTTTGCTGAGAACTAGGGAGGTTGGAGGGGTGCATTCATGCACCGATCTGGCAACTGATGGGGCGGTTTAACTGGTGTCAGTAGATGAGAAGATTTAGTAAACTATGATTCAATTTAAGTATGTTGAGAGCTTTTGTGACAGTGGTAGTTTTAATGTTTTTGAATACATTTTAGACCTTTCTGATAATGATACTCTGTTGGTTTTAATAGTGGTTTTATCAAATCTTGGAGTAATGCATGGATTTAAGTAGTTTTGAATGATTTTTAGTAAAATGCTCAAGTTCTTTTAGTAGTCGGAGTTTTGTTTGTTTAGAGTGAAATTGTTGCTATGCTGTTTTATGGAGTGTTTTTGATCTATCGATAGATGATGTCTATCGGCAGATGTCGAGTATTTTTTATCTATCGGTAGATGATGTCTATCGGCAGATGTTGAGTATTTTTGATCTATCGGTAGATGATGTCTATCGGCAGATGATGAGTATTTTTTGTCTATCGTTGGATGTAGTCCATTGGTGGATGTGAGTATTAGAATTTGTCGTTTTGTGACCGGGTGATGTCGAGTATTATATCTATCAGAAGATGAAGGAAGAATTTTGTCGTTTTGTGATTAGCAGATGTTACTTGAGGATTTTTGTCGTCTAGTGACCGGATGACGCAACTTGTTCTATCGATAGATATGTACAGCCGATGCGTTGTCGGCAGATGTGAGCAATGACGTGTGAAGTCGACGTGTCGATTTTGTCTCTGCTTTCACCGCTGAGTCTTTTGTCCATACTTCTACCTATGGCACTGTTTGGTGGTAGAAGCCTTCTGTTTCTGTTTCTGCCTCTACCGTTGACTTTGTTCAACGGAAGACGCGTTTGACTTTTTACGAACTTTAAGTTTTTCACGCTTAAGCCTTCATTTCTTTTGGCTGAATTATTTCTTAATATTATAGCTGATTATTCAAACGTTGTTTTATAGTTTTGCTCAACTCTGTTCTGCCCAAATGATTTTTCCGCTGCAAACTTTCAATGTTTACCTTGTAAAATGTCAAATTTTGTCCATTGAGTGAAGTTTTAGAATTTTCTCAAAAATCCTATAGTTCGGTTCAGTATCTTGTGTAACAAACTGGGTTCAGAAAACTCGGGGCGTTACAGCTTTTCTTAACCTTATTGTTCTTTCTTTTCTAATTTAAAATTTTTGATTAATGTTATACGATTCTACTTCTTTTGTCACTATGAGATTTATTATTCATCTTATAATTCTTCTCTTCTTACACTTGTCAATTATAGATTGGTTAGCACTCAACATGATATGCCTCGAAGGCCTATGACTCGTTCACAAATTAAGGAACGTCAAATAACCAATCTTTCTTTTAACAAGTTTGTTAGTCTTGTAGGTAAAGATATATTTTATAGCTAGGAGTCGGAGCCAAATTCTCAAAACAAGAACAAGCCTATGCATGCCCTTTCATGGGAAACACTTACAAAATCACCTTGCATAAAAGAGGAAATTTGTCTTCCCGTAGACAAATTCGTGTAATCAAGCTTGTTAGTTCTTATATTTTTGTTACAAACATTGGGCTTTTTGTGTAATTGTGGCAAACATTAGCCATGTACATTTTATATGTTTGCTTAGTTAATCTTAGGTTGGATCAGGTGATCGAAAAGTGGCACGCACGAGTGTAAGGTTGGCTGAGCATCGTGACATGAAGGTTGGCACACTCTGAAGCCTGGATTAGCACACAAGTAGTGATGTCATGGCCAGAGGAGTTAGCACGTGCGAGGGTTTTAATAGAAGTTAGGCACTCACGAGAGGATACCACAACCTAGTGCTGTAGTCGAATGGCGTGCACAGAATGGATAGCCTAGCCGGCTCTGAAGCTAGTTGCTATGCACACGCGCATACGAAACGAGAAGCATCGTTGCCCAACGACTATTTTTTTGTAACAGCTTTTTCTTTCTCTTCTGAAGCCAGAAACCCAACTCTTTTGAGCACCTATTTAAACTCAATTTAGAGCATTGTAAATCACTTTTGATCAACTGAATATAGTAAAGATTTTCTTCCAAAAAAATTTCGAAGTGCTCTTCGAAGTTTTCTCTCGATTTCTCATCAGTATGTAATATCCGATCGGGTTATCGTCCATTTCTGCCAAGTTTTGGGTTACTTGGTGGTTCTCAATCGACATCCTCTCTCCACTCCTTCAAGGATTGGAAACCAGAAGAAGGGTGGAAAACCTTGTCTTTCGCTGGAGCGGTCCTTCATATCGGAGGTCTCCTTCTCCAACGGTGCTGTCGTTGCCATTCGAACCAGTTGCGGAAGTCGAATGTATTCCAGCCACCAGGTAAGTTTTTTGTCACACTTTCAAAGTTCTTGATGCAATTTTAGAACGAACGTATAGAGATACTAGATTTGGGGTATTTTTTGGGTAAACCAAGAACACAGAACCTTGTCTTTACTTGCCTTTGTTCTTTGCATGTTTTTGGCAGACTTAAATCGTATCATTATCATAGCCTAGCTCTTTCCTTTGTTAGTGCCCTCTATTTTTAGTGGCGCTTTGTTGAAGTTGTTAAACAATAGATTTGCTGACTACAAGTTGGATTAGTCCTGAACGCAAAACAAAATACTACTTTCAACCGAGGAGAAGTAAAATTGTTGTTAACTTTCATGTGTTAATTGTGTCTTATTGTCAGAATACTTTATGTCGTATTATCTCCTAATTGGGTAAATCATTTTGTGTTGTTGTTGGGCCGTGATTTGAAAAATAGTTTTGTTGAGATAGTCTTTTCTTTGTTTTGAAGTCATTGTGTTAGGTGTGTGTTTATTATATATCTTCTGATTATTAGCTTCATATTGGTGTATTTGTTGTTGTAACGACCCCAGTAGGGCCGAGACATAATTCATGACTTTCTTAATCATTTAATTCTAACTTTATGCATCATGTTCATTACTAGCATTGTTTTTATCATAATTTTTTTTTTCTTTTTTTAAAAAAACTTAGAACTTAAAACTTGACTCGCAGACAACATATCATCTGACAGAACTAAACCATCCAAAACTCGACTCTTTCATTAATCTAATAACTCTTTAGTCCACAGAATCGAGCGACTATGCTCGGTTATCAGTTCCATGACATAATCGAGCAGAAAAGAAATGCCCTCAGATCACACGACGGCATTCTGCTTAGGCTGCATGGGTTTGCATGCATCGACTGATAGGGTACACATCATCCGATTTGTCACGTGTACTCTGCATGACTCAATTATCGTTGCCCAATAGAAGACATCTTCCGGTGGGTACGTGCATCTCTCGTGATTCATTAAACATCACTTGACATAAGCGATAAACTACATCGCCCAATCGCTAGACGACAAAACAATACTTACATCATCCGGTATTCGAAATACACTACATTGCCCGATCGCTAGACGACAAACAATACTATATTATCCGGTATTTGAAATAAACTACATCGCCTGATCGCTAGACGACAAACAATACTTGCATCATCCGGTAAGGGACATCATCCGGTAAGAGACATCATCCGGTAAGAGACATCATCCGGCAATCGACAAACAGTTCACCACCTACCGGTGACGCAGCCGGATGATTCATTCATCCAGCTTCTATCATTCAACTCACACCGGTGACGTCAGCCGGATGATGCATTCATCCGACTTCTATCACACGGCAGTAAATCCTGAAAACCTTCAAGCAACTCATATCGACAGAAAGATGACCTAACCTTCACAGATCTCATACTTCGTGGACATAAACGTAGGCAGACATAAATCATGGACTCATCTTGAATACATGTTGCAGAAGACTTAGTTTGTCACGACCCTAATACTGAACCCGTATTTCCCGTACTATTATTTTTTTTTTTTTACACTATATACTTTAAATAAACTTTACGCGGAATTTAAACTGAAGTTGAAATCGGAATTAAAAGCAAACCTTGAAAAGAAAACATATAACAATTTAATAAAACAGGAAAAACATTTATTAAAACATTTAAAACTTAACAGAAAAGAGGGGAGGGCAGAATTGGAAATCGGCCACCGAAAGGACGCAGCGACCGATTGCTGCAAGTTGCAGCGTTCGATCGCTGCAAGCGCTGCACCATGCAGCGCTCGATCGCTGCATGTTGCAGCGCTCGATAGCTGCACCATGCAGCGCTTGATCGCTGCATGTTGCAGCGATCTGTCGCTGCACAGCAGCGACCAGAACACCTGGCTCTCTGGATTTCTCCAGAGAGCAAATACTTCAAGCTCTCTGGAATCCGATTCCAGAGAGCCAACACTTCCTATTCTCTACACTATTTTCTCATTTCATACCACTTCTTTTTTCATCAATAATCACAATTAACACTTAACTTAAACTCGATCGACTTACAGCGGACTTTGCGAAATCCAACTGCGTGGATACATTTAAAAACTAGACAAATCCTCCTGTTTTCAAATCACTTACCATTCAAATAAAACTTTATCAAATCAGTTCATAAACAGGTTTTCAAAACGTTTAAAACCTCAAAAGAAAACCTATCCACTATCAGATCCAAACACCCTAAAATATCTATACAATCATTAATAAAAATCATCCCAAAACCCTCAAAATACCGTACATACATCCCCACGGGTCAAGTAAGCATCGACTGCGCAACACACCACCGCAGGCCATCATCTGTCAACTGCCTCACACATCAGGAGGAGGAACGTTGTCCTCACCTGGCTCAATGTCACCTACACCATACAGACATCTATGAGATAAAAATCTCAGTAAGCTCTAGTAAATGCAAATGCATGCTGTGCATGTGACTTTATAAATCATGCTTTGTTTTCTTTACTTTGCTTTACTTTACTTTTCTTTGCTTTGCTTTACTTTGCTTTGCTATAAACTATATACCGAAGGGCCATTTGAACTATATACCGAAGGGTCATTTAAACTGTATACCGTAGGGACATCATTTCTTTGCATTTACTTTAAAACGTCGTGCGGAAATTCAGTTTTCATGACATTTGAAATACGTGATGCATGAACAGAAATGAACAAAAAATAAACAATCAACATGCATACCATCAAGACCGAAATGGAATAACCTATAACAATTATAAACCTATCTACCCGACCAAAGCAATTTAAAACAAACAATCCATTGAGATCCTCGACGCTACATCGAAGTACGGTGTAGGCCAATCGGCCAGAGAAGATCACGAGAACTTACCTTGCGCGCACAGAGCCTCGAGCTTCGTCCACGAGAGTCGTTCGCCTGAGGCAAAACACGACATTTGCCGTTAAAACCGAATTAAGCTATTAAACGTCCAAATTAACAAAACCTTAACTAAAGATATTTCCTAAAGCTTTAATCCAATTCATCGAGCTATTTATCGAGTAATACAAGCTCGGCAACTCAAATCCCAATTTACGAGCTTTCCTCTAAATCTCAAAATTTCACAAAATCGAACATTTTCACAAATTAATCTAGTTTCGTCCAATAACGTCCACTACGTTCTATACGTTCATAATCTACGATAACCTATTGATTTCGAACCCTAAATCTCGATTTTTACAAAAACCTAATCGAAACCCTAATTGTTCAAACTCCATAAAACTTGAAATAAACGCTCTAAGAACCTAGATTCATACCTAGGGTAGCGAGAGGATGAGAAATCGTGAAGAAAACGGAACGATCAGAGGAAGAATCGGAGTCGGCGTTGAGGATTCGCCGCGGGCAGAGAGGAGAAGCCGAGAGGTTTCTTCTTTGGAAATCGATTTTCCGAATGAAAATCGATTAAGGCCTTTTGCCTTTAATAAATAATAAAAGTTAATTGCTTAAATGATGATTTTGCCCTTTCTCTTATTTTTCTATTCGTTTCGTCCTTCGTTTCGTTAATCGGCTAACTATTCGGTTTCTCCAAACTTCCTTATTTTACCCAAAAGTCCAATTTATTATTTGGGATTTATTAAAACTGTCCGATTGCAAATCGGACCACATTTACTATTTTTACTAAAACGTCCTTTACATTTCGATAAATGTATTTACTCGGAATATAGCGTCCAAACTCCGAAAATTCTCATAATTTCCTTAAAACTCCTATTAATCGTCAGGATCGTAATGACGCTTTCTTTTCGAGAAACGGGCTTGACTCGATATATTTACGAAAATGCCATTTATATTAAAATAATAATATCCCGAAAAGCCGGGATATTACATTCCATCCACCTTATTTAAAATTTTGTCCTCAAAATTTGCCCTAAGTTATAGTCCTTGGCATCACTGTCTCATGTCCTGCGGTTTTATACTTTGATCTATCATCTGTACTTATGGTCATTCCTCGTGGTTCTTAACCCAAAACTGTCCACTGTGCCCTCCAACATTGGTCTTAAACATGTATTCTCTACCTTCGATCTGGTCGTACACTTCCTTACTAAAGTACTGAGCTTAGTTAAGTTCTTAAATCTCCATAACTTTTCCATAACTTCGTTGGCTTCGTCCGTAGTAGAAACTCACGTCGACCCAAACTTCTATATTCGCTCGGGTAACGATTCGTTGTAACCGTATCACCCATAGGATTTCCTAGTCACCTATCTTCTTGAGTAACCCATTGACCTATGAAGACTATTTCTGTGCGGATTTCCTAATTAAGTCCTCATTGTTATACCCTACAACTATACGACTATAACACGACTTTGTCTATGTGAGTCAAACTATGAGCTACAGTCGGTATTTACTTAGAATTTCATCTCTAACAAAAATTCGAACTTCCTTTTATTAACTCTGACCCGTCATCCCTAGGGCCAATCTCTACGATTCTAATCCAAAACGTCGACTATACCTTCCAACCTTAGCCTTAAACTCGAAATCTCTACTCTCCATTGGATTGTACATATCCTCACTCACACATTAAGTCTTACTAAATCTCCTAAATCACATACTTTCCTAGGCAACTTACCAATCCCGCCAGTTATTTCAGGGCGGATTTTACAACTAAGCTTACACTGTTATACCCCTCGAACTATGTCACCAGAGTTTCCTTATAACATCGCTCCCATTCTAAGTTTTTGTCCTTAAATTCTACCACTATGTTCTTAATCAAAGTTCTCACACTGCTTACGTTACACTCTTTTGCTTATCTTAAACTCTATTTTCTCTAAGCACGGTCAAGTCTCTAAATCTCCCCATTGATGCACTCTAAACTAGTCATTCTAACCTAAGCCATTCATGCACTACTTGGTCTCGACCTGCCACACACGAGTCGATCACTAGAAATTTACTAACTTAATCTCACCTCTAAGTTTACTTAGATGGTTTCGGTGACAATTCTCACTCTCCTTATTCTATAAATCGCAAATTTCTCAATTTGTTATCCTTTAAACACCAATCTAAGCTCTCATTTATTCCTACTTTACCTTCACTAAATTCGTCAAGGCTACTTTGAGTTCATCGACTAATCTATATTTGTTCGCTCTTTCCCAATCAGGTTCCAACTATTCTATTCGAAAATCATTCTAAGTTTAACTCTTGAATTCTATCTTAATCTAGATACTCCTAACTTCATACGAATCCTCAATATACGAGCTCTACGGTACCCTTTCATCTATTTAAACACACTCCATATATTACAACAATCTAGAGTATTCCTTTATAGGTTTATTTCTCAATTTTCATCTTCCTTGACTAGTCATAATCTAATACTCCAAAAGGTTGTCAATTAGACACAATCCCTACCTACTTAAAATCCATATCCCATAGGGTGTATTCCTCTAATTGTTACTAAACTCTAGGTGCGCAAACTCCGTTGATTAAATCGAACTAATCCTACTAATGTAGAACTATATTTCTATATGGTGTTTATTGTTATATGTGTATCCTCTTATCTTCTCCTCGAGGTCCGCCTAGTAATCCTTCTTACTCACCTATTACTCTCTTCCTTACTAATTTCAGATCTAAATATTTTATCTATCATTTACATATCGTTGTATAAGTAATTTAAATAATACCTGCAATTGTAGAAGGCTGGGCCCCATCATCGGCGTTGTCAGGCTCGATGAGTGCAAAGACTCTCGGTACAACTTTCCTTTGATCTCTGCCATGTTGATCTCTGCCTGATTGATCTCGACCTTGATTCGGGCAGTCTTTAACAAAGTGGCCTGGTTCTCCACACCAATAGCACACATTTGTGCCTACCCTGCACTGTCCCCTGTGCTCCCTCTGGCATTTAGGGCAAAGAGGTAACTGAGAAGCCCTTTGTACCTGTTTGCCTTTCCCTCGATCGTTGCCTCCTTCTAGAGGCCTTTTAATGTCTCTTTGCTGCTGTTGTTGTTGTTTCTGTGCTCTCGGCTGCCAGCCTTGATTCTGCGACTGAGGTGGAATCTCACGGAAGAAGCCCTTAGTTGGCTCCCTCAGTCTAACACAAGTAGCTCTGGCGGCCTCAATATCCAGAGCCCTAGCTGTGACGTCAGAATAAGGTACATCAATAATACCTGATACAACAACGTGCATCCGGATCTCCAAATTAAGGCCCTCCATAAACTGGTGGACCTTCTCCTCGTTATCACTGACAAGGCGCGGTGCAAATCGCGATAAAGCCTCAAACTTCCGGATATACTCTGCAACTGAACCTGTCTGCTTCAGCTGCGTGAACTCATTCCTCTTCGCCACTCTCACTGTGCGGTTAAAATACTTGTCAAAAAATACAAACTTGAACCGATCCCAAGTCATAACTGATACGTCCGTCGTCGCTTTGATCGAATCCCACCAGAAATGGGCATCCATCGCTAAGTGAAGGTAGCATACGCCACCATGCTCTCGTTCCCTACCTCGGCATAAGCTAACATATCCTCCATAACTCGGATCCATTCCTCCGCAACAGTAGGATCCGATGATCGACCATCGAACACTGGAGGTCGTAGGCCCTGAAACTTCTGCATGCCCTGGTTGTTGGGAACTATCAAATCTCGGGCCCTCTGGTTTTCCCGATTTACTAAGTCCGCAATTTGCTGCGCTTGCCGGTCCATATGCTGAGACTGGCGATCTATCAACTCCGTAAATTGATCTAGCGCATCATCTCTAGGATCCCTTCCTCGAACCATTTTATAAAAATCCTATAAAAGATCAAAGCAATAATTGTAGCACCCAGAAAGTTCGTTTTAAAGATTTCGAGCAAATAAGTTTAGAGTTTGATATTTGGAGCAATTATAGAACGATAATTCAGGGAAATAATGAATTAAGTCCAAATGGCCAACGAGGAGTTTTGTTAGGACCCTAAGGATAAATAGAATTATTGGGAGGGATAAGGGAATTTTGGAGAAATTAAACCGATGGATGAAATAATGATTTAAGTTAAAGAAATAGGCTAAGGGCATTTAGGTAAATTTGTTTTAAAAGTCAAAAATTTAATAAAAGGCAAAAAGCCTTCTCTCTCTTTCTCATTTCTCCTCCACGCACGAAAACTCCCCTCTCCCTCTCCTTAGGTGATTTTCTCTTCTCCCCATTGCCGATCCTCAACCTTGGCCATTCTCCTCCATTTTGGCGATTCTCTCCCTCAAGTTTCTTCCCCAACTCGACTCTTAAGGTAAGCTCTACGCTTTGGTCAAGTGATTGGTTGGTTTTAGGGTTTGTTTTAAGTTAGGGTTTGTGATTAAATTTAGGGTTTTTGTTAGAAATCGTTAGGGTTAGTTATTTATTAATCATTGATGATGTTTAATGTTAAATCTAAGTTGTTGGAGTAGATTAATGGTGTTGGATGATGTTTAATGTGAAATCTAGGTTGTTGGAAAAGTAGTTTAACACCATTAATGGAGTTTTGAAGTTGGTGAGCACCAAGTGCTCGATAAAATGCCTAAACGAAATGATTTAGAGTTTTTGGAAGGATTTGTCCTACCTCGAGAAGTCGATTGTTTAGATTCGATATTTGAAAGTTGATATTAATGATGTGTTGTTAAATGCTCTAGGTAACCCAAGCTCAAAGGACGGTGCTCGGCATATTAAGGACGCCAGGTAAGTGAGCGTTAGGCTTTCCGGCCACTAAGGCCCTACGTCGTACAATGTTGATGATGTTTGATGTGATGAAAAAAGGTGGAAATAGGGGTTGGTAGAAAGGACGGGTAGTTTTAGGTAGTGCTTTAGTGATTTAAGTAGTGCTCGTTTGATAGGTTTTTCCTTACGTATATTATACCTCATGCATCATGTTTTACGAAAGTGCATACGAACTGTTTATGAGCATGTTTTATGAAAATGTTGAATTAAAGAACGATAATGAATGATGAATGATGAATGTTACTACGGGGCAAGTCACGAATGTACTACGGGGCAAGTCATGAATGTTACTACGGGGCAAGTCACGAATGTACTACGGGGCAAGTCATGAATGTACTACGGGGCAAGTCACGAATGTACTACGGGGCAAGTCATTAATGTACTACGGGGCAAGAAAACGGTTTAAAAGAAATGAAACGAAAATGTTTTATAAATGTCATGCATACATGTAAAGTTATTTTAGTACGCTCCTTACTAAGCATTAGGCTTAATGGATTTATTGTATGATGTAGGTGACGAGAACGAAGGTGAGGAACCTCTTTACGATGACCAAGTATAGATGGTCGGTGGCGGAGCTCGTGGCGGCGAAGCGTGTTTTGGCAGGGCGGGTTGACTCACGGTTAGGTGTTTTGAGAGTTTTGGATATTGTTGGGATAATGATGAATTCGATGGATTTTTAGTACGTTTAGATATGTTTTAGGATGTTGGGTGATTGTATAGTGTTTTGAAACGTTTTTGATTGTTTTTAAAACAGGTGGGATCGTTAAACGTTTAAACAGAACCACGCGGTTCGTTTATTTGAAATTCATTTCTATGTTAACGTGAATCCTGTCGGTTTTGAGTATTGGAGTAAATGTTATGTTTGAAGCATGTTTATGGGATGTGTGTATAATGGTGTGAGGAAAGGATGAGATAAGTGTTGAGGGTTGAGTGTTTGAGTAAGTGTATGTGGAGAGTATTTTATGGAGATAGGTATGATTTTGGGTGAATTTGTAGTAGGAAAAGTGATGAGATATGGGTTGTGTGTTTTTGGTGTTTAAGTGAGAAGTACAGGGGCGAAGGACGAAGAAAAAGGAAAGAAGAAGAGGAAGAGGAAGAGCCGGACTCTCTGGAGTCCAGAGAGTCTGGCGATTGTTCGCCTCCCAGAGGCGAGCAATCGCCTCCTCCTCTGCCTGGCAGGCAATTGCCAGGCGGGGCAAATCGCCAGGGGGCGATTGCTCACTAGGAGCAATCGCCTGCCAGCGATTGCTCGCCAGGAGCAATCGCTGGCTGGCGAGTAATCGCCAGGTTTCTGGCGATTGCTCGCCACCAGTTCTGGCCTTTATAAAAAAAAAAAAAATTATTAAATGATTTTCTTTTATTAATTAATTGTTTATTGTTTATAGTTTATTGTTTTAGTAATTGTTTTAAACGTTTTACCAAACGAGCTTCGATTTCAATTCCGATTTCACTTTTGATTGAGATTTCCGCTTAAGAGCAATAATTGTAACACCCAGACAGTTCGTTTTAAAGATTTCGAGCAAATAAGTTTAGAGTTTGATATTTGGAGCAATTATAGAACGATAATTCGGGGAAATAATGAATTAAGTCCAAATGGCCAACGAGGAGTTTCGTTCGGACCCTAAGGATAAATAGAATTATTGGGAGGGATAAGGGAATTTTGGAGAAATTAAACTGATGGATGAAATAATGATTTAAGTTAAAGAAATAGGCTAAGGGCATTTAGGTAAATTTGTTTTAAAAGTCAAAAATTTAATAAAAGGCAAAAAGCCTTCTCTCTCTTCCTCATTTCTCCTCCACGCACGAAAACTCCCCTCTCCCTCTCCTTAGGCGATTTTCTCTTCTCCCCATCGCCGATCCTCAACCTTGGCCATTCTCCTCCATTTTGGCGATTCTCTCCCTCAAGTTTCTTCCCCAACTCGACTCTTAGGGTAAGCTCTACGCTTTGGTCAAGTGATTTGTTGGTTTTAGGGTTTGTTTTGAGTTAGGGTTTGTGATTAAATTTAGGGTTTTTTGTTAGAAATCGTTAGGGTTAGTTATTTATTAATCATTGATGATGTTTAATGTTAAATCTAAGTTGTTGGAGTAGATTAATGGTGTTGGATGATGTTTAATGTGAAATCTAGGTTGTTGGAAAAGTAGTTTAACACCATTAATGGAGTTTTGAAGTTGGTGAGCACCAAGTGCTAGATAAAAGGCCTAAACAAAATGATTTAGAGTTTTTGGAAGGATTTGTCCTAGCTCGAGAAGTCGATTGTTTGTATTCGATGTTTGAAAGTTGATATTAATGATGTGTTGTTAAATGCTCTAGGTAACCCAAGCTCAAAGGACGGTGCTCGGCATATTTAGGATGCCAGCTAAGTGAGCGTTAGGCTTTCCGGCCACTAAGGCCCTACGTCGTACAATGTTGATGATGTTTGATGTGATGAAAAAGGTGGAAATAGGGGTTGGTAGAAAGAACGGGTAGTTTTAGGTAGTGCTTTAGTGATTTAAGTAGTGCTCGTTTGATAGGTTTTTCCTTACGTATGTTATACCTCATGCATCATGTTTTACAAAAGTGCATACGAACTGTTTATGAGCATGTTTTATGAAAATGTTGAATTAAAGAACGATAATGAATGATGAATGATGAATGTTACTACGGGGCAAGTCACGAATGTACTACGGGAGTCACGAATGTACTACGGGGCAAGTCATGAATGTTACTACGGGGAAAGTCACGAATGTACTACGGGGCAAGTCATGAATGTACTACGGGGCAAGTCACGAATGTACACGGGGCAAGTCATTAATGTACTACGGGGCAAGAAAACGGTTTAAAAGAAATGAAACGAAAATGTTTTATAAATGTCATGCATACATGTAAAGTTATGTTTAGTACGCTCCTTACTAAGCATTAGGCTTAATGGATTTATTGAATGATGTAGGTGACGAGAATGAAGGTGAGGAACCTCTTTACGATGACCAAGTATAGATGGTCGGTGGTGGAGCTCGTGGCGGCGGAGCGTGTTTTGGCAGGGCGGGTTGACTCACGGTTAGGTGTTTTAAGAGTTTTGGATATTGTTGGGATAATGATGAATTCGATGGATTTTTAGTACGTTTAGATATGTTTTAGGATGTTAGGTGATTGTATAGTGTTTTGAAACGTTTTTGATTGTTTTTAAAATAGGTGGGATCGTTAAACGTTTAAACAGAACCACGCGGTTCGTTTATTTGAAATTCATTTCTATGTTAACGTGAATCGTGTCGGTTTTGAGTATTGGAGTAAATGTTATGTTTGAAGCATGTTTATGGGATGTGTGTATAATGGTGTGAGGAAAGGATGAGATAAGTGTTGAGGGTTGAGTGTTTGAAAGTGTATGTGGAGAGTATTTTACGGAGATAGGTATGATTTTGGGTGAATTTGTAGTAGGAAAAGTGATGAGATATGGGTTGTGTGTTTTTGGTGTTTAAGTGAGAAGTACAGGGGCGAAGGACGAAGAAAAAGGAAAGAAGAAGAGGAAGAGGAAGAGCCGGACTCTCTGGAGTCCAGAGAGTCTGGCGATTGCTCGCCTCCCAGAGGCGAGCAATCGCCTCCTCCTCTGCCTGGCAGGCAATTGCCAGGCGAGGCAAATCGCCAGGGGGCGATTGCTCACTAGGAGCAATCGCCTGCCAGCGATTGCTCGCCAGGAGCAATTGCTGGCTGGCGAGTAATCACCAGGTTTCTGGCGATTGCTCGCCACCAGTTCTGGCCTTTATAAAAAAAAAAAAAAAATTATTAAATGATTTTCTTTTATTAATTAATTGTTTATTGTTTATAGTTTATTGTTTTAGTAATTGTTTTAAACGTTTTACCAAACGAGCTTCGATTTCAATTCCGATTTCGATTTTGATTGAGATTTCCGCTTAAGTACAGTTAAAGTTAGAGATTGACAAAAAAAAAATTATTAGAATACGGGTAAGGGCTGTGACAATAATCCTAAGGAACCAAATCAATAAAGCTATAAACAGACTTACAGTTGATGAAGGATGTCCGCGTAGTGGCTGTGCAGTCGAGCAGTCTACAGAACCGATTTTAAAACCCGGGGGCTCTGATACCATAATTGTCACGACCCTAATACTGTACCCATATTTCCCGTACTATTTTTTTTTTACACTATATACTTAAATAAACTTTACGCGAATTTAAGACGGAAGTTGAAATCGGAATTAAAAGCAAACCTTGAAAAGAAAACATATAACAATTTAATAAAACAGGAAAAACATTTATTAAAACATTTAAAACTTAACAGAAAAGAGGAGAGGGCAGAATTGGAAATCGGCCACCGAAAGGATGCAGCGACTGCACCATGCAGCGCTCGATCGCTGCAAGCGCTGCACCATGCAGCGCTCGATCGCTGCAAGCGCTGCACCATGCAGCGCTCGATCGCTGCACCATGCAGCGCTCGATCGCTGCAAGCGCTGCACCATGCAGCGCTCGATCGCTGCACCATGCAGCGCTCGATCGCTGCAAGCGCTGCACCATGCAGCGCTCGATCGCTGCAAGCGCTGCACCATGCAGCGCTCGATCGCTGCAAGCGCTGCACCATGCAGCGCTCGATCGCTGCACCATGCAGCGCTCGATCGCTGCACCATGCAGCGCTCGATCGCTGCAAGCGCTGCACCATGCAGCGCTCGATCGCTGCACCATGCAGCGCTCGATCGCTGCAAGCGCTGCACCATGCAGCGCTCGATCGCTGCAAGCGCTGCACCATGCAGCGCTCGATCGCTGCACCATGCAGCGCTCGATCGCTGCACCATGCAGCGCTCGATCGCTGCAAGCGCTGCACCATGCAGCGCTCGATCGCTGCACCATGCAGCGCTCGATCGCTGCAAGCGCTGCACCATGCAGCGCTCGATCGCTGCACCATGCAGCGCTCGATCGCTGCACCATGCAGCGCTCGATCGCTGCAAGCGCTGCACCATGCAGCGCTCGATCGCTGCAAGCGCTGCACCATGCAGCGCTCGATCGCTGCAAGCGCTGCACCATGCAGCGCTCGATCGCTGCAAGCGCTGCACCATGCAGCGCTCGATCGCTGCAAGCGCTGCACCATGCAGCGCTCGATCGCTGCAAGCGCTGCACCATGCAGCGCTCGATCGCTGCACCATGCAGCGCTCGATCGCTGCACCATGCAGCGCTCGATCGCTGCAAGCGCTGCACCATGCAGCGCTCGATCGCTGCACCATGCAGCGCTCGATCGCTGCAAGCGCTGCACCATGCAGCGCTCGATCGCTGCACCATGCAGCGCTCGATCGCTGCACCATGCAGCGCTCGATCGCTGCAAGCGCTGCACCATGCAGCGCTCGATCGCTGCAAGCGCTGCACCATGCAGCGCTCGATCGCTGCAAGCGCTGCACCATGCAGCGCTCGATCGCTGCACCATGCAGCGCTCGATCGCTGCAAGCGCTGCACCATGCAGCGCTCGATCGCTGCACCATGCAGCGCTCGATCGCTGCAAGCGCTGCACCATGCAGCGCTCGATCGCTGCAAGCGCTGCACCATGCAGCGCTCGATCGCTGCAAGCGCTGCACCATGCAGCGCTCGATCGCTGCAAGCGCTGCACCATGCAGCGCTCGATCGCTGCAAGCGCTGCACCATGCAGCGCTCGATCGCTGCAAGCGCTGCACCATGCAGCGCTCGATCGCTGCACCATGCAGCGCTCGATCGCTGCACCATGCAGCACTCGATCGCTGCATGTTGCAGCGATCTGTCGCTGCACAGCAGCGACCAGAACACCTGGCTCTCTGGATTTCTCCAGAGAGCAAATACTTCAAGCTCTCTGGAATCCGATTCCAGAGAGCCAACACTTCCTATTCTCTACACTATTTTCTCATTTCATACCACTTCTTTTTTCATCAATAATCACAATTAACACTTAAACTCGACCGACTTACAGCGGACTTTGCAAAATCCAACTGCGTGGATACATTTAAAAACTAGACAAATCCTCCTGTTTTCAAATCACTTACCATTCAAATAAAACTTTATCAAATCAGTTCATAAACAGGTTTTCAAAACGTTTAAAACCTCAAAAGTAAACCTATCCACTATCAGATCCAAACACCCTAAAATATCTATACAATCATTAATCAAAATCATCCCAAAACCCTCAAAATACCGTACATACATCCCCACGGGTCAGGTAAGCATCGACTGCGCAACACACCACCGCAGGCCATCATCTGTCAATTGCCTCACACATCAAGAGGAGGAACGTCGTCCTCACCTGGCTCAATGTCACCTACACCATACAGACATCTATGAGATAAAAATCTCAGTAAGCTCTAGTAAATGCAAATGCATGCTGTGCATGTGACTTTATAAATCATGCTTTGTTTTCTTTACTTTGCTTTGCTTTACTTTTCTTTGCTTTGCTTTACTTTGCTTTGCTTTGCTTTGCTATAAACTATATACCGAAGGGCCATTTGAACTATATACCGAAGGGTCATTTAAACTGTATACCGTAGGGACATCATTTCTTTGCATTTACTTTAAAACGTTGTGTGGAAATTCATTTTCATGACATTTGAAATACGTGATGCATGAACAGATATGAACATAAAATAAACAATCAACATGGATACCATCAAGACCGAAATGGAATAACCTATAACAATTATAAACCTATCTACCCGACTAAAGCAATTTAAAACAAACAATCCATTGAGATCCTCGACGCTACATCAAAATACAGTGTAGGCCAATCGGCCAGAGAAGATCACGAGAACTTACCTTGTGCGCACAGAGCCTCGAGCTTCGTCCACGAGAGTCGTTTGCCTGAGGCAAAACACGACATTTGCCGTTAAAACCGAATTAAGCTATTAAACGTCCAAATTAACAAAACCTTAACTAAAGATATTTCCTAAAGCTTTAATCCAATTCATCGAGCTATTTATCGAGTAATACACGCTCGGCAACTCAAATCCCAATTTACGAGCTTTCCTCTAAATCTCAAAATTTCACGAAATCGAACATTTTCACAAATTAATCTAGTTTCGTCCAATAACGTCCACTACGTTCTATACGTTCATAATCTACGATAACCTATTGATTTCGAACCCTAAATCTCGATTTTTACGAAAACCTAATCGAAACCCTAATTGTTCAAACTCCATAAAACTTGAAATAAACACTCTAAGAACATAGATTCATACCTAGGGTAGCGAGAGGAAGAGAAATCGTGAAGAAAACGGAACGATCGGAGGAAGAATCGGAGTCGGCGTTGAGGATTCGCCGCGGGTAGAGAGGAGAAGCCGAGAGGTTTCTTCTCTGGAAATCGATTTTCAGAATGAAAATCGATTAAGGCCTTTTGCCTTTAATAAATAATAAAAGTTAATTGCTTAAATGATGATTTTGCCCTTTCTCTTATTTTTCTATTCGTTTCGTCCTTCGTTTCGTTAATCGGCTAACTATTCGGTTTCTCCAAACTTCCTTATTTTACCCAAAAGTCCAATTTATTATTTGGGATTTATTAAAACTGTCCGATTGCAAATCGGACCACATTTACTATTTTTACTAAAACGTCCTTTACATTTCGATAAATGTATTTACTCGGAATATAGCGTCCAAACTCCGAAAATTCTCATAATTTCCTTAAAACTCCTATTAATCGTCAGGATCATAATGACGCTTTCTTTTCGAGAAACGGGCTTTACTCGACATATTTATGAAAATGCCATTTATATTAAAATAATAATATCCCGTAAAGCCGGGATATTACATAGTTAAAACAACTCGTTTTATATCCTTATAAACATTCTCAGACTTAGTAATTAAACCAGACAAATTTCAAAAGCTCAATGTCTTAAAATAATCTCATCCTACTTAAACTTCAAAATTCATAATCATCACTAAAATTATAAGAGCATTAACCAGGGGGTCTTGTTCGCCATCCAGCCACAGAATTGCTCCCTGAACACCTTCCAGCAACCAAACTTAGACATCTTCATTAACTTGGGAATCCTCACCTGATACTTCGTCACCTACATCATAAGGTTCAAACTATAAGCCTAATGCTTAGTAAGGAATGCAATGCTAACATGTATACATGAATGCATAGTTGCAAGAAAATCATGATCATGTTTGTTTCATGCTCTTTTCCTGTTCTTATTCGTATTCTTGTTCATCACTTTCATCATATGGATTAAGGGAAGATTTGTGCCATAAAGGGGGGATGACAGTGCAAGTGTACATAGTCCCTTTCGGGCCGTATTCTTGGTCCTTCTCTTTGGACAGTGACATACGCCAAACCGCCCCCAACCCTCACTTAATCCGGTTGCATAAGTTTCATATTCATTGTCATATCTTGTTCATGGGAAAAACATGCTCATAAAACATTTTCATATGCTTGATAAGTAAATCATGATACATGACATGGATGCTCTTAAATCATCTGGCTATAGGAAGTATCATACCAGAACAGTCGATTTCATAGACTCTACCAGAACGTCACATAACAAAACTCTCAACATCCATAAATTATCCAAGTACAAGAAATCTTACTAACACAGGACAAACATCAGACAACTGAAACTAACTTAATATCCTTGTGATGTAGGGCGCTATTGGCCGGAAGTCTCAATACATTCACTTACCTGGTTTCCTTAGCAATACTCGAGCACTTCACTTTAGACTTCTTTACCTAAAATATTTCACATTACAGTATTAAATAAAAATCCTAAAAGTTCTAACCAAAAGTCATCCTAGAAATAATCAGTTTCAACCTAATAACTAATCACAGATTACGAATGCCACTAATATTTCACTGCCAAAGAAGAATCCGAAGCTACGGGTCTTAGCAGGAAAAACAGAGTTCTAAATAGCCAATCAGTAACTACATTACAAAGTCTTATCTAGGGTGTGGATTGTCGGGGCGGAGACTGAAAATCAGTCACCGAAAGGAGCTGAAGTTGGCCAAGGGAGAGAGCTCTGGGGAAGAGAGAAATCGCCGAGAGTGAATGCGTCAGCTACAGTGAGGTTTAAATGGTGTTTAAGGTTTCCATTTCCTATTTATACTTGATCCATCCATCCTTAATTACAACCCTGCCACCCAACCTAGTTTCACTCAACTTGTAATAAATATGTCTTGACATTAAATTTAAAATCATAAAGGTTAATAAAAAGGTGATAATCAAAATGGTTAAGAAAATCACCTGACTGAAATTGTCGGGTGTTACATCCACCCCTCCTTAAACAAAATTTTCGTCCTCGAAAATTGCTTAAACAAAGAGCTCCGGATATTTGTCCAGCATGTCTTGTTGTCGTTCCCATGTGCTTCCTCAATACCATGATTCATCCATAATGTAGGATCGAGATTGGCAGAAGTATCTTCAAACGCCATCGGCAGATGCAAGCCTTGAACTCCATCGGCAGATGCAACTTGAAAACGCCATCGGCAGATGCAACTTGAAAACGCCATCGGCAGAAGTATCTTCAAACGCCATCGGCAGATGCAACTTGAAAACGCCATCGGCAGATGCAAGCCTTGAACTCCATCGGCAGATGCAACTTGAAAACGCCATCGGCAGAAGTATCTTCAAACGCCATCGGCAGAAGTATCTTCAAACGCCATCGGCAGAAGTATCTTCAAACGCCATCGGCAGATGCAACTTGAAAACGCCATCGGCAGATGCAACTTGAAAACGCCATCGGCAGATGCAAGCCTTGAACTCCATCGGCAGATGCAGCTTGAAAACGCCATCGGCAGAAGTATCTTCAAACGCCATCGGCAGATGCAAGCCTTGAACTCCATCGGCAGATGCAAGCCTTGAACTCCATCGGCAGATGCAAGCCTTGAACTCCATCGGCAGATGCAAGCCTTGAACTCCATCGGCAGATGCAACTTGAAAACGCCATCGGCAGAAGTATCTTCAAACGCCATCGGCAGATGCAGCTTGAAAACGCCATCGGCAGATGCAAGCCTTGAACTCCATCGGCAGATGCAACTTGAAAACGCCATCGGCAGAAGTATCTTCAAACGCCATCGGCAGAAGTATCTTCAAACGCCATCGGCAGATGCAGCTTGAAAACGCCATCGGCAGAAGTATCTTCAAACGCCATCGGCAGATGCAAGCCTTGAACTCCATCGGCAGATGCAAGCCTTGAACTCCATCGGCAGATGCAGCTTGAAAACGCCATCGGCAGATGCAACTTGAAAACGCCATCGGCAGATGCAACTTGAAAACGCCATCGGCAGATGCAACTTGAAAACGCCATCGGCAGATGCAAGCCTTGAACTCCATCGGCAGATGCAGCTTGAAAACGCCATCGGCAGATGCAAGCCTTGAACTCCATCGGCAGATGCAGCTTGAAAACGCCATCGGCAGATGCAGCTTGAAAACGCCATCGGCAGATGCAAGCCTTGAACTCCATCGGCAGATGCAAGCCTTGAACTCCATCGGCAGATGCAACTTGAAAACGCCATCGGCAGATGCAAGCCTTGAACTCCATCGGCAGATGCAACTTGAAAACGCCATCGGCAGATGCAAGCCTTGAACTCCATCGGCAGATGCAACTTGAAAACGCCATCGGCAGATGCAGCTTGAAAACGCCATCGGCAGATGCAACTTGAAAACGCCATCGGCAGATGCAACTTGAAAACGCCATCGGCAGATGCAACTTGAAAACGCCATCGGCAGATGCAAGCCTTGAACTCCATCGGCAGATGCAGCTTGAAAACGCCATCGGCAGAAGTATCTTCAAACGCCATCGGCAGATGCAACTTGAAAACGCCATCGGCAGATGCAAGCCTTGAACTCCATCGGCAGATGCAAGCCTTGAACTCCATCGGCAGATGCAGCTTGAAAACGCCATCGGCAGATGCAAGCCTTGAACTCCATCGGCAGATGCAAGCCTTGAACTCCATCGGCAGATGCAGCTTGAAAACGCCATCGGCAGATGCAGCTTGAAAACGCCATCGGCAGATGCAAGCCTTGAACTCCATCGGCAGATGCAGCTTGAAAACGCCATCGGCAGATGCAGCTTGAAAACGCCATCGGCAGATGCAACTTGAAAACGCCATCGGCAGATGCAACTTGAAAACGCCATCGGCAGATGCAGCTTGAAAACGCCATCGGCAGAAGTATCTTCAAACGCCATCGGCAGATGCAAGCCTTGAACTCCATCGGCAGATGCAGCTTGAAAACGCCATCGGCAGATGCAAGCCTTGAACTCCATCGGCAGATGCAAGCCTTGAACTCCATCGGCAGATGCAAGCCTTGAACTCCATCGGCAGATGCAAGCCTTGAACTCCATCGGCAGATGCAAGCCTTGAACTCCATCGGCAGATGCAACTTGAAAACGCCATCGGCAGATGCAAGCCTTGAACTCCATCGGCAGATGCAGCTTGAAAACGCCATCGGCAGATGCAAGCCTTGAACTCCATCGGCAGATGCAAGCCTTGAACTCCATCGGCAGATGCAAGCCTTGAACTCCATCGGCAGATGCAACTTGAAAACGCCATCGGCAGAAGTATCTTCAAACGCCATCGGCAGAAGTATCTTCAAACGCCATCGGCAGATGCAGCTTGAAAACGCCATCGGCAGAAGTATCTTCAAACGCCATCGGCAGATGCAGCTTGAAAACGCCATCGGCAGATGCAAGCCTTGAACTCCATCGGCAGATGCAAGCCTTGAACTCCATCGGCAGATGCAACTTGAAAACGCCATCGGCAGATGCAACTTGAAAACGCCATCGGCAGATGCAAGCCTTGAACTCCATCGGCAGATGCAGCTTGAAAACGCCATCGGCAGATGCAAGCCTTGAACTCCATCGGCAGATGCAACTTGAAAACGCCATCGGCAGATGCAGCTTGAAAACGCCATCGGCAGAAGTATCTTCAAACGCCATCGGCAGATGCAAGCCTTGAACGCCATCGGCAGATGCAGCTTGAAAACGCCATCGGCAGATGCAACTTGAAAACGCCATCGGCAGATGCAACTTGAAAACGCCATCGGCAGATGCAAGCCTTGAACTCCATCGGCAGATGCAGCTTGAAAACGCCATCGGCAGAAGTATCTTCAAACGCCATCGGCAGATGCAACTTGAAAACGCCATCGGCAGAAGTATCTTCAAACGCCATCGGCAGATGCAACTTGAAAACGCCATCGGCAGAAGTATCTTCAAACGCCATCGGCAGATGCAGCTTGAAAACGCCATCGGCAGAAGTATCTTCAAACGCCATTGGCAGATGCAGCTTGAAAACGCCATCGGCAGATGCAAGCCTTGAACTCCATCGGCAGATGCAAGCCTTGAACTCCATCGGCAGATGCAAGCTTTGAACTCCATCGGCAGATGCAAGCATTGAACGACTTCGTCTTTTGTCGTTTAGTGATCGGCATGTGTGATTCTTTAAACTCCACTGTTTTTTGTCGTTTACCTATCGATGGATGCCATTCTTTTCTTCAACCGGTGGATGCCTTCTTTGTCTTTTAGCTATCGTTAATTGAACATTTTATACATTTCAGCCCTGTACACTTAACCATATTGTTAGAAAACTAAAATACCCTTTCCAAGGTATTCAAAACGATTGATTTTATATGCAAAAACTCATTATTCTCATTTAATAAACATAATCAAATATATTACTCATCATATGTACACATCATCAAAAACATATTTAGACTTAAACTCTATTTAAGTCAACACATAAGACTTTCACTTGTTGAATTTCCTTATTCCTCATAGTCTTAACTGCAGATTCTATAATCCTTACAGGCTTCTCTTCATACACCAGTGTCGGCTAGATTTCGATATCCACTGGCTTAACAACTTGTGTAGGATCTCGTATGCATTTTCTTAACATATTGACACATGAAAAACATTGTGAACTTTTTCCAGTGATAGGGGCAATTGCAGTCTATAAGCTGTGCTGCCGATTCTCTCCAAGACAGGGAATGGTCCAACGAATCGCGGATTAAGCTTTCCCTTCTTGCCCAATCTTAATACTCCTTTAAAGAGTGAAATCTTTAGAAAAACTTCATCTCCAACAGAGAACACCAGATCTCTCCTCCTTTGGTCTGCATAACTTTTCTGTCAGTTTTGTGCAGTAATCATTCTCCTCCTACTAATGGCAATCTTGTCTGACATCTGCTGCAAGATCTCGGGACCTAGGAGTTTTGCTTCACCGACCTCATCCCAGTACAAAGGTGATCTACACTTTCTGCCCTACAGTGCCTCATAAGGTACCATACCAATAGTGGACTGGTAACTATTATTGTAGGAGAATTCCACTAAGGGTAAGTATCGACTCCAAGATGTCTGGAAATCCAGTAGGCACGCTCTCAACATATCTTCTAGTATCTGAATGGTCCTCTCAGATTGACCATCGGTTTGAGGGTGAAAAGCAGTGCTGAAGACAATTTGTTCCTAATGTGCCTTGCAAACTTTGCCAAAATCTTGAGGTGAATCTAGGATCACGATCAGAGATAATAGACAAGGGGATCCCATGCAATCTGATAATTTCCTGAATGTACAGGTTAGCAAGTCGTTCCATTGTAAAAGTCATTCTTACTGGTATAAAGTGGGCTGATTTTGTCATTCTGTCAAACCACAACTCAAATACTATCATGTCCTTTGATTGACTTTGGTAATCCCACCACAAAATCCATGGCAATGTTCTCCCACTTCCATTCAGGGATCGGTAAGGGTTGAAAAGTACCTCCTGGGCGTTGGTGTTCTGCTTTAACTTGTTGGCATATCAAGCATTACTCTACAAACTTGGCCACATCCCTCTTCAGGTTTGGCCACCAGTAATGTAACTTCAAGTCCCGATACATCTTGGTGCTACCAGGATGTACAGAAAAGGAAGATGAATGTGCCTCAGCCTAGATCAACTCACGCAACTCCTTATCACTTAGAATGTACCATCGATTCCTAAATTTCAAAATACCATCGCTGGAGAGACTGAACTCAGAGGAGGCGTCCTTTAACTTACTCATCATGCTACTATTCTCCTTCGAATCCTTTTGTTGTGCCTCTTTGATCCTGTCCAAAATAGTTGGTCTAATAGATAAGTCAGTCAGTAAAGCTGACAGCTCGGGAACTATTTCCAATTCGAACTTCTGAACTTCCTTCCACAAAGGTACAGACATGGTTGATACCGCGGGTTGCATTGTTGTTGACATTCTGCTTAATGCATCAGCCACAACATTGGCCTTACCAGGGTGATATTTAATTTCAAAGTCATAATCCTTAACAAATTTCAACCAACTTCTCTGTCTCATATTTATTTCCTTATGAGTAAATAGGTATTTCAAACTTTTATGGTTGGAAAACACCTCACACTGTTGTCCATACAAATAGTGTCTCCAAATCTTTAATGCAAAAAAAACTGCGGCTAACTCTAAATCGTGAGTGGGGTAATTCTGTTCATAACTCTTCAGCTGCCTAGGGGCATACGCCACAACCTTACCTTCTTGCATCAAAACACACCCCAGACCAACTTTGGATGCATCACAGTAAACACTAAACTTTCTTTCTTCAGTTAGGAGAGTCAATAGTGGGGCTGTTATCAACTTTAGCTTAAGTGTCTGGAAGCCATCTTCACAAGCTTCAGTCCAAGATTACTTGGTGTCCTTCTTTGTTAAATTAGTTAAAGGCTTAGCTATCAAGAGAATCCCTTAATGAACTTTCTATAATAACCTGCCAGACTAAGGAAACTGCGGACTTCACTGGCATTCCTTGGTCGTGGCTAATCCTTAACTACCTGAACTTTGGTTGGATCTACTGATACACCTTCTGCAGAGATGACATGGCCTAAGAAGTTGACCTTATCCAACCAGAACTCACACTTAGACAACTTGGCATAGAGTTGCTGCTGTTTTAATGTTGTCAAAACCACTTTTAAGTGTTCTTCGTGGTCAGCTTTAGTCTGTGAGTATATTAAGATATCATCTATGAACACAATTACAAACTTGTCCAAGTAATCACGAAACACTCGATTCATCAGGTCCATAAAAGCTGCAGGTGCATTGGTTAACCCAAACGACATCACAAGGAATTCATAATGTCCATAACTAGTCCTGAAGGCTGTCTTAGGTATATCACTCTCCTTAACCTTCAATTGGTAATAACCCGAACGTAAGTCAATCTTTGAAAATACTTTAACTCCTTGTAATTGGTCAAACAGGTCATCAATCCGGGGCAAGGGGTACTTGTTCTTAATTGTCAACTTGTTTAGCTCTCTGTAGTCAATGCACATTCTAAGAAAACCATCTTTCTTCTTAACGAATAGGACATGTGCACCCCAGGGAGAACTACTAGGGCGTATAAATCCCTTGTCAACTAATTGCTGCAGTTGGACTTTTAATTCCTTCAGCCCAACAGGTGCCATGCGTTAAAGGTTCTTGGATATAGGTAATGCCTCGGGATATGTATCAATTACAAAGTCAATTTCTCTATTAGGTGGTAACTCGGGCAAGTCGTCCAAAAAGGCTTCAGGAAACTCTCGGACTATAGGAATATCTTGTACTTTTACTTTATCCCTCACCCGAATATCAACTACACTAGCTAGATAACTCTCACAGCCACCTTTCAATAACTGTTGAGTCTCTAGAGAGGATATAATTTGTATTTTACTTATTTTTGGGATAGCTTGGAATGTATACCGATCTCTATTCGGGGGTCAAAATTCAACCAAACCGGACCTACAACTTATTGTGGCATGGTGTCTGAATAACCAATCCATCCCTAGTATAACTTCATACCCCTTCATGTCAATTACAATTAGTTCTACATATAACTTCTTATCTCCTAAGGACACAATGTCACCCTTCACTATCTGTTCAGAATGTAAGGATTTCCTGACGGTAACATGACACTATATGGCCTATCAGCTGGTAAGCATCCTAACTTATGCTTACAGACAAACAGGGTTGCTATAAATGAGTGGGTGGCCCCCGTGTCTATAAGTGTGTAAGCAGGAATACCACAAATCATAATTGTACCTGTTATGACCGTATGCTGCACAGCATCTTCATCCTCCATCATGGCAAAGACTCTGGGTGCTATTCTTGGTCGATTGGGGTCTGGTGGTATGGGGCAGTCTTTGACTATATGTCTGACCTTGTCACATCTGTAGCAACGGCCAGAGTGTAGCTTGCACTCGCCATGATGGTTCTTCTGGCAGTTGGAGCATAAAGGGGCTAATGGTCGCTTTCCTTTTCCTTGATCATCATTTGGATTGAAGGGTCTCTTTATACCTTGCTGTTGTTGTTGTGGTCCCCTGTTCTGTTGCGGTTGCCATCCTTTGTTCTGACGTGGTGGCGGCTGAGCCTCCTTAATGAACTTCTTTGGCTGTTCACGCTGCGCATATGTCGTTATCTCCTTCTTCTAGTTCCAAGGCCTTAGCCGTCACTTCGCCATATGGTATATCATGTATTCCAGCAGTCTTTACTCTCATATACAAACTCGGCTTCAATCCTTGAACAAATTGGTGAATCTTGTCCTCATCATCCTCAACCAATCGGGGAGCAAACCGTGACAAAGCCTCAAACCTACATATGTAATCCGCCACATAGCCAGTTTGACGCAAATTCATGAACTTCTTCTTCTTGCTGGCCCGAACGGTCCTATTGAAATACTTATCAAAGAAAGCAGTCTTAAACATTTCCCAGGTCATAGCTCCTGCATTAATGGTGCTCTGGATTGAGTTCCACCAATGCCTTGCATCAAGTTCCAGGTGAAAGACAGTACACGTAACCTTATCTCCGTCCTCAACTTTTGCATACCTGAACATGTCCTCCATCTTCTGAATCCATTCCTTAGCATAAACAGGGTCTGAAACTCGACCATTAAATGTTGGGGGTCGAATCCGGTGAAAATGCTCGCCACCATAATATTGAGCTGCATTCGAATTAGAATTCGCTTGTTCTTCTCTGGCAGTCATCAGCTGTTCGATCTAGTGAGATTGGCGCATGACCAACTCTGTCAACTGAGCAATGGCATTGCTGTCCTCATTGGTCTCTCTTTGCTGACCTCTTACCATTTTGAGATTCCTAAACAAATATTCATAAATACATCTTAACTTAATGACATTTACTAGAATCATAAACACTTACAGTTGCTGGAGTGCACTCAGGTGGCAATCTGTGCTGGGAGGCAGTCTGCAGAATCGATTTTAGAACCCGGTTTTGCTTTGATACCATAATTGTAACGACCCTAGTAGGGCCGAGACATAATTCATGACTTTCTTAATCATTTAATTCTTACTTTCTGCATCATGTTCATTACTAGCATTGTTTTTATCATTATTTTTTTTTCTTTTTTAAAAAAAACTTAGAACTTAAACATATCATCTGACACGAACTAAACCATCCAAAACTCGACTCTTTTATTAATCTAATAACGTCTTTTGTCCCGCAGAATCGAGCGACTATGCCTCGGTTATCAGTTCCATGACATAATCGAGCAGAAAAGAAATGCCCTCAGATCACACGACGACATTCTGCTCGGGCTGCATAGGTTTGCATGCATCGGCTAATAGGGTACACATCATCCGATTTGACACGTGTACTCTGCATGACTCAATTATCATTGCCCAATAGAAGACATCTTCCGGGGGGCACGTGCATCTCTCGTAACTCATTAACTACATCGCCCAATCGCTAGACGACAAACAATACTTACATCATCCGGTATTCGAAATACACTACATCGCCCAATCGCTAGACGACAAACAATACTTACATCATCCGGTATTCGAAATACACTACATCGCCCAATCGCTAGACGACAAACAATACTTACATCATCCGGTATTCGAAATACACTACATCGCCCAATCGCTAGACGACAAACAATACTTACATCATCCGGTATTCGAAATACACTACATCGCCCAATCGCTAGACGACAAACAATACTTATATTATCCGGTATTTGAAATACACTACATCGCCCAATCGCTAGACGACAAACAATACTTACATCATCCGGTAAGAGACATCATCCGGTATTCGAAATACACTACATCGCCCAATCGCTAGACGACAAACAATACTTACATCATCCGGTAAGAGACATCATCCGGTATTCGAAATACACTACATCGCCCAATCGCTAGACGACAAACAATACTTACATCATCCGGTATTCGAAATACACTACATCGCCCAATCGCTAGACGACAAACAATACTTACATCATCCGGTATTCGAAATACACTACATCGCCCAATCGCTAGACGACAAACAATACTTACATCATCCGGTATTCGAAATACACTACATCGCCCAATCGCTAGACGACAAACAATACTTACATCATCCGGTATTCGAAATACACTACATCGCCCAATCGCTAGACGACAAACAATACTTACATCATCCGGTATTCGAAATACACTACATCGCCCAATCGCTAGACGACAAACAATACTTATATTATCCGGTATTTGAAATACACTACATCGCCCAATCGCTAGACGACAAACAATACTTACATCATCCGGTAAGAGACATCATCCGGTAAGAGACATCATCCGGTATTCGAAATACACTACATCGCCCAATCGCTAGACGACAAACAATACTTACATCATCCGGTAATCGACAAACGTTCACCACCTACCGGTGACGTCAGCCGGATAATCCATTCATCCGACTTCTATCACATGACAGTAAATCCCGAAAACCTTCAAGCAACTCATACAGACAGAAAGATAACATAACCTTCACAGATCTCATACTTCATGGACATAAACGTAGGCAAACATAAATCATGGACTCATCTTGAATACATGTAGCGGAAGACTTAGTTAAAACAACTCGTTTTATATCCTTATAAACATTTTCAGACTTAGTAATTAAACCAGACAAAATTCAAAACCTCGATGTCTTAAAATAATCTCATCTTGCTTAGACTTCCAAATTCATAATCATCACTAAAATTTTAAGAGCATTAACCAAGGGGTCTTGTTCGCCATCCAGCCATAGAATTGCTCCCTAAACACCTTCCAGCAACCAAACTTAGACATCTTCATTAACTTGGGAATCCTCACTTGATACTTCGTCACCTACATCATAAGGTTCAAACTATAAGCCTAATGCTTAGTATGGAATGCAATGCTAACATGTATACGTGAATGCATAGTTGCAAGAAAATCATGATCATGTTCGTTTCATGCTCTTTTCTGTTCTTATTCGTATTCTTGTTCATCACTTTCATCATATGGATTAAGGGAGGATTTGTGCCGTAAAGGGGGGATGACAGTGCAAATGTACATAGTCCCTTTCAGGCCGTATTCATGGTCCTTCTCTTTGGACAGTGACATACGCCAAACCGCCCCCAACCCTCACTTAATCCGGTTGCATAAGTTTCATATTCATTGTCATATCTTGTTCATGGGAAAAACATGCTCATAAAACATTTTCATATGCTTGAGAAGTAAATCATGATGCATGACATGGATGCTCTTAAATCATCAGGCTATAGGAAGTATCATACTAGAACAGTCGATTTTATAGACTCTACCAGAACGTCACATAACAAAACTCTCAACATCCATAAATCATCCGAGTACGAGAAATCTTACTAACACAGAACAAACATCAGACAACTGAAACTAACTTAATATCCTTGTGATGTAGGGCGCTATTGGCCGGAAGTCTCAATACATTCACTTACCTGGTTTCCTTAGCAATACTCGAGCACTTCACTTCAGACTTCTTTACCGAAAACATTTCACATTACAGTATTAAATAAAAATCCTAAAAGTTCTAACCAAAAGTTGTCCTAGAAATAATCAGTTTCAACCTAATAACTAGTCACAGATTACGAATGCCACTAATATTTCACTGCCAAAGAAGAATCCGAAGCTACGGGTCTTAGCAGGAAAAACAGAGTTCCAAATAGCCAATCAGTAACTACATTACAGAGTCTTACCTAGGGTGTGGATTGTCGGGGTGGAGACTTAAAATCGGTCACCGAAAGGAGCTGTAGTTGGCCTAGGGAGAGAGCTCTGGGCAAGAGAGAAATTGTCGAGAGTGAATGCGTCGGCTACAGTGAGGTTTAAATGGGGTTTAAGGTTTCCATTTCCTATTTATACTTGATCCATCCATCCTTAATTACAACCATAGCCACCCAATCTAGTTTCACTCAACTTGTAATAAATATGTCTTGACATTAAATTTAAAATCATAAAGGTTAATAAAAAGAGTGATAATCAAAATGGTCAAGAAAATCACCTGCCCGAAATTGTCGGGTGTTACAGTTGTGATATTCGAATTGGATTACAAGATGACAACTAGGGGTGGCACCAACTATGCTCAAAATCGAGACAAGAGATTGTCCCAAACCGAAACTCAAAACCTTCAGGAAGGTGACTCGAGTTTACAAGAACAAATTGATGACCTAAATAGCAAGTTTGAAGATATACATCATTGGATTATGGAAATGAGAGGTGAAAGGTTAAGGGAACCTCAAGAACCTACACCTAGGTGGAGGCCCGAACCACTTAGGAGGGTAAATCCAAACTATAGACACTTTGAAGAAGAGTAGTCCGAGGAGGAGGTGGTGGAATTTACTCCAAGACGACATGGATCGAATGAAGACTGTAAGCATGTCAAATTGTCCATACATTCTTTTAATGGTGATTACAATGGGGACATCTTCCTCTATTAGGTCGACAAAGTTGAAAAGGTGTTCGAGTACTATGAATATTCTGAGAAGGTTAAGCTTCAGTTGGTTGCAGTTGAACTAACCGGTTATGCCGCCTTATGGTGGGATAATTTGAAGGATTAATGGAGGTGAGAAGAGGAAGATCCCGTCACCACAACTAGAGTCGTGAAGACCGTCATACGAAAGAGGTTCGTGCCCCATCACTACAAACATGAACTATTTCTGCAAATGCAAAACTTAAGACAAGGAGGGCAATCTGTGGAGGAGTATCTCACAGGATTTGAGATGCTCAAAATTAGAGGTGGATTAGACGAACTTGAGAAACATGTGAGCGCTAGATTTATTAGGGTGTTGAACCGGGATATTGGTGGCTTAGTGAAATTACAACCATTAGATTCAATGGATTTAGTGATACGATTGGTCATTAAAGTGGAAAGGCAACTGAAAAGAAAATGTAAGACAACCACAAGTAGGTATATACCCAAGACCCCCAAACCTACCAAAGCACCTCCTAAGGTGAAAGAAAAATAGCCTTTTACTAGAAGTTGGTCTAATAAAGCAGTTGAAAACAAGCCCATAGTGACAAGTACCAACCAACAAAGAGCACGTGAAATTAAATGTTTCAAATCTCTTGGTCTAGGACATATGGCAGCCTAGTGCCCAAACCGGCATGTAATGGTACTCAGAGAAAGTACCGTAGAAGTGGAAAGTGAGGAAGAACTGATAGAGGAGGCTGAAGAGGAAAGTGAGTCAGCCGATGAGATTTTCCATGCACAAGAAGGACCGTTACTAATGGTTATACGAAGATTCCTCGTATCAAAGCACACTGAAGAGAACTACCAGCGGGAGAATATTTTTCATAGTCGCTGCTTAACCAAGGATCGAGTGTGCTCTATGATCATTGACGGAGGAAGCTGCACCAACGTGGCCTTTAGTGACATGGTCGAAAAATTAGGGTTAGAGACCAGTACACATCCAAGACCATACAAACTACAATGGCTAAATGATAGAGACGATATTAAGGTCACAAAACAAGTTACCCTGGAGTTCACTATTGGCGGATACAAAGATTCAGTTATGTGTGACGTTGTGCCAATGAGTGCCAGCCACATACTGTAAGGTAGACCTTGGCAGTATGACAAAAAGTTTGTAAGGCCCCGAGTTTTCTGAACCCGGTCCGCTATGCAAAATGCTGAACCGAACTATGACATTTTGAGAAAATTTTAAAATTTCATTCAACGATCTAAAATTTGACTCTTTAAACGTTAAAACTTGCAGCGGAAAACCATTTATATAAAACAACATTTATTAGATGATTAAAATATTAGAGATAGTTGGTTGAAAGAAGACAAAGGGAAAACCGAACACGTCTACTGCTGAATAGTTCCAGTGGTAGAAATAGAGACAGAATAGTCTCGGCGGTAGAAACAAAAATAGAAGACATCCACCGCTAAACAGTGTCAGCGGTAGAAGAAGAAACAAAAGACATCTTCAGTTGCCAACATCCACCGCTCACGTCAGCCAAACGACACGTCGATTTCTCACATCCACCGCTCACATCTGCCGACGACACGTCGACTACTCACATCTACTGCTAGGCAAAAACACTCAACATCCACCAATAGACAACGTCTACCAATAGACAAAAACATTCAACATCCACCGATAGACAACATCTACCGATAGACAAAAACATTCAACATCCACCGATAGACAACATCTACCGATAGACAAAAACATTCTAAACAAAGAACAACTCCGACTGCTAGAAAAACTTGTAATTTACTGAAATCATTCAAAATAACCTGATCCTATGAAAATTTTGAAATCCAGTAAGAATCACAATTAAAACCAACGACGTATCATTATCCGAGAAATCTCAAAAATTGTATCAGAAATACTAAAAACTATCACAATCATTAAAATTCACAGCTTAGTTAAACTGAACGATTGTTCACTAAACTTTCCAAGAAAATCCAAAATAGCAAACTATAACTAAACCAAATCATGTTTCATAATCAAGAAAAACCTCAAAACATTATAAACCTTAAACTACTGCTGTCATCAAAATCCTCAGTACACTTCAACAAATCACTTGACCATTAAGACTTCACATACTGACAATAGTTAAACCGCCTCATCCGAGTACCAAACTGTGGCATAGATGTGCTCCATCAACTTCACCTATTCTTCAATACACTCAGAGAATTCACCTGTTGTAACCTCAGTACCTACATCACAAAACTCATCTATTAGCCTAATGCTAAGTAAGTAGAGCAATAATGAAATGATAAGCTGAAACATAAATCCTAGTCATTCAGTTTCTACTTTCACATCTCAGTTGCATTCACATTCTTTCTCTGATCTGATCCCTCGTTTCCATTGGGAGTTTGATCAATTTTCCCAAAGTCATACATCCTCTTCATCGATTAAGGGCCGGATTACTTCCCTTAACAGCTGATCTGATCCTATATTCCATTGGAAAGCGGATCAATTTCCCCAAAGTCATACATCCTCTTCATCGATTAAGGGGCAGATTAGTTCCCTTAACAGTTGGTCTGTTACAATCTATTCATGCCTTACCATGTCATTACATGTAAATTTATTTTCGTGTTCTTTCCAATAACATGATACATGGCATATAGAAAAACATTCAAACAAGCATAAACCTACTGTTTGTGATGTAGGCCCGAATACACACATACTGTGACGACCCCAACCCCGTAGGGCCGCCACGGACTTGCCGTGACATAACTATTACCTAAGCCCTCGTATTTTCTCATAAACTTTTTCATTTTTACTTAACACTTTAAAGAAAACAGACCTAGACAATTGACCCACCTCTAACAACCTTTAGGGACTAACTTTGACTTAAACATTAAACATTTGAGCGTAAAACATTTCGACTTTTAAAACATTTAAAACTAGACTAAAACCATTAATAACTTAAAACAAAGAAAATATTTAAAACAATTAAAGTAAGATCAATTAAAACACGACACTAATATAACCTATACTCAAGAAAACAAACTGCGTGGATCGCTCTAAAAATCGAGCGTATCCTTACCTGTTTTAAGATAACCAAACAGTTCAAAATACCAAATCCATATACTTAAACATTCTCATACTTTCACAACAAAACCGACACGTAGACCTACTAACCAACAAAGACTAACTCACATCATTCGCCACTAAACAGTCGGGCCACACCATCGGATCATCAAGCCAAGCCAAAACACACCCCGTCGCCACGAGCACCACCCGTCGACCACCTATTCCTTGTCAACAAGAGGGAACTCTCACCTTCACACCTGTCACCTACATCATACAACATAAACAGTAAGCCTAATGCTTAGTAAGGGATGCTCTATGGATAACTTATGCATGAATGCGTGACTTTTCATAAAACATGTTCATTGTGTATCATTCGCGTGAGAACATACATCATTCGCGTGAGAACATACATGACTTGCCCCGTGAGAACATACATCATTCGCGTGAGAACATACATCATTCGCGTGAGAACATACATCATTCGCGTGAGAACATACATCATTCGCGTGAGAACATACATCATTCGCGTGAGAACATACATCATTCGCGTGAGAACATACATCATTCGCGTGAGAACATACATCATTCGCGTGAGAACATACATCATTCGCGTGAGAACATACATCATTCGCGTGAGAACATACATCATTCGCGTGAGAACATACATCATTCGCGTGAGAACATACATCATTCGCGTGAGAACATACATCATTCGCGTGAGAACATACATCATTCGCGTGAGAACATACATCATTCGCGTGAGAACATACATCATTCGCGTGAGAACATACATCATTCGCGTGAGAACATACATCATTCGCGTGAGAACATACATCATTCGCGTGAGAACATACATCATTCGCGTGAGAACATACATCATTCGCGTGAGAACATACATCATTCGCGTGAGAACATACATCATTCGCGTGAGAACATACATCATTCGCGTGAGAACATACATCATTCGCGTGAGAACATACATCATTCGCGTGAGAACATACATCATTCGCGTGAGAACATACATCATTCGCGTGAGAACATACATCATTCGCGTGAGAACATACATCATTCGCGTGAGAACATACATCATTCGCGTGAGAACATACATCATTCGCGTGAGAACATACATCATTCGCGTGAGAACATACATCATTCGCGTGAGAACATACATCATTCGCGTGAGAACATACATCATTCGCGTGAGAACATACATCATTCGCGTGAGAACATACATCATTCGCGTGAGAACATACATCATTCGCGTGAGAACATACATCATTCGCGTGAGAACATACATCATTCGCGTGAGAACATACATGACTTGCCCCGTGAGAACATACATCATTCGCGTGAGAACATACATCATTCGCGTGAGAACATACATCATTCGCGTGAGAACATACATCATTCGCGTGAGAACATACATCATTCGCGTGAGAACATACATCATTCGCGTGAGAACATACATCATTCGCGTGAGAACATACATCATTCGCGTGAGAACATACATCATTCGCGTGAGAACATACATGACTTGCCCCGTGAGAACATACATGACTTGCCCCGTGAGAACATACATGACTTGCCCCGTGAGAACATACATGACTTGCCCCGTGAGAACATACATGACTTGCCCCGTGAGAACATACATCATTCCCGTGAGAACATACATGACTTGCCCCGTGAGAACATACATCATTCGCGTGAGAACATACATCATTCGCGTGAGAACATACATCATTCGCGTGAGAACATACATCATTCGCGTGAGAACATACATCATTCGCGTGAGAACATACATCATTCGCGTGAGAACATACATCATTCGCGTGAGAACATACATCATTCGCGTGAGAACATACATCATTGCACATAATCGTTCTTTGCTTCACGTTGACATATCATCTTTAAATCATTATCATTCGGTTCATCGTAAAAAACATGCTCGTAAATAGTTCGTATGCACCTTTTATAAAACATGATGCATGAGGAGTTCACGTATGACATATCATCGAACAATTCATAACATACATAGACATGCTTTAATCACTACGAACCTATCAAACAACTATTAACTAATTACCTAGGCTACCCAACACTTCAAGATCCCACAATCAGAAAATCATCATCAAAACAGAAAAACCTAACGTTGACACGATGTAGGGCCTTAAGGGCCGGAAACCTAACATCCACTTACCTAGCGTCCGTAGCTAGCCGAGCACCGTCCAAAAGTCATCTCCACCTAAAGCATTTCATAAATAAAGGACATTAAAATCTATTCTAAATAAACGAATCTCAAACTTAAACTAAGCTCCTAGCTAAAGCAATTTCTCCTGAAACTTTCACTTTCTCCATTCGGGCATTTCATCGAGCACGTGGTGCTCACAATTTACTTAACCTCCATTAATGGTTTTCCAATAATCTCCAATATCCAAACTTTAACCTAAATCCACCAATAATCATCAATTCATTTAATCTACCTAAATAACGACCAATGTATTCACTAATTAACATAAAAGCACAATACCATCGATTTCTAACTAAAACCTAATTAAACAGCCACTAATTTGGGTTTGGTCAAAAACCGACCCGAAACTCAAACGTGCATAACTTTTGCGTCGGTGGTCGGAATCGAACGATTTCAGCGGCCACGTACTCCTCTAATAACCTATTTTAATCTGCCAAAAGGAATTTTAAAACAAATGACTGGAACTGGGTCAATTTAGCAGAAACCCGAATCTGCCCTTAATCGGAAATTTTCCCTTTTTTTATTTTTCATCAAATTCTATCAATCTCTTCACCAATCGATCACATAAACACTCAATTAGAATAAACTAACCTAAAATCGAAGTTTCCAACCACAAACCCGAATTGCCCTAAATCGGGCATTCACTGAAATTCGCCCAAACGAGAACCATTACGGCCAGGCGATGAAAACCTGACCAAGGGTCGGCAAACCCTCGCCGGAGGCGACAAAAAACGGCCGGAGATCGGAGCTCAATCGAGCTCACCACGCACAGCCCCAAGCCAAACCAAAAAGAGGAGAAAACCGAACCATACCGGTCGGGTTTCGCGCGGAGATGGCCGGAGATCGCACGTCGCCGTCGTCTGGCCTGAAAACGGCGAGAAATCGCCGTCGTCGTTGGAGGAGAGTCGCCGTCGTCGTCTCCCCTGTCCTCCTCTCGCACTCGGGCTCGAGCTCAACATCGAACGACAGAATGGCTTCGGCCATTCTGTCGTTTTAGTTTTATTTATTTTTTTTTTAAATTATATAATAATAATAATAATAATCCTAATATTAATTCCTATTAATTATTAATATACCGTTTTGCCTTCCATAAATCCCGTTAAATCCCGTATATCTCCACAAATTCACATTAATCGTTAGGACCCTAATAAAACTTTCTTTTCGTAAAACGGACTTGATTTACTATTTTTACGAATTAATATACTAAAAGGCTAAAACGGGAACTCTAGCATTACTCTTCTCGATTTGGGTTTCTAAAATTTCACTTATTCTTCTACAAATCCCCATAAATTTCTAGGGTCCTAATAAAACTATCCGCTCACAAAAAGGACCTAATTTACTTATTTACGAAAATAGCCTTGAAGCGGAAACCCGAAAAACTCGGGTGTTACACATACTCCACTTACCTGGTTTCCTAGAAAAGCTTGGTTGCAAACTGCTTCGGGTTTTGCTCAAACCTATAGTCGTAGACAGAGTATTAGTTAAGGTTCATTCTAAACTATCCATAAATCTACCAGAACTCATAAGGAAACTAGTTTGGGAGCTCTGATCATCAAGCATTCCTGATTTGCGCCAAACCCGAACTAACTCTCACTTACAGCATTCTCAAAACTCATATTTAAAATCCCTTCTAACATCGATAGTTACAATGTAGCAAAAAATTGAAGTAGAACTCACCTAGTTTGAAGAAAATGGGAGAGAAAATCGCCAAGAAAAACTCTGCTTAGCTGAGCTGAATGCCGAGAAAGGAAAATGTGAAATAGTGGCGGCTAAACCTTCATTAAACCCTCCATTTATAACACTGCTTCACAATTACTCAAATGCCCTTGGCCAACCAACTTTAACCTATTTAACCAACCAATCAAATTCACTAAATTCCATAAAAGTAAAAGTTACAAAATGACGTTAGTAATTAAATAAGGTGGACAATACTGGTTGCTACAAAGGTGTCTCATGACGATTTTTCCAACTGTTACTCTTTGAAGTTAAGGGGGAAGACAAGCAAACTTGCACCACTAAAACCTGAACAAGTAGCCCAAGATGAAGCATTAAGAAAGAAGGAAAATGACAAGACCAACCTTCTCGTATCAAAAGGAGAACTAGAGACATCCTTACTAGAGAGAGGACCCCTCATCATGGTACTATTCTGACAAGACCACTTGCATATTTTAGCAAGAAACTCAAGGGAGCAGCCCTCAAATATTCTACGTATGACAAGGAGTTCTACGCAGTCACACGAAACCTTGAGCAATGACAGTATTATTTTTTATCCAAGGAATTTGTCATACACACTGACCACCAGACCCTTACACACATTAAGAGCCAGAGCAAGCTGAACAGGAGGCACGACTAAGTGGGTTGAATTCCTCGAGAGATTCTCTTACACCCTTAAGTATAAGAAGGGAAAAACCAATGTGGTAGCGAATGTGTAACATCCGGAATTTTTGAATTATAACTTTTGTGATATATATTAATGGACATATAAAAAAGGGGGAGAAGGAAAAGAAAAAACAATCAAATTAAAGTTCAACCAAACAAAATATTTAGTTAGAAACCAATGGAGGGGCAAACTTGGAAGTGAAAGTGGGTGGGTTGGGAGCATCCAATGAGAATTCAACATGTGGCAAAGCTTGTAGAAGAAGCTGCTTCTCTGTAATCTGTAATCTGTAATCTGTAATCTGTAATCTGTAATCTGTAATCTGTAATCTGTAATCTGTAATCTGTAATCTGTAATCTGTAATCTGTAATCTGTAATCTGTAATCTGTAATCTGTAATCTGTAATCTGTAATCTGTAATCTGTAATCTGTAATCTGTAATCTGTAATCTGTAATCTGTAATCTGTAATCTGTAATCTGTAATCTGTAATCTGTAATCTGTAATCTGTAATCTGTAATCTGTAATCTGTAATCTGTAATCTGTAATCTGTAATCTGTAATCTGTAATCTGTAATCTGTAATCTGTAATCTGTAATCTGTAATCTGTAATCTGTAATCTGTAATCTGTAATCTGTAATCTGTAATCTGTAATCTGTAATCTGTAATCTGTAATCTGTAATCTGTAATCTGTAATCTGTAATCTGTAATCTGTAATCTGTAATCTGTAATCTGTAATCTGTAATCTGTAATCTGTAATCTGTAATCTGTAATCTGTATCTGTAATCTGTAATCTGTAATCTGTAATCTGTAATCTGTAATCTGTAATCTGTAATCTGTAATCTGTAATCTGTAATCTGTAATCTGTAATCTGTAATCTGTAATCTGTAATCTGTAATCTGTAATCTGTAATCTGTAATCTGTAATCTGTATCTGTAATCTGTAATCTGTAATCTGTAATCTGTAATCTGTAATCTGTAATCTGTAATCTGTAATCTGTAATCTGTAATCTGTAATCTGTAATCTGTAATCTGTAATCTGTATCTGTAATCTGTAATCTGTAATCTGTAATCTGTAATCTGTAATCTGTAATCTGTAATCTGTAATCTGTAATCTGTAATCTGTAATCTGTAATCTGTAATCTGTAATCTGTAATCTGTAATCTGTAATCTGTAATCTGTAATCTGTAATCTGTAATCTGTAATCTGTAATCTGTAATCTGTAATCTGTAATCTGTAATCTGTAATCTGTAATCTGTAATCTGTAATCTGTAATCTGTAATCTGTAATCTGTAATCTGTAATCTGTAATCTGTAATCTGTAATCTGTAATCTGTAATCTGTAATCTGTAATCTGTAATCTGTAATCTGTAATCTGTAATCTGTAATCTGTAATCTGTAATCTGTAATCTGTAATCTGTAATCTGTATCTGTAATCTGTAATCTGTAATCTGTAATCTGTAATCTGTAATCTGTAATCTGTAATCTGTAATCTGTAATCTGTAATCTGTAATCTGTAATCTGTAATCTGTAATCTGTAATCTGTAATCTGTAATCTGTAATCTGTAATCTGTAATCTGTAATCTGTAATCTGTAATCTGTAATCTGTAATCTGTAATCTGTAATCTGTAATCTGTAATCTGTAATCTGTAATCTGTAATCTGTAATCTGTAATCTGTAATCTGTAATCTGTAATCTGTAATCTGTAATCTGTAATCTGTAATCTGTAATCTGTAATCTGTAATCTGTAATCTGTAATCTGTAATCTGTAATCTGTAATCTGTAATCTGTAATCTGTAATCTGTAATCTGTAATCTGTAATCTGTAATCTGTAATCTGTAATCTGTAATCTGTAATCTGTAATCTGTAATCTGTAATCTGTAATCTGTAATCTGTAATCTGTAATCTGTAATCTGTAATCTGTAATCTGTAATCTGTAATCTGTAATCTGTAATCTGTAATCTGTAATCTGTAATCTGTAATCTGTAATCTGTAATCTGTAATCTGTAATCTGTAATCTGTAATCTGTAATCTGTAATCTGTAATCTGTAATCTGTAATCTGTAATCTGTAATCTGTAATCTGTAATCTGTAATCTGTAATCTGTAATCTGTAATCTGTAATCTGTAATCTGTAATCTGTAATCTGTAATCTGTAATCTGTAATCTGTAATCTGTAATCTGTAATCTGTAATCTGTAATCTGTAATCTGTAATCTGTAATCTGTAATCTGTAATCTGTAATCTGTAATCTGTAATCTGTAATCTGTAATCTGTAATCTGTAATCTGTAATCTGTAATCTGTAATCTGTAATCTGTAATCTGTAATCTGTAATCTGTAATCTGTAATCTGTAATCTGTAATCTGTAATCTGTAATCTGTAATCTGTAATCTGTAATCTGTAATCTGTAATCTGTAATCTGTAATCTGTAATCTGTAATCTGTAATCTGTAATCTGTAATCTGTAATCTGTAATCTGTAATCTGTAATCTGTAATCTGTAATCTGTAATCTGTAATCTGTAATCTGTAATCTGTAATCTGTAATCTGTAATCTGTAATCTGTAATCTGTAATCTGTAATCTGTAATCTGTAATCTGTAATCTGTAATCTGTAATCTGTAATCTGTAATCTGTAATCTGTAATCTGTAATCTGTAATCTGTAATCTGTAATCTGTAATCTGTAATCTGTAATCTGTAATCTGTAATCTGTAATCTGTAATCTGTAATCTGTAATCTGTAATCTGTAATCTGTAATCTGTAATCTGTAATCTGTAATCTGTAATCTGTAATCTGTAATCTGTAATCTGTAATCTGTAATCTGTAATCTGTAATCTGTAATCTGTAATCTGTAATCTGTAATCTGTAATCTGTAATCTGTAATCTGTAATCTGTAATCTGTAATCTGTAATCTGTAATCTGTAATCTGTAATCTGTAATCTGTAATCTGTAATCTGTAATCTGTAATCTGTAATCTGTAATCTGTAATCTGTAATCTGTAATCTGTAATCTGTAATCTGTAATCTGTAATCTGTAATCTGTAATCTGTAATCTGTAATCTGTAATCTGTAATCTGTAATCTGTATCTGTAATCTGTAATCTGTAATCTGTATCTGTAATCTGTAATCTGTAATCTGTAATCTGTATCTGTAATCTGTAATCTGTAATCTGTAATCTGTAATCTGTAATCTGTAATCTGTAATCTGTAATCTGTAATCTGTAATCTGTAATCTGTAATCTGTAATCTGTAATCTGTAATCTGTAATCTGTAATCTGTAATCTGTATAGGTGATTTTGAAACAGGTGAGGATAACATTCCTTCACCCGAAGTATGAACAGGTTAATGGAGAATGGCCCGTGGGAGTGTGCTGCGCAGTCAGAGCTAAATTGACCTGTGGGAGTATTAGTTAAGTATTTTGAAAATTTTGGGTTATGTCGGGTTCAAGGGTAGGAGTACATGAATTGTATAGAATCTCACTTTAGGATGCTTGGAAACTAGATTGATAATGTATAGGTGTTCTGATGTTGATGAAGTGAAAATGGATTTTGATGTTTTAATGTTTCTGGAAGTTCTGGGTGAGTGGTGTGTAGGTGCAGGGGAATGAATATGAAGGCAACTCTCTGGACAAAAATCCAGAGAGCTAGCCGATCGATCGCCAGGAAGGGGCGATCAATATGGTAACGCATGGTTTAGAGTCGGATTCTTTAATTTTTGGTTAAGTTTCTATAAGAAAGTCATCGTCCATAGTCTGTGGACGATAAAGTTTAGTTATGTGTTTCTGTAAGAAAGTCATCGTCCAAAGTCTGTGGACGATAAAGTTTAGTTAAGTATTCTGTAAGAAAGACATCGTCCGAAGTCTGTGGACAATGAAGTCACGTGGATCGTGGACAATAAAATCACGTGGTCTATGGACGAAAAGTTTAAGCAAGTCTGTGGACGATAAAGTTTAGTTAAGCATTCTGGCAGAGAAAGTCAGACGTTCATACTGCCTTCTGTTTTAAACGTCCATTCTGTCTCCTATTTTAAAAGTCCATTCTGTCTTCTGTTTTAAACGTCCATTCTGTCTTCTATTTTAAACGTCCATTTTGCCTCTCAGTTCTGTCGTCCATCCCTTTGATGAAACCCGAAAGGAAAAATACTATGCCTTCAACGAAACCCGATAGGAAGAGTGGACTTTACTGTTCATTTGATAAGACCCGATAGAAAGATTTTGTCAGTCCAAACCACTGTTCATTTGATGAAACCAGAGACGAATTGTCCCTTTGAGGAAACCCGAGAGGAATTTAATTGTCTTTAAATGAGTAAGAGGAAAAGAATAAAATAAAAGTTTAAATTTTTCGCCATTTTTTTAGGAATAGTATTATGTGAAATTAGGGGCGCTACAGAATGAACTATTAAGGAGACATATTCTTTTGACTGAACTAGGAACCAGGTTCTCTGGGTTTGAGTGGATTAAGGATAGTTATGGGTCTGACCTAGACTTTGGCCCTTATTATGTCAAGTGTCAGGATAAGGCCTAAGGAAATTACCATGTCATGGGTGAATACCTATTCAAGGGAGGCAAATTGCGTATTCCCAGTGGAGGCCTAAGAAAATGTCTTGTCAAGGAAGCTCACAGTGGGGGCTTGTCCAGTCATTTCAACGAAAAGAAAATGCTGGACATGCTCAAGGAACATTTCTTCTAGCCCCAGCTTTTACGTGATGTACATAGAATATTAGAGCAATGTATTGTATGCAAGAAGGCAAAGAGCAGAATCCTACCTCAAGGGCTATACCTACCACTTCTGGTGCCTACACACCCTTGGGATGAGAGTAGCATGGACTTCGTCCAAGGACTTCCACGAACCACCAGAGCTAAGGATTCTATTATGATAGTCGTGGATTGATTCGCCAAGATGACACATTTTATTGCCTGCACAAAGACTAATGACTCCATCATCACTGCTGACCTTTTTTTCAGGAAATAGTCAGGTAACACGGAGTGTCAAAATCCATTGTGTCTGACAGCGACACTAAATTTCTGAGCACATTCTGAAAAACCTTGTGAAAGAAGATTGGAACAAAATTACTATTCAGCACTTCTTTTTACCCACAAATTGTCGTTCAGACAGAAGTGGTCAACCGTGCCTAGGGACTCTCTTAAGAAGTAGTGTAGGAAAGAAACTAACAGATTGAGATGCCCAACTTCGACATTTGGAGTTTGCTTATAACACGAGTGTCCACTCCTCTACTTAGAGGATCTCTTTTGAAGTGGTATATGGTTTTAACCTCCTCACGCCATTGGACCTTGTACCTCTTCCACTAAAAGATCTTGTAAATCCAGTATGGGCTAACAAAACAGCCCAAGTCAAGCAGATACATGAAATGGTTCGAAAGACCATTGAGAAGAAAAATGAGATGTATGCAAAACAGGATAACAAGGGATGTAAGGAAGTGATATTCAATGAAGGATATTTAGTGTGGCTCTACTTAAGTAAAGAGCGTTTTCCTAAGCAAAGGTGATCCAAGCTTCTCCCTTGGGCCGATGGTCCTTTCAAGATTTTGGAGCAGATAAACAACAATGCATATAAGCTAGAATTGTCTAGAGATTACAGAGTGTCAGCCACCTTTAACGTACAGGACCTCTCCCCTTATGTTGGCACAGAAGACGACCTCGAGACTGATGAAGCCCAAGATTTAAGGACAAATCCTCACTCACCTAGAGAGGATGATATGCCTTGGAGGCCTATGAATCGTTCACAAACCATGGTACGTCAAAGAACCATTCTTTCTTCTAACAAGTTTGTTAGTCTTGCAGGTAAAGACCTTTTTGATAGCTTAGAGTGGGAGCCAAATTTTCAAGACAAGAACAATCCTACGCATGTCCTTTCATGGGAAACACTTACGGAATCATCTTGCATAAAAGACAAAATTTGTCTTCCCGTAGACAAATTTGTGTAATCAAGCTTGTTAGATCTTGTATTTTTGTTGCAAACATTTGCTTTTTTGTGTAATTGTGGCAAACAGCAGCCTTGTACATTTTAGTATCCTTGCTTAGTTAATCTTAGGTTGGATCGGGTGATCGAGAAGTGTCACGCATGGGTGAAAGCTTGGTCGAGCATCCCGGCATGCAAGTTGGCGCGCTCTGAATCTAGGATTAGCGTGCAAGGAAGGATGTCATGGCCTGAAGAGTTAGCGTGCGCGAGGGTTTTGATCGAAGTTAGGCGCGCACGGGAGGATACCACAACCTAGCGCCGTACTCGGACTGCGTGCACAAAATAGATAGCCTAGCCAGCTCTGAATCAAGTTGATGTGCGCGAGCACGTGCGAAACTAGAAGCGTCGTCGCCCAACAGCTAGTCCAACCACTACTTTTTTAAAATGGCTTTTTCTCTCGATTTCTCATCGGTGCGTAATTGTAGCGACCCCCAATCCCGTAGGGCCGCCACAGACTTGTCGTGACATACTCTTGACTCAATCACCGTTTATCTACATAAAATTTTTCATTTTTTTCTCTTTAACACTTTAGAAAACGGACTTGGACAATCGATCCTCTTCCATCGACATTTAAAGCCTAACTTAAAACATACGTAAAAAGACCCGTTTAAGGTCGGAAGACATCACTTAAGACTTGGGACCCAAAATAACATGAAGGACATGTGCATGGGGCACGCCCAACCCGCGCTAACCCTCGCGCCCCTCTCAGGCCCCACGCGCTAACCCCGCGCACACAGCGCGCCCACGGTGCACGCCCCTGTTGCGCACATCACGCGCGCCATCGTGCATTCACCGCGCGCCATCGGGCGGACCATGCCGCACACACGCCGTGCACCTATTGCTTACTTATCAAGCACACCGCGTGCCCGTAGCGCATGCACTGCGCACCACACCACGCTGCGCACATCGCGCGCACCACACCACGCTGCGCACATCGCGCGCCTACCGCGTGCCCAAGGTTCACGCACCGCGCGCACCACGCCACGCCACGCACATCGCGACGCCTACCGCGTGCCCATGGTGCACGCATCGTGCCACGCCGAGCGCCTATTGCGCAGGCACAGCACACGCACTACACACCTACCGCGCTGCCTCGCGTGCCTGTCACGCATGTTGCGCCCACAGCGCGCTCACTAGGTGCTCCTCGCGTGCCTCGTTGTGTGGCCACCGCGGGTGCGCTTCGCCCTTGGCGCCCCATGGGAGCCAATCGATTGGCTACTCAGCCGATCCATAGGCACCCTCTCTGGTGCCAGGCATTTTCCCCACATATTTGGCCGATTGATCGGCCATGAAGCGTGATCCATCGGCTAATCCTCTGGATTTCGCACAAAAAACCCAGCACCCCATCCGATTTATCGGCCATCAAGCACCGATCCATCGGCTAGGAAGGACAACGCTCCCCCGCGCCCTGCTCGCCAATCCTAATCGCTCTGCGCACGAGAGCTGCGCACCTCTACCGTGCGCACCCCTTCTTTCTTTTATCCCTTTTCCTTTGCTATTCCCAACTTTTTACCTACAAACATCAACTGTATCATATCCTCAATTTACCCATCTATCTCCACCTAATAAACCACACATTTATTTGCAAATTCTCCATACACAAATCATCAAATCAACTCCAACACCTAATCCATTTCATCCCTATCAAACACACAGCGGAAAACTTATAAAAATGTCTTAAGAGTAAACTCATTCCTAAATCCATCCACAATACAACGACTCCAAGCTATCTATAATTCATCCAAAATAGACATCCATTGACAACTAATCCTACTACCTTTACATAATTTACCCTAAACGCTTGGAGCACACCCACGGGTCGAATAAGCCGTGCCAGCACTACCACCCCCGCCACGAGCACCGTCCATCGACCGCCCTTTACGTTGACATCAGGAGGAGGTTCCTCACCTTCGACTTCGTCACCTACATCATACGATTTAAACGATAAGCCTAACGCTTAGTAAGGAATGCACTATACATAAACATATACATGATTGCATGATCTCGTGAAAACACGTTCATTTCATTTCTTTAACGTTATACATGACATGGGAATAAGGGGGATTCCACGCAGAGTAGGCACAATCACCACCCCATCTACCTCGTAGACCACATGCCTTGCCCCGTGAGTTACCATTTACTGGGTGTAGTTTCCTTGCCCCGTGAGTTGCCGTGAACGTGCCCTGCCCTACTCATATGCTACCCACGCTTATCCATTACGTACATTACATATTTTTTACTTCATTTTTCATGAAAACATGCATGTAAAAACATTTCATATGCCATTTGAGGAAAACATGATGCGTGAGAGAATATGCACTTTAAAAACACTTAACAATTATCAAAGACAATACATAACCATTTCATAACGTACATAGCTCGTAAGCACACATAACGCACAACGAATCGCTAACGTCCTAGGCTACCCGGCTCATCAAAAACATAACTATCATCAAAATCAATTTTACTAGCATCGATACAATGTAGGGCCTTAAGGGCCGGAAAATCTAACACACACTTACCTGGCGTCCTTAGCAAGCCGAGCACCTCCCTTAAGTTTGGTTCACCTAAGACATTTCACAATTAGTCATTAGAATCAATCCTAAACAACCGAATTCCAAAAATAAACGAAACTCCTAGCTAAGGCAAATTTCCTAAAACTTTGGTTTACTTCTCTCGAACATTTTACCGATCACCTTGGGCTCATAACTTCCTTAAGCTAGCATTAATGGTGTTTAACTCATTCCAACCACCAAATTCATCCAATAATCAATTTTTCCAACCTAACTACCAACAATAATCACAAACTCACCATTATTAGCCATTAATACGATAAAACTATTGGTTTCTAACATAAACCTATAAATTCCAAAACTCTAATCAAAACCCTAACTATTCTTAACCCTAAAAATCAGAAATTAATCGTCTAGAGTACTCCTATCTCACCTAGAGCTTTGATTGTTGAAGGAAATCGGAAAGGAAATCGATCGTTGGAGACGAATCATCGGCCAGAGACGAATCGTCAGTCGGCGACGAGGAGAATCGCCTGGGAGAAGAAAATCAAAGAATGAGGGAGGGGAGGGGGTTCTGGAGAGGAATTACGTGAAGTGTGAAGAAGGAAAAGGGGTGTTTGTGTTTTTTTATAATTTTAACTTCCCTAATTACCATTTTGTCCCTCTACTTAACTCTTTATCTATTACGCTATTTCGCTTATCGATTTGGATTCGACAAAATTTTATTATTGCACTAAATATGCCGATTAATTTCTAGGGTTCTAACAAAACTTCTCGCTCATAAAACGGCCTTAAATTCCTCTATTTACGAATATAACTCTAATAAGCGGAATATCAAAAATTTCGAGCGTTACAGTAATATTTGATCGGGTTATTAACAATTTCTGCCAAGTTCTGGGTTACTTGGGGTTCTTGATCGACATCCGTCTCTCTACACATTCAAAGAATTGGAAACCAGAAGAAGGGTGGAAAATCTTGTCTTGTGCTGGAGCAGTCCTTCGTATCGGAAGTCTCCTTCTCCGACTGTGTTGTCGTTGCCGTTCAAACTAGTTGCAAAAGTCGATTGTATTCTAGCCACCAGGTAATTTTTCTGTAACACTTTTGATGCTCTTGATTCAGTTTTAGAAAGAACGAATAGAGATACCAGATTTGAGGGGTAAATCGAGAACACCGAACCTTGTGTTTACTTGCCTATGGTCTTTGCATATTTTTGGCAGACTTAAATCGTATCACAACATCACTAGACATTCTATCTAATCTCTAACATCCAAGGTATACTGGCTAATCATGTATAAAGCCCCACAACCTTATAATTTGTGACTAGACAAGTAGTCACTCATGTTCATACGTATCCATGATCTATTTGTCAAATGATATCATACACTTCTCTCATACATGATCAATATACATATTAATACTATGTATGACCACTCAATCCCGATATGCAACTAACCTCATGAACATCTACCCTTAAGTGCAAATAATTTTATGCACTTAATAACTATTATCAAGTGCAACTATGTTATTGCACTATGTTTTAATCTAATCTAGTGTTTTTAATCAACACTAACTAAAAGATTATACCCAATGCAATGACTTACTTGAATTGCACTAATTCTTAGTAGGATAGTATCTATTTACCTATATGTATATACTAATGACTATGCATAAACAAAGCAAACACTGCATTCATCATAACCCTAACTGCTATATCTATGAACTTTTTAGTATACATTTACTTATGTGCATATGCTAATGTCAATGTAGTGTACATCCAATGCAGTCACTGTAACGCCCCCAAACCCACCCTGGCTCGGTGCGCTACTTGACTCACACTCACAACGTTTAAAACGACGTTTAAAATAATTTTTGATAAAATTTTGACTCGATTTTTGGGTTTTTGGACCCTCAAAATTTGTTGGAAAACGTGCCCAAAATACGTGCAAATCGTAACAGAAAAGATCGGGTTAAAACATTTTAGAAGTAGAAAAATTTTGAAAAATTTCGGGTTGGCCCACAATAGGCGCCGCTCGCGCGCGCCTGCTGCCCGCACCGCGAGCACCACAACGCGCGCACTGGTGCCGATCGATCGGCGCTGAATGCTATGCGCGTTTCCTATGCCCTGTTGCGCGCACTCCCTCAGCCACCAGCGCCCTTCTTCCATTTTTTTCATTTTTTCTTTAAACCACTCACACCAAAATCACCCAAAACTTACCTCAAACTTTCCCGACATCCCCGACTCCTTGACGCGTAAATTTATTGGAAAACCGACTCCAAAACGGCAGCAGAAATGGGGAAAACGAGTGAAAAATAATATCGTTTATTTTATAAAAACCCAAGCAGCATAACGACTAAATTTTCTAAAACCAAAAATCCTGAAAATCAAACATTTTATATGATAACCCCCAAACATCATTCACAATCAAAAACATTGATCCAAACGAGTTATAAAACGTTGTCAATATTTACACTAAAATCCAAAGTCCAACATCCAAAATCCAACAACTAATAAAATACCAAGTCCCACAAAATTCTCAGAAATCCATGAAGCGCCCCGACAACTGTCTGTACCGGTGTACCTCATGCGTCAACGACTGCATCCTAGGGTTCTCTCATCAAGCTCACCTGTAAATATATCATCACCTACACCACAGAACACACACACACGTAAGCTTATGCTTAGCAAGTAATGAATAATGAATGTAAACATGCACAATGCACACACACTGTAACGACCCTTAACCGTAACCCTTGGATCCCCATTGATTATTATTTATCCTTCTTTTTTTTTTTAAGAAAAGAAGAAAACTTTGGACAAAATCCGTGATGGTTGAAATCGTCGTGAAATTATTTGATAAAACAATATTTAAGTATCAATTAGAATATTAGAAACAATCGGCCGAAGGGATCGAGGGTATAAAAGTGTAGAATATTTAAATGCCTTAAATTTGAACGCATCTACTGCTCAACAGTAACCGACTTACATCCACCGCTACACTTCTACCGCTTATCTTCCGAATACTTCTACAAAACACATCCACCGCTCAACAGTAACACACAACATCTACAAAACACATCCACTGCTCAACAGTAACCAATCTACATCCACCGCTACACTTCTACCGCCCATCTTCCGAATACTTCTACAAAACACATCCACCGCTCAACAGTAACACACAACATCTACAAAAGACATCCACCGCTCAACAGTAACCAATCTACATCCACCGCTACACTTCTACCGCCCATCTTCCGAATACTCCTACAAAACACATCCACCGCTCAACAGCTTATTTCTAATCTTCTATAGACTTCAAACCTCATTTCCAGAATGTTCATGTACGTAGGTTTATAGACTTGGATAGAATATACATGGCGAAAGGTTCAAAAACAGATGAAAACACTTAATCTTATAATCCCCTTTAAAACTTATAAATATTGAACAAGTCAATTACTTATCATCATATAAAAATTCTCTTCTACTATTTCTTCTATGTCATTATCTTATACCATAACAGACTAGGAGCACCATCCTCAGGTCAAATTGCCACCCAGCACAAAATCAACGCCATGAGTACTATCCAGCAACCCGACCTAGATATTATCGCTTGGAATGAAATCCTCACCTTTCGATTCGTCACCTACATCATAAGGTTCAAACTATAAGCCTAATGCTTAGTAAGAAGTACAACGTATGCATAATTACTCATGAACGTATACTCAATAAAATCATATTCTTATTCATCGATCATTTATCGTGCATTAAGGAGGGATTAGTGCCGAAGGGGGGTAGGCAGAGTGTGACACCCCTAACACTGTACCCTTATTTACCGTACAAATTTTTCATTTTATCCTTTATTCTTAGCGTCTATGCGGAAACGATTTGAAAATAATTTAAAATCAATTTAATAAAACGTTTAAAACAAATAAAAACAATTAATTAAACCAATACGTACACAAACACTCGATACTCATACGTCTTCCGAAATACCACCTCAAAACCGACTCGAACGCCACTATAACAAATTACATTTTCATGAAAATAAACTGCATGGTTCCGTTTAAAAGTGTGACATATCCTCCTGTTTACAAAATCACCAAGCAGTTCATAAAAATCCAAATAAAAATCTCAACAAACGTTTTATAAAACAAATCTATCAAAACATCAAAACCTACTTTATCCACTAACCCGAACCAAACCATCTAAACATCAATCTATCAACTAAACAGAGTCCAAACATCCTAATATGTTCTATCTATACATTTTCTACTCTGAACATCTCAATCAATTTATAAAACAGGTTTTCAATACATTTAAAACCTCAAGAGTAAACCTATCATCTACCAGTACCAAACATCCTATAATTTCTATACATCCAACAGCCCAAAATGTCCAAAAACCCTCAAAATCTATACATCTTTCATCCAGACAATTCCCAAAACTATCAAAATACCTAACCATGAGTCCCACGGGTCAAAATACACCTCGACTGCGCCAGCACACCACCGCAGCCATCATCCGTCAACTGAACTATGCCTCAGGTGGAGGAACATCGTCCTCACCTGATATCTCGAAGTCTATGTTACCTACACCATACATAAACACACTATGAGATAAAATCTCAGTAAGCTCTAGTAAATGCGATGCATGCTGTGCTATGAGTTCGATAAATCATGCTTTATTTTTATCTTTCTATGCAATGCTCTATAGGTGTCACCGAGATCCTATACCCTCTAACCGGAGAGAGCTCATCCAGCGGGCGGACTACTCTTTCCAGCTAGAGGAGGGGGGTGCACGCTTACAACCCGTACAGCCGTGCCTGAGCCCCACCTCGCGTGACCTGTAACTGTATGCCTTTCGGCCTGTAAGCCTTTCGGCCGGTGTACTGTAAGCCTTTCGGCCGGAACGTGAACTGTAAGCCTTTCGGCCGTGAACTGTAAGCCTTTCGGCCGGTGCACTGTAAGCCTTTCGGTCGGTGTACTGTAAGCCTTTCGGCCGTGAACTGTAAGCCTTTCGGCCGTGCACTGTAAGCCTTTCGGCCGATGCTATGCTTTACGTTATCTTTAAAACTCTGTGCGGAAATTCGTTTTCATGCTTTTCTTTAAAACCAAGTGATGCGTGAACAGTTCAATATCATACAATAAACAAGCAACACATAGACCATCGGGACTTTAAAAAAAACGTAAACTATAAACTCCTAAGACCTAGCTACCCAAACCGAGCAAAACTAACTAAAGGCATCTCCAAAACGCCTCGAGACGACACGATGTACGGTGTAGGTCGATTTGGCCAAAGAAACTCACGAGAACTTACCTGACGTCCGTTGCAAGGCTAGCTCCGTCCACGAGCGTGGTTCACCTACGCAATTGTTATCAATTTGTCGTTAATACGAGCTTAAACAATAATATGTCAAAATTTAACAAAAACCTTAACTAATGAATTTCCTAAAATCTTCACCTAACTAATCGAAGTATTTAAACAACGATTAACGCTCGATAGTTTAAAATCACAATTAACGAGTTTTCCTAAAAACCCGAAAATTCACCAATTTTAACATTTCTCACAATTCACTCTAATTCCGTCCAATAACGTTCAATACGTCCTTTATATCGTTAATTACTATAAACCTATTAATTTCGGGCTCTAATTTGGGTTCGGTAAAAACCGACCTAAAACTTCGAACGCGCGTAACTTTCGCGTCGGATATCGGAATCGAACGATTCCAGCGGCCACGTACTCCTCTAATAACCTATTTTAATCTGCCAAAACGAATTTTAAAACAAACGACCGGAGCTAGGTCAATTTATCAAAAACCCGAACTGCCCTTTTTTCCAAAATTTCACTTTTTCGATCTTCCATCAAAACTCATCAATTTCTTCACCAATCTATCCTCCTAACATCCAATTAACATAAACTAACCTAAAATCGGAGTTTCCAACCACAAACCCGAATTGCCCTAATCGGGCATTCACTGAAATTCGCCCAAACCGGGCATTCCGCGGCCAAGCATCAATAGCCGGCCCTAGGGTTGGCAAACCCACGCCGGAAGCGACCTAAAACGACCGGCGATCGGAGCCAAAACCGGCTCGTCACAGTCGGCCATGAACAAACCCGAAAACCGAACCAAAACAGGGGAAACCGAGCCTTACCGGTCGGGTTTCGCGCGGAGATGGCCAGAGATTGCCACGTCGCCGACGTCTGGTCGGCAAGGGTCGGAAACCGCCGGTGAACGGCGCCGCATCGCGTCGCCACTTCCTCCCCCGCGCCTTCGCTGCTCGGGCTCGACATCGACAGAATAGCTTCGGCTATTCTGTCGATTTTATTATTATTATTATTATTATTAATAATAATAATAATTAAAACTAAAACTATTTCGTAACAAAACATTAATTTTGCCCTCTCGTGTTTTCGACAATTCCAATTTTCTTATTTCGCCAATAAATCCAACTTATTATCTAGGTTCTATTAAAACTGTCCGTTCGCAAATCGGACCTCGTTTACTAATTTTACTAAAATGTCCTTTATATTACGAGAAATCTAATTACTCAAAATATAGCGTCATTATTCCGAAAATTCTCAAACTTCCCTTAAAATTCTAATTACTCGTTAGGATCGTAATGACGTTTCCTTTTCGTAAAACGGACCTGATTTGACATATTTACAAAAATGTCATCCAATAATATAATAATAATATTCTTAAAAATCCGTACGAGCCGGATATTACATTCTACCCTCCTTATTTAGAATTTTGTCCGCAAAATTTGCCATAGCTTATAGTCCTTGACATTAACGTCTCTTGTCTTGTGGCATTTTCACTTCGGTTAATCGTTTGTACTTTCGGTCCTACTTCGTGGTTCTAAACCAAAACCCTATTATATTCTCCAACATCGGACCTAACTTAGTACTCCATACTTTCGATTTGATCGTACACGTCCTCTTTCACGTGCTAAGCATAATCCAAATTCTCAAATCTCAATCAATTGACTCAACAACGCGCTCGTCAATTTGACACTAAGGACCTGATACGTAGATTTCTCATCCAAATCCTCCATTTCGAACTCTTCTCCACACTATTATCTCTTTCCCAAATCATCACTTTTACTGTCTAAACTTACTTACCTTGGGCAATCATAACCTTTCCTTAGCCGTTCTAATGTCATTCTCGTACATAGAACTTTAGTTACTTAAATCTTTCCCTTTATGCTTCAAGGTATCCTATAAGTCTCTACAATTTTGTCCAATATGCATCGTTTTATCTGACTCTTACCGCGGTCATCATTAATCACTAATAAATTCTTAAATCTAAACTAATTCGTTAAACCATTTACCCAACACCTTATGGGTGTTTAGACAATTTGACGTAACCTATGAGTCGGAACTTTCCTATACCTCCTGTTCCAACTTCACTTTCAAGCTCATTTGCACAGTCTTCGTGCAAATCTTTCTCCCTCTCATCCAATATGCTCCAATTTTCACAACCTCCACTACTTGACTCTTATATCAATCATCCATTTGATCAAGTTAATCTTCTCACTTACCCGCATGACATAATCCAAAGCTCAAAAGTCTACCTAACCGCCCATTTGATCTTACACCACATAGTTTCTAATTCCTCTAGTCGTGATCTATTTCACGTTAGCTATTCCCAAAATCATTGGCTCCAACTTCATTACATACAGGTTGGCCCTTTAAAATTCCTAATTCAATCTTATTCCTAATGTACTTGATAACTCACCAATCCCTTGATTCGCAAGACTTCACTTTCGGGCTTAACTCCAAATCTAAATCCTTTATTTAATTTAGATAATGTCCTACACTTATTCTTAATATTCCACAAGGACTTCCTCGAAGTCACTGACTAGTCTATTATCCTTCATTCCTTCTAGTCAGGTTCCACACATTCTACTTGTCTTCTTCACAATGATTTATCTAACAATTTTCTTGTTAGCAAACTTGTTGTAAATAAATTTACAATCTTAATCCTAATCTTCTAAAACCCTCCAATCTTGTTCTTCCATTTTCCAAAAACTTAGAAGCATCCATTACCTTTAATGGGATCAAGCATGTCATGGCTCATACCACAAGCCTTATCAATTCTCAAGTCTTCAGGCAAATACCAAAGTGGTCAAGTTCACTTCCTTAAATTCTCACATGAATCGGCCTTCACTTAATTCCTCATAGGCCAAGCGGTTTAACTGAGAGCTTAAGTTGCTACTATTTTAAGACCAATGCTCACTTGTAAATTAGATCCTATAATCGTCACATTTCATTCTAAACCACATTAGTGAGTTCCCTCGTTATGTCCTAACTGAAATGCTTATACTATCTACAATATGCTCATTCGTTTAACTTAAATTTTCATTAACTTCGACCACAGTCAAATCCCTAAGTCTTGCCATGGGTTTGCTCTATACTACTCCTTCTAACCGTAAGTCATTTATGTATCCATTGGTCTCAACTTGTCAAATACGAGTCAAGCCCCCGAAATTGCGAACCTCACAATTCGTGCGACACGAATCACTGAGTTAAACTTCTAATCTTAATTCTTCATTGAATCTAACAATCCCCCCGCACTTAACTCAAATGTCGCACATGGACTTCTCTCAAGTCACCCGATGGTCTACATCCTTTTGTTCCCCTAAATCTTACTATTCTATATTCTAAAGTGCGTTAGAAACACCTCTTCATTAAGGTTCACCCCTCCTAGTTTCTCGATTACTGATATTTCTATTCCTATACCAGGGGTAGATCTTATGTTTGTTGTTCTTAACTTGAACGGTACCCGCTATAGACTCGCTCTAATTACATCACCCTCCCTTCTATGGTTATACCGGTTGCCTTAAATTCCTAAGCACAACCATGAATCTGAGGTGCTAAATTTCTCCCCGGTAGATATTACGTTTACGTCTACTAGCCTCTAATCAAGCAACATCAAAATTTTGACGTGTCTACCATTCATTAGTCACTCGTAACTCCATTAAGCCTCTCGCCTAGTAGGTCGGTTATAATCTTCTCACAAATCTAAAATCTTTCTTTATTGATTAGCCTTCTAAGGCGGTATTCATTTCCTAGAGAACAACAAAATTTGGCATCTTGGGTAATACCTTGCACATGATCTCTATTCCATAATGTGTTGGAATTTATTTACTCTCCAACCATAAGTAAATCCCCTTATTCCTTGCCTCAATTTCTGTCGATACGGCCCCTCCTATTCGATCACTTAAATCTTATGTCCACGACTTGTATTGATCTACCACGTCTTTCCAAACTACAATCGTAATAGTCGTTATCATATTTCCTCAACAATAAAGCTAGTTAAGTTTCTTAGACACGGTTTTTGTCTAAATGCATCCATCTTTTCATGGATCTAGGCCATACAAGTTCTTGCTATATCTTCTTACTTGCTTAAGTGCACTTAGTATACCTTGACAACCTAAAGCATCTTCCGAGGCTTAATACTCTAAGGGTCCGTATTTCATCGACCAGGGCTCATTTTCTATCTATTCAAATCTTATGTATCATAAGCTGTATTCCTCTAATGGTAACAAAATTTATGTGTACAACTTCTCATGGTTAAGTCGGGCTAATCTTATTAAGTCAGGCTACCCTCTATTCTTATATAGTTCATTCCTTTAACTGTAGAGATAAAACTGCACCTGAAGCAACTGAGGGTTGGGCATTATCCTCGTCTTTGTCCGGGGCAATTACCCCTGGTGTAACTTCTTTCTTTCGATAAGAGTCTTCCTCTTTGTACCGTGATTACTGGGAGCGACAAACCCAATATTTCGAGCTGACAAGATTGCCTAATTATGTGCTGCGCTTGTAGGCTAATGTGTTGGGCAACGAAATCCTTAAGGTGATCTATCGTAACGTCTCGGTTGTCTCGATCATTCCCTCGACACACCATATCTATAAATAGCTCCTATAAAAGTTAAATGCAAACATCTCTAAGAAACTGAAATCAAATAAAACTATAAACATACTTACAGTTGATGAAGAATGTGCGCGTAGTGGCTGTGCAGTCGAGCAGTCTACAGAACCGATTTTAAAACCCGGGGGCTCTGATACCATAACTGTGACACCCCTAACACTGTACCCTTATTTACCGTACAAATTTTTCATTTTATCCTTTATTCTTAGCGTCTATGCGGAAACGATTTGAAAATAATTTAAAATCAATTTAATAAAACGTTTAAAACAAATAAAAACAATTAATTAAACCAATACGTACACAAACACTCGATACTCATACGTCTTCCGAAATACCACCTCAAAACCGACTCGAACGCCACTATAACAAATTACATTTTCATGAAAATAAACTGCATGGTTCCGTTTAAAAGTGTGACATATCCTCCTGTTTACAAAATCACCAAGCAGTTCATAAAAATCCAAATAAAAATCTCAACAAACGTTTTATAAAACAAATCTATCAAAACATCAAAACCTACTTTATCCACTAACCCGAACCAAACCATCTAAACATCAATCTATCAACTAAACAGAGTCCAAACATCCTAATATGTTCTATCTATACATTTTCTACTCTGAACATCTCAATCAATTTATAAAACAGGTTTTCAATACATTTAAAACCTCAAGAGTAAACCTATCATCTACCAGTACCAAACATCCTATAATTTCTATACATCCAACAGCCCAAAATGTCCAAAAACCCTCAAAATCTATACATCTTTCATCCAGACAATTCCCAAAACTATCAAAATACCTAACCATGAGTCCCACGGGTCAAAATACGCCTCGACTGCGCCAGCACACCACCGCAGCCATCATCCGTCAACTGAACTATGCCTCAGGTGGAGGAACATCGTCCTCACCTGATATCTCGAAGTCTATGTCACCTACACCATACATAAACACACTATGAGATAAAATCTCAGTAAGCTCTAGTAAATGCGATGCATGCTGTGCTATGAGTTCGATAAATCATGCTTTATTTTTATCTTTCTATGCAATGCTCTATAGGTGTCACCGAGATCCTATACCCTCTAACCGGAGAGAGCTCATCCAGCGGGCGGACTACTCTTTCCAGCTAGAGGAGGGGGGTGCACGCTTACAACCCGTACAGCCGTGCCTGAGCCCCACCTCGCGTGACCTGTAACTGTATGCCTTTCGGCCTGTAAGCCTTTCGGCCGGTGTACTGTAAGCCTTTCGGCCGTGAACTGTAAGCCTTTCGGCCGTGAACTGTAAGCCTTTCGGCCGGTGCACTGTAAGCCTTTCGGCCGGTGTACTGTAAGCCTTTCGGCCGTGAACTGTAAGCCTTTCGGCCGTGCACTGTAAGCCTTTCGGCCGATGCTATGCTTTACGTTATCTTTAAAACTCTGTGCGGAAATTCGTTTTCATGCTTTTCTTTAAAACCAAGTGATGCGTGAACAGTTCAATATCATACAATAAACAAGCAACACATAGACCATCGGGACTTTAAAAAAAACGTAAACTATAAACTCCTAAGATCTAGCTACCCAAACCGAGCAAAACTAACTAAAGACATCTCCAAAACGCCTCGAGACGACACGATGTACGGTGTAGGCCGATTTGGCCAAAGAAACTCACGAGAACTTACCTGACGTCCGTTGCAAGGCTAGCTCCGTCCACGAGCGTGGTTCACCTACGCAATTGTTATCAATTTGTCGTTAATACGAGCTTAAACAATAATATGTCAAAATTTAACAAAAACCTTAACTAATGAATTTCCTAAAATCTTCACCTAACTAATCGAAGTATTTAAACAACGATTAACGCTCGATAGTTTAAAATCACAATTAACGAGTTTTCCTAAAAACCCGAAAATTCACCAATTTTAACATTTCTCACAATTCACTCTAATTCCGTCCAATAACGTTCAATACGTCCTTTATATCGTTAATTACTATAAACCTATTAATTTCGGGCTCTAATTTGGGTTCGGTAAAAACCGACCTAAAACTTCGAACGCGCGTAACTTTCGCGTCGGATATCGGAGTCGAACGATTCCAGCGGCCACGTACTCCTCTAATAACCTATTTTAATCTGCCAAAACGAATTTTAAAACAAACGACCGGAGCTAGGTCAATTTATCAAAAACCCGAACTGCCCTTTTTTCCAAAATTTCACTTTTTCGATCTTTCATCAAAACTCATCAATTTCTTCACCAATCTATCCTCCTAACATCCAATTAACATAAACTAACCTAAAATCGGAGTTTCCAACCACAAACCCGAATTGCCCTAATCGGGCATTCACTGAAATTCGCCCAAACCGGGCATTCCGCGGCCAAGCATCAATAGCCGGCCCTAGGGTTGGCAAACCCACGCCGGAAGCGACCTAAAACGACCGGCGATCGGAGCCAAAACCGGCTCGTCACAGTCGGCCATGAACAAACCCGAAAACCGAACCAAAACAGGGGAAACCGAGCCTTACCGGTCGGGTTTCGCGCGGAGATGGCCGGAGATTGCCACGTCGCCGACGTCTTGTCGGCAAGGGTCGGAAACCGCCGGTGAACGGCGCCGCATCGCGTCGCCACTTCCTCCCCCGCGCCTTCGCTGCTCGGGCTCGACATCGACAGAATAGCTTCGGCTATTCTGTCGATTTTATTATTATTATTATTAATAATAATAATAATAATAATAATAATAATAATAATAATTAAAACTAAAACTATTTCGTAACAAAACATTAATTTTGCCCTCTCGTGTTTTCGACAATTCCAATTTTCTTATTTCGCCAATAAATCCAACTTATTATCTGGGTTCTATTAAAACTGTCCGTTCGCAAATCGGACCTCGTTTACTAATTTTACTAAAATGTCCTTTATATTACGAGAAATCTAATTACTCAAAATATAGCGTCATTATTCCGAAAATTCTCAAACTTCCCTTAAAATTCTAATTACTCGTTAGGATCGTAATGACGTTTCCTTTTCGTAAAACGGACCTGATTTGACATATTTACAAAAATGTCATCCAATAATATAATAATAATATTCTTAAAAATCCGTACGAGCCGGATATTACACAGAGTGTGTGTACATGGCCCCCTCTCGGGCAATAATCTTGGTCCATCCCTGAAAAGTGGCATGGCCAAACCGCCCCAACCCTCACTTAATATAGTTGTATACATTTCATTGTCATATATCATTCATGAAAGGGGCATGTTCATAAAACAGTTTGCATTTTCGGAAGGTAAATCATAATGCGTGAAATGTACATACAAAACAAAACATTACACCAAAGAAAACTCAGACATCCAGCATATACCGTAGTACAAACCACAAACATCCAGACATTGTCAACAACAAGCTTAACCTAGTACCCTTGTGATGTAGAGCCCTAATGACTAGAAATCTTAACGCACTCACTTACCTGGATTCCTTTGATATGTCGTGCCTTCACTTGAATGCTTTTCCACCTAGGACATTTCATACTTCAATGTTAAATATGTCCTGAATAATCTAAACTCAGAGCTGGTAAAATCTTAGTTAAAGAAATCATCCTAGATTCTAGCTTGAACCTCTAAGGCATTTCGCTGAGCACTTACTGTGCAGAGCTTAACTTTCAAAACATTAATGGCATCATCGCCTAAACTGCCAGATTCATATAGATTTTAGATTCTCAAATAAAATATCAACAACGTCTAGGATTCTATACCAATGCCAATACAGAAGACTCGAATTACTGTCATTATTCAAGCATTGCATGTTTCTAAGTCTTTAAACACCAACCAGTAATCAGCCTTAATCAAAAGCTTAATGAATGAATCACCTAAACCTTACCTGAGCTTGAATCGTCGAAGAAAGAGAAGGGAGGAATCGATTGCCGACAGAGAAAATCGCCAGAAGAGGAAAGTCGGCTACGGGAGGGTTTAAATGAGATTTTATGCTTTCCTCTTTCTATTTATATCGAACTAGCTCACACTAATTACAATCATTACCATTAAACCTACTTTCATTTATAATCTCCTTATTACATAATTCACACTATAATAATCGTGGGAAAAATATTTGACCAAGGTGCTGGTTGTTACACACACACCACCCTAACACATGCGATTTCTACTCACTCTGTTGTTGTCTTACTCATGCACGTTAATGACGAGACCTTAAATCCTCTAGTGCTCCTCTTGTACGTTAACGTCGAGGCGTTCAACTCTCTAGTGCATGCTCTAGCACATTAACGACAAGGCGTTAAACCCTTTAGGGCTCCTCTTGCACGTTAACGACGAGGCGTTCAACCCTCTAGTGCTCACTCTTACATGTTTCTTGCTCATCACTCACATCATGCATAAAACTCGTTCTTTCGTTCAGTTTCAAAAAAACCATGATGCATGTCATTCACACAATACTCAAATTTAAAACAAAACAACTACAAACAATAAATCCTATCGTTCCGTGGTGTAGGCCCGAAGGCAAAACAATTACAATCCACTACTTACCTGGTGTTTTGCACGTGTTATTCACTTCAATTACGCTAAAGGCTCGTTCGTCAAGCTATCCAATAGAGAAAACTCACTTAGTACCAACCTAATAAATTCTAAGGAAATTTCCTAACCAAAACTAACAACAATTTAAACAAATCAAAACTCTAAACCCTAAAACCCAAAATTCCCACAAATTTTGGTGTCAAACTTCAAACAGCCATAACTTTTTCGTTTTTCAACGGATTTTAACGTGCCACCCCATTCCATAAACCTCTACACGTCCACTATCCATTGAAACATTCAAATTCAACAACAACAAAAATTAGCAAATTCGAAAACACAAGAACAGAATCGGCCCTCATGGTTTTCAAAACCGATTTTTCACTAACTTCCACCAAAACTTTAATCTATCCATAAAAATAACCTAAACCAACATATCTAAGGATTAAACCACTAGATTTAGGAAGAAAACTAGCAAGAGGACACAAATTTTCGGAGCTCTCAATTTGGGTTTCCCAAACCCTAACCAAACTCCTTAAAAACCCAACAAAAACATCACAAACTAACCCTATAATGCATCAAACTCAAAACCCACTTAATTCATACCTTAAAACCTTGAAAAATCTTGAAGAAATGGAGATGAAGTAGTCTTCAATGGTAGCTGAGTTTTCGTGGGAAAAAAGGAGGAAGAAAGCCAAGATTTTCCTTTCAACCACTTAACCATTCAAATTTATAAACAATCACTTTTCTCTTTTAAAAATTACCACCATAATTTTTGTAATTTAAAAAGTTACCCCCACCCTTATTTACAATTAATCCAACATGATTCTTCCCTCTCAATCTCTTCCATTCTCTCTTTAATACTTTACTTCTTCCCATTGATTCATAATTCTATTGACTTTTCAACCTCCTTTAGTCTTTTGACCTTTCAACACTCTTTTCTCTTCCTTTCCTTCACTCCAACGTGAAATCCTCCCCTTCTAACCCTTTTTGTTCACTTAACTTTTCCTTTAAATAAAATTCAATGTAACAAAAATCCTAACAAACCAATCCTAGAGTTCTCTCAATTTCTCTTCCAACATTATAGTTTTCTCACCAATACACTAGGATAGGTGCTAAACCTCATAACATAACCTAATCTAAGGGTGACGTTACATTATAGGAAATTTCTGGGTGTTACAGTCACTATAACTTTGGTTGCATTACCTTAGTTAGATTCTAATGTCTATCTACCTCAATGCATCTAGAATATATGCATACACATCCAATCAATATCTAATGCCTATTTATTATTATCATTCACATTAACATGTTCTAATGTGTATGTTAATATGAATATTTGTCATATTAACATGTTTCGATGTAATGTTAATATAAAAATACAACTATGAATAGACACACACACAATCTAGATTCACTGTGCTACGATGCATGTCCCTAGCTGCCAATAACCTATAAGGATTATAAATGATGTATCATATCAAAGCTCTTGCAACTGTCCACAGCATCAAAAGAAAAGATAACAACACTAGCTTATGATGTTTACAAGTGTGAACCTACTAGCAACACAAATTCCAACGAACCTAAGTACCAATGCTAACATATATATGCATCACCCAAAATACAAAAGCTACACTCATTGGGCACTAGATTTAACCACCGTTCCTCTACCTAGCATATAAGAAAACTACAATGGAACAACATGTTCGTCAAATTGTCATGCTTGCGCTAACCATGCAATCATGAATGCATGAACATATAATATTATGTTAAGCGCATACCAATGCATCAATGTAATGGCAATACACATTAACGTTATTTATTATCTTTCATTAAGTATCATGATACATGAATCTAATACCAAACCATCACAATATATATGTGATACAAACACACAGATATAGACGTGCACAATATCTTAATGGTATCCACAAAATTAATGCAAATTTTGGATTATGTCATGGCTTAATCCCTTGCCATGCAATGGTGTTATATTCAAAAATTTGTAACGCCCTGGGTTTTTTGAACCATAAGAGCCTGAAGTACCTTTTTACTCAAAAGGAGTTAAACATGAGACAAAGACGTTAGTTAGAGTTTGTTAAGGATTATGACTTTGAAATTAAGTATCACCATGGTAAGGCTAATGCTGTAGCTGATGCTTTAAGCAGGATGTCAACGACGATGCAACCTGCGGTGTCAACCATGTCTATACCATTGAGGACGGAAGTTCGGAAATTTCAATTGGAAATAGTTTCTGAGCTGTCGGAACTACTTGCAGAAGTAACCATTCAACCAACTATCTTGGATAGGATTAAGGAGGCACAACAAAAGGAATCAAAGGAAAATAAGAGCATGATGAGTAAGTTGGAGGACGTCTTTTCAGAGTTCAGTCTCTCCAAAGATGGCATTTTGAAATTTAGGAATCGATGGTATGTTCCTAGTGATGAAGAATTACGTAAGTTGATCTTGGCCGAGGCGCACTCGTCCCCCTTTTCTGTACATCCTGGCAGCACCAAGATGTATCAGGACTTGAAGTTACTCTATTGGTGGTCAAATTTGAAGAGGGATGTTGCCAAGTATGTGGAATCATGTCTGATATGCCAACAAGTTAAAGCAGAACATCAACGTCCAGGAGGTACCCTTCAACCCTTACCGATTCCCGAATGGAAGTTGATATGCCCTTGGTCTCGATCCATCGAGAACAAGTCAAGGTATGTATTTATTTATTTATTATATCTATCTAATGGACTTGTGGAATTATGTAGGTAAGTTGGCTTTCCGAAGCTTGGAATGAAGAAGGAATTTGTTTTCCTTAAATTCAACTTTTGTAACCAAGCTTTCGTTTTATTTTATTTGTAATTTAAAATACTTTAATTTTTGTTTAAAACTCATTAATTGGCAAACTTTAGCCTTTTTAGAATGTATATTTTGTAATAGTCTTCAAAGGATGGTGAACCAAGAGAGAACCGGCTGAACTGAAAAGAACAAAGGGCTGAATTGGATTGAACCAAGGAGGAACAAAGCTGAACCAAGGCAAGTCAAAGCTGGACCAAGAAGAAAAGAAGTGAACCGGCCCCTTAGAAACTCGCTGCCCAGTGAACCGGACCACAAGCAGCAGAGGCTTCAACGGCTATTAACGGGAAGAAACGCTGAGCTATCCTTCAGTTCTTCCTCCTCTCTTCCTGATTCTTCTTCTCTCCTCTTGTATTAACCTTCCCTCCCGCCCTGTAAATCGTTTAGCCAGTATTACATATTTTTGGAATTGCAAAGGATTTTCCTTCCCGTTCGGAGCGCTCTCCGCGAGCGAAAGAGAGACTTTTCTCTCGGTGCTTCATCGGCGCGTAGCGCCCAGATGAAGCTCCCGATTGCACCCCGAGCTTGTGGCTGCTACGGGGTGTTCTTAGTCCCTCTCTTCCTCTTCCAAGCAATGGAAGCAATGAAGAAAGGGGCGAACGCCATAGTGCCCTCTGCCGAGAATCCTTCGCTGGCAACGACGGATTTCGTCACCCGAAAACTACGATTCGTTCTGTTCAGTTTCGGTCTATCGCTTCCTCCATCATTTTCCGCACGTTCTGAGAAATACCCACTTTTCGTTATGCGCCGTCACGTCCTCCGTCTCAACTCCGCTGTTCTTTCTATTTTTCAGTATATTTGAGTCTGTTTTGGGGTGTTCTTAAAGCACCATCGGGTGTCGTTATTTTGAGTCTTCCGCATGCCATTTCTAACCCCCATTTGCAGGCGCCGTAGCCTATCAATTGTTATCCAGAGCTAAGTGCTCTTTTGGTTTGCAGTTGTGTAACGACCCCATAGGATCATCACCAATATCATGACTCTAGTTATCTTTCTTTTTTTTTTACTTTTCCTCATCTGTAGCATCCTTACCTTTTATTCTAATTCATACCATTTTCGTTACATGGTTTAACTCAAGACACCTTATTCGAATTCTGGACATAATCGATAACAAATACTTATCACTCCTACCGCTACAGTAAAAACACCTTATCCGGTGAGTATCTACATCAATTCTAAAGTTGCTTCCTACCGATGAGAAGAAAACCCACATCTACCGATGGACATGTGCAACGCCACCGTGATTCATTAAAGGGACTTCGACGATAGACGCACGACTCTTCCGATTGACATGTAGACTACCTCTCTGCCTCTGCCGATTTACTAAACTCAAACACTATCACCTCTTCCGATAACCATATACAGGGTCGCATCTGCCGATGACAAAGCCTTCATCTACGATAAGCGAAGATATATTTGCATCTTCCGTAACTGACTTAGCTTAGACTTCTAACTTCACTGTCTCAATACTCTATTACAACAAACCACATCATATCATGGAAAGACAAGACTTAGCCAGAATTCATAAGCGGAAGACATCACCAATTAAAACATATATTTAATACTTTTAGAATACTTTAGACTCTGAAATTAAGCAGGCTGTTGAAATCCCACTTGATATAATAATCTCACCCTATGTTAGCCTTCAGTATTCATGACATGCAGTAATGTTCATAAAAACTTAACCAGTGTTACTCATTTTGCCATCCAGCCACAGAACGCCCCCCTGACACCTTCC
>CM039510.1:24923855-25070737 GCA_022432975.1 Begonia masoniana
AAAATGCAGGAAAGAAGCTGGAGGGGAACCATATGAAATGAGTAAACTCTACTTCAGTACAAGTTTAGCTAAGACAAACTCAAGACAAAGCATACCAAAACAGCTTGAAACAGACCTATCATGATATTTAAACAAGAAATCCTGTATCTTGCGAAATCCGATAATCAAGAAGCACGTTGATGATCATAGTTGTAACTGAACACGAATAAACACGTATCAAAAGTACTAAATTCCAAAGAATCAGTAAGCGGTGAAACAGTATTATTATAAAGTTAAGAAAATGCTATTAGAAAGGACGTAAACAGAATAATTTAATATATGAACACTACCTCTGCAAGAAAAATGTGGAATAGATTTATGGGATTGAAAAGGTTTGAAATGTGAAACGGAATCTTCCTTCTCATGTATGTATTTGAACTTCATATGAGACCTGCCAAGAAGCGAAAAAAGATGAACTTTAACAAGTTTTCTAAGCAATTCAGACTTGTGCCAATGGCGACGCGAGTATTATACTAAACCGTGGCTGTCCACAGAATGTACGTAAGCAGTAGGGGTTGACAAACAATTACTGTAAATAATAATCATCCTGAAAAATTTAAGCGTGCAACAAGAACATGAATATTTGAAACAAAAGGGAAATATTTTGAATAGAAAAAAACAGAATAGCCATTTTATCGTCATTAATTAGTTAGAAAATGATGGAAAAAAATTAATGATTGGTGGTTTCTGTAAGAATATTAGTCTAACTTTGCGTAGGATAATTAGAATTGAGAGTTATAAGTTTTGTACTGCTTTATAGGGATCCCTAGAAGATTTTTCTGTATATGTGTATTTAGTTTATTTCCCTAGTTTAGATTAGTCTTTCTTTAGTTAATAGGGCGGATTTATATATATGTTATAAATCAATGTAGTCAACAAAACTATTCAACTTTAATATGGTATCAAAGCCGGGTTTTGCGAAAGAAAAAAAGTGAACTTCCTATCCACAGATGATCGTTTGGTTGACTTATTCACTTCATGTCTCGGGCTTGTGAACTGATGAGGCTTGTTAACTAGTGTCAGCATTGTTGAGGTTTAGTAAATTGATTTAGTCTGAGTACGTTGAGTTTTCATGGTAGTAGAAAATTTTATCATTGGATCGGTTTGAGATTTACTGATACTATAATCTGTTGCGTTTAAAATGTTTGATTTTTCTTGGTGGAAAATTTTATACTACTATGGTTTTGAGTTGTTTCTGCTGGTCCTTGGGAGAGCAATTAAATTCCTTTCTGTAGATAATTTTGTGTTTCTTTTCTATCGATGATGTCTGGGTGTTTTAGTCATCCGTTGATGTTGAGGGTTAGTTACCGGGATATGCGTATATTTTGTCGTCTCGTTGCTCGGGTGAGGTGAATTTTAAGTGTGTTTTATCACTGGGCTATGTCTTAACGCTCACGTGAAGAAGCACTGTCGCACCGTATGATCCTTTATTTCCCCGGTGGATGTAGAGTAAAGTCGATTGGATGAAGGCGATCATCGACTGCCGTCACCGGGGATGTAGAGTAAAGTCGATCGGATGAAGAAGATCATCCGCTGACGTTCACGTAGATGAAGGATGTATTTGTCGTTTTAGTGATCGGATGACAAATCCTATTTTTTGTCGTTTAGTACCGATGACTATCTTATGTTTTGTCGTTTAGTGACCGTGATTCTTCAATAGTTTTCCCCTTTTGTTGACTTTGTCAGCGGACGATGATTTGCCCTTTTGCAACCGTTAAGTATTTTCACGGTTAAACCATTGCTTCTTAACCGATGTTCCTAACAGTCCCAACGATTGTTTAACTGGTTTTGTTAAATTTTCTTTTTGTTTAAAAACGATTTCCGTTGCAAGTTTTCATGTTTTCCTCCAATGTCCAATTTTGAATTTTGAACGAGTTTTAAATTTGTCGTCGAAATTTTCATTATCTTTGTTCGTAATTTATGAGTAAAACACACCGGGTTCAACCACTCGGGCGTTAACTGTCACACCCCCAATCCGTGCCCGTATTTCGTAATAATTTTTTCATTTAAACCTTACTTTATTCTTTAAGTGGAAACTAATTTAGAATTTAAAACGTAATCGAAATCGGACCTTTAAAACATTTAAAACAAAACGTTTAACAATTTAATAAAACTTAAAACATTTAATAATTCTATATATACCACGAACCCACACTTCAACTCATCTCCAATTTCATCTTCAATTATCCTTGAACATACGTACGACTTCACAATACAACTTGACACAAAACCGCCCTATACTTTCACTCGAAACGACTGAGACATAGTTAAATAAAACACGTTTTCACGAAAACAAACTGCGTGGATCCGTTTAAAACTAAACAAACCCATCTGAAACAAGTTACCAAACAGTTCCAGTATATCATCGACAAAATACTTTTCAGAGCAGTTTATAAAACAACTTTTACCCAAAACATCTAAAATATGTTTTCAATCCAGAACCCAATAACCTAAAATGTATCAACTATACAATTAACTATCTAATCCACAGTTAACCCAAACCAATCAAAACATTTTACATACAGTTACCAAAAACGTTATCTAATTCCTATCCAGAACCAAGCATCCTATAAATATTCTATACAATTCATCAGAAGCCCAAAATATCCCCCAGAATACATACACAGACGATCCCCACGGGTCAAAAGCGCCTCGACTGCTCAGCGCACTCCCACGGCCATCATCGTCAACTGCCTCATACGTCAGGAGGAGGAACGCCGTCCTCACCTGGCTCGATGTCACCTAGGATATCACCTACACCATACAGACACCTATGAGATAATTAAATCTCAGTAAGCTACGTAAATGCAAATGCATGCTGTGCGTATGTCATTCAGAAACATGCAGAAAACAGATTCAGATTTAGATTCAGATACAGATACAGATCCTGATTCAAATTCATTCATTACGTCGCAGACAGACAGATTGTCACCGAGATATCTACCCACTAAATGGAAAGGATACATTCGCGGTCGAACTACCACTTTCCACCTAGAGAGGGGGGGTACATGCTCACAAACCCTACAGCCATGCCTGAGCCCCATCTCGCGTAACCAGATACAGACAGATTACGTAGATTAATTACAGAGGTTCATTTCTTTTCTTAAAAACATGTGCAGAATTCATTTTCTATGTTCTTTCAAAACACGTGATGCATGAACAGTTCATATAACAGTAAACATATAGACAGAGCATACCCTCAAAACTCAACAATCAACCTATACACATATAGACAGAGCGTACCATCAAAACTCAACCATTAACCTATAACAACTAACTTAACTACCCAACCATAGAAATTAAACAAAACATCACCAAGTTCCTCGAGAAGACCACGACGTACGGTGTAGGCCAATCGGCCAGAAAAAGATCACGAGAACTTACCTCGCGTCCATTGCACTTCAATCTCCGTCCACGAGCGTCGTTCACCTAAGCAATTCACAACAATTATCGTTAAAATGCGTTTTAACCGATAACGTCCAAATTAACGAAATCTTAACTAAAGAAACTTCCTAAAGCTCTAATTCGATTCATTAAACTATTTCATTGAACAATCTACGCTCGGCACCACAAAATTCCAAGTTACGAGCCTTTCCCTAAAATCCCTAAATTCTCCAATTTTAACATTTCTCACAAATCACTCGAACTTCGTCCAATAACGTTCAATACGTCCTTTCTATCATTAATCACGGTCAACCTATTAATTTCGGACCCTAATTTGGGTTCGGTAAAAACCGACCCGAAACTTCGAACGCGCGTAACTTTCGCGTCGGTTATCGGAATCGAACGATTCCAGCGGCCACGCGCTCCTCTAATAACCTATTTTAACCTGCCAAAGGAATTCTAAAACAAACGATCGTAACTAGGTCAATTTTTACAAAACCCGAATCTGCCCTTTCCCGGAATTTTCCCCCTTTTCGATTTTTCATCAATTCACGCTCATTTCTCACCAATCAATCCCTCTTATACCTAATTAACATAAACTAACCAAAATTTAGATGTTATTCACCGAAAACCCGAAATCCCCAATTCGGGATTCCCTGTTTTTGACCCAAATTGGGCACACCAACGCTCGGCAACCATCGCCGGTGTTAAGCCGACCATTCGACGCCAAGAACGGCCACGAAGGGCCGGCGATCGGAGCTCAACAGAGCTCGACGTTCGCGGCCAGAAATCGAGCAAGAACAGGGGAGAACTCACCGTTTTCGATCGGGTTTTTGCGCGGAAAGGCCGAACCGCACTCTGGCTTCAGCTCGCCGGAGTCTGCTCGTCGTCGGAGCCGCGTCGTCGTTGGAGGGATGCCGCTCGCCGTTCGCGTTCGTCGTTCGTCGTTCGTCGCGGGTGCTCGGGCTCGAATCAACAACGAAAACAACATTTTTCGTTGTTTTTGTTTTGATTATTATTATTAATAATAATAATAATAATAATAATAATAATAATAATTATAATTAAAACTATTTCTTAACAAAACATTAATTTTGCCCTCTCGTGTTTTCGACCATTCGAATTTTCTTATTTCGCCAATAATTCCAACTTATTATCTGGGTTCTATTAAAACTGTTCGTTCGCAAATCGGACCCCGTTTACTATTTTACTAAAACGTCATTCGTTTTACGAGAAACGTAATTACTCGGAATATAGCATTATTATTCCGAAAATTCTCCAAAATTCCTTAAAATTCCAATTAATCGTTAGGATCGTATTAACGCTTTCCCGTTTGCGAAACTGACTTAATTTGACATATTTACCAAAAATGCCACATATAATATTATATATTAATATAATATATTAAATCCAAAATCCGATTAAGCCGGATATTACATTCCACCCATCTTATTTAGAATTTTGTCCTCAAAATTTGTCATACCTTATGGTCCTTGATATTTATGTCCCATGTCATGCGACATTTTTACTTCGGTAAACCATCTGTACTTTTGGTCCTTCTTCGTGGTTCTAAACCGAACCCTACTATATTCTCTAACATTGGCCCTAATTTCGTATCCCCTACTTTCGATTTGATCGTACACATCCTCTTTCACGCACTAAGCAATAATATAAATTTTTAAATCTCAACCAATTATCCCGACAACATATTTGTCACTTTAATACTTGCGCATGTACCAACTTCCAACATATTTTGGTAAGAGCCATACCTAAGCTTCCTAACACCAGCCAAATTGAATGCCTACAATTTCATTAAATTCTGTGCTGTAACCCATACCTCGACGCAATTCCCTTGATCCTGTTCACAATCGGGATGCACACCCACCGAATTTCTACATTAACTCCCTAATTGTAGTCCTCACTTTCAGTTTACGCATCAACTCTTACCAAATCTCTCGGTCTTAACCAAACGATCTCTAACTGCGTACTTGACACTTAATGCCCCGAGCACGTGTTGGTTTGCATTTAGTCACCTAAAACATTAAACTCTCTCTCACTTATTAATTGGTTTTTACTAAAGATTGCCTCTTATCCTCAGTTCTCGAAATAACTTAACTTCCTCGAATTGAGTTTTTCCTTAGTTCCTAACTTTCTTAATTCCGTGTTTATCAGATACTTACCTAACTACTTCACGCCCTCAAAGCCTTCTCAAACTACTTACTCTAACGTTAAATTTAAATTACACTACGACCTTAATCTCTATTACAACCACCCGAGTCCACATTTCCCTAGTAATGTTCCCACAGAACTTCTCCGTCAACATTATCCAAATTGTACACTTCCTTGCGCACCTCGCGGGTATTAATAAAAGAAATTCTCAACTAGGACTTAAATCTCTAGATTTCACCAACCGTCTCACCGAGGTTACTCCAAGGCCCCGACGAGTCCATCCGGGGACAAAGTTACTACTCGCTTAGGATTTCAATCCCTTTGTAACTATAAGACGCTATAAATGTCATATTTTGTTCTAAGTTACCTCAACGAATTCTATCGTTATGTCCTCTGCTAAATACTATACACATTATGCTCATCTGTTTAGCTCAATTTCCTTATTAACTCCATGTACAATGGAATCCCCAAGTTTTGACCATAGAATTGTTTTTAACTATTTATTATAACCTTAAGTCTCTAGTGCATCCATCGGTCTCGACCTGTTAACCGTCGGACTTTCGGAGCTTTTCTAACTTGTCTCATTCCAAGTTTACTTTAAATGGCTTTCCGAGCAAACTCACATTCCCTATTCAACATATTGCGAATTTCACAAATCGCCCGACATTAGCCACCGAACTAGGCTTCTAATCTTAACTCTTCTCTTTTAATCTAACAATCCCCCTCACCTAGCTCGTATGTCGCACGTGGACTTCTCTCAAGTTACTCAATGATCTATATCTTTTCGTTCCTCCTAGTCGGGTCCTAAATATTCTACTTGACTACTCGACTACTTGACTCCCGTGCAACGATTCATCCAACAATTTTCTTGTTTGCGAACTTGTTGTAAATGAGTTCACCTCCTTAATTCGAATCCCCTCAAGTTCCTAAATCTTTCTATTATATGTTTTTAAAGCGTGTTAGAAACACCTCTTCATTAAAGTTTACCCCTCCTGAGGTAAGCCTCCCATTTGTGGCTCTTAATTTAAATTGTACACACTATAAACTTGCTCTAACTGCATCTTTATCCTCCCTACGGTCATTCAGGTTCTTTTAAACTCCTTAGTATAACCTTAAATCTGAAGTGCTAAATTTTCGTCAGTAATTACCACGTTTAAATCTTAACTCCTATGCTTTTGTTTTCTAACCTCTATTCAAGCAACACTAGAGGTCCTACGTGCCTACTACTCATTAATCATTCTTAACCTCGCTAGACCTCCCACCTAGTAAGCCGGTGGTAATCTTCTCACAAATTAATATCTTCCATTATGGATTAGTCTTCTAAGGTACCTTTGGTGGTACAGATTTCTTAGAGAAGAGCCAACTTCGGTACCTAGAGTATCACCATGCACATGACTTCAATTCTCTAGCGTTTCGGGATTTAATAACTTTCCAACTCGGAGTAAATTCCCTTATTCTTTGCCTCCATATTGGTCGATACGACCACTCCTATCCGATCACTTAAATCTTACGTCCGCGACTTGTATCGATCTGACACATCTTTCTACACCATAACCATAATGGTCACTCTCATATCCTATCCACAATAAAACTAGGTAAGCTCTGGAATATGATTTCTTTTGTCTAGACACTTCAATCTTTTCCAGGGGTCCAGGGTATACAAGTTCTTACTAAATCTTCCTATTTGCTTAATTGCACTTAGTATACCCCGAGACCTAAAACATCGTCAAATGCATTCTACATTTTTATCTTAAATTACTACTTAATTCTTTACACCTTAAAACTCTAAGGATTTTGAGTTTCATCAACTAGGGTTCATTTTCTATAAATTTAAATCCTTACACCTCGTAAGTTTGTACCTCTCTAATAGCAACAAAATCTAAGTGCATAACTTCTCCTGGTTAAGTCAAGCTAATCTTATTAACGTATAACTCTCTTTCTATAAGGCTTGTATCGTCACGCACCTACCTACCGTCTCATAGTTGGGGTTCATTTAGGAACTCCACTAACCCCCCTTCCATTACTTTCTTACTTCTCTATTTAATATTATTCGTTCTATTAATTATTGAAATAAAACTCTACCTGAAACAGCGGAGGGTTGGGCAGTTTCTTCTTCTCCAGTCAAGGCAAGCAGCTTTAGGGTAACGTTTTTCTGATTCTTGCCTCGTTGGCCTCTACCTGGTTGATCTCGGCCCGGCTTCGGGCAATCCTTGACGAAATGGCCATTCTCTCCACATCGAAAGCATTTATCTGTGCCTACTCTACAGCTGCCGTAGTGCTCCTTCTGGCATTTAAGACACCAGGGTCCCGAGTAGTTCCTCGTAATTTCTTTCGTCGACCTTGCTCGATTTCTTCCCTGCCCATCCTCTTCATACCTAGGCTACTGCAAGCAACCACCCCTTGGGTCCTTGGGTCGTCTCGGTTTGTCAACCTCTCGAGCTGAAGAAATTGTCTGTTTATGAGCTGAGCTTGTTGGTCTATATGTTGGGACTGGCGATCTATTATCTCCGTAAGTCGATCTAGCGCGTCGTCTCTAGGATCCTTTCCTCGAACCATTTTTTTTTATAAATCCTATAGAAATCAAAACAATAATCCTAAGAAACAAAATCAAATAAAGCTATAAACAGACTTACAGTTGATGAAGGATGTCCGCGTAGTGGCTGTGCAGTCGAGCAGTCTACAGAACCGATTTTAAAACTCGGGGGCTCTGATACCATAACTGTCACACCCCTAATTCCGTGCCCGTATTTTCGTAATAAATTTTTTCATTTAAACCTTTCACTTTATTCTTTAAGTGGAAACTAATTCAGAATTTAAAACGTAATCGAAATCGGACCTTTAAAACATTTAAAACAAAACGTTTAACAATTTAATAAAACTTAAAACATTTAATAATTCTATATATACCACGAACCCACACTTCAACTCATCTCCAATTTCATCTTCAATTATCCTTGAACATACGTACGACTTCACAATACAACTTGACACAAAACCGCCCTATACTTTCACTCGAAACGACTTGAGACATAGTTAAATAAAACACGTTTTCACGAAAACAAACTGCGTAGATCCATTTAAAAACTAAACAAACCCATCTGAAACAAGTTACCAAACAGTTCCAGTATATCATCGACAAAATACTTTTCAGAGCAGTTTATAAAACAACTTTTACCCAAAACATCTAAAATATTGTTTTCAATCCAGAACCCAATAACCTAAAATGTATCAACTATACAATTAACTATCTAATCCACAGTTAACCCAAAACCAATCAAAACATTTTACATACAGTTACCAAAAACGTTATCTAATTCCTATCCAGAACCAAGCATCCTATAAATATTCTATACAATTCATCAGAAGCCCAAAATATCCCCAGAATACATACACAGACGATCCCCACGGGTCAAAAGCGCCTCGACTGCTCAGCGCACTCCCACGGCCATCATCCGTCAACTGCCTCATACGTCAGGAGGAGGAACGCCGTCCTCACCTGGCTCGATGTCACCTAGGATATCACCTACACCATACAGACACCTATGAGATAATTAAATCTCAGTAAGCTACGTAAATGCAGATGCATGCTGTGCGTATGTCATTCAGAAAACATGCAGAAAACAGATTCAGATTTAGATTCAGATACAGATACAGATCCTGATTCAAATTCATTCATTACGTCGCAGACAGACAGATTGTCACCGAGATATCTACCCACTAAATGGAAAGGATACATTCCGCGGTCGAACTACCACTTTCCACCTAGAGAGGGGGGGTACATGCTCACAAACCCTACAGCCATGCCTGAGCCCCATCTCGCGTAACCAGATACAGACAGATTACGTAGATTAATTACAGAGGTTCATTTCTTTTCTTAAAAACATGTGCAGAATTCATTTTCTATGTTCTTTCAAAACACGTGATGCATGAACAGTTCATATAACAGTAAACATATAGACAGAGCATACCCTCAAAACTCAACAATCAACCTATACACATATAGACAGAGCGTACCATCAAAACTCAACCATTAACCTATAACAACTAACTTAACTACCCAACCATAGAAATTAAACAAAACATCACCAAGTTCCTCGAGAAGACCACGACGTACGGTGTAGGCCAATCGGCCAGAAAAAGATCACGAGAACTTACCTCGCGTCCATTGCACTTCAATCTCCGTCCACGAGCGTCGTTCACCTAAGCAATTCACAACAATTATCGTTAAAATGCGTTTTAACCGATAACGTCCAAATTAACGAAATCTTAACTAAAGAAACTTCCTAAAGCTCTAATTCGATTCATTAAACTATTTCATTGAACAATCTACGCTCGGCACCACAAAATTCCAAGTTACGAGCCTTTCCCTAAAATCCCTAAATTCTCCAATTTTAACATTTCTCACAAATCACTCGAACTTCGTCCAATAACGTTCAATACGTCCTTTCTATCATTAATCACGGTCAACCTATTAATTTCGGACCCTAATTTGGGTTCGGTAAAAACCGACCCGAAACTTCGAATGCGCGTAACTTTCGCGTCGGTTATCGGAATCGAACGATTCCAGCGGCCACGCGCTCCTCTAATAACCTATTTTAACCTGCCAAAAGGAATTCTAAAACAAACGATCGTAACTAGGTCAATTTTTACAAAACCCGAATCTGCCCTTCCCCGGAATTTTCCCCCTTTTCGATTTTTCATCAATTGACGCTCATTTTCTCACCAATCAATCCCTCTTATACCTAATTAACATAAACTAACCAAAATTTAGATGTTATTCACCGAAAACCCGAAATCCCCAATTCGGGATTCCCTGTTTTTGACCCAAATTGGGCACACCAACGCTCGGCAACCATCGCCGGTGTTAAGCCGACCATTCGACGCCAAGAACGGCCACGAAGGGCCGGCGATCGGAGCTCAACAGAGCTCGACGTTCGCGGCCAGAAATCGAGCAAGAACAGAGGAGAACTCACCGTTTTCGATCGGGTTTTTGCGCGGAAAGGCCGAACCGCACTCTGGCTTCAGCTTGCCGGAGTCTGCTCGTCGTCGGAGCCGCGTCGTCGTTGGAGGGATGCCGCTCGCCGTTCGCGTTCGTCGTTCGTCGTTCGTCGCGGGTGCTCGGGCTCGAATCAACAACGAAAAACAACATTTTTCGTTGTTTTTGTTTTGATTATTATTATTAATAATAATAATAATAATAATAATAATAATTATAATTATAATTAAAACTATTTCTTAACAAAACATTAATTTTGCCCTCTCGTGTTTTCGACCATTCGAATTTTCTTATTTCGCCAATAATTCCAACTTATTATCTGGGTTCTATTAAAACTGTTCGTTCGCAAATCGGACCCCGTTTACTATTTTTACTAAAACGTCATTCGTTTTACGAGAAACGTAATTACTCGGAATATAGCATTATTATTCCGAAAATTCTCCAAAATTCCTTAAAATTCCAATTAATCGTTAGGATCGTATTAACGCTTTCCGTTTGCGAAACTGACTTAATTTGACATATTTACCAAAAATGCCACATATAATATTATATATTAATATAATATATTAAATCCAAAATCCGATTAAGCCGGATATTACATTCCACCCATCTTATTTAGAATTTTGTCCTCAAAATTTGTCATACCTTATGGTCCTTGATATTTATGTCCCATGTCATGCGACATTTTTACTTCGGTAAACCATCTGTACTTTTGGTCCTTCTTCGTGGTTCTAAACCGAAACCCTACTATATTCTCTAACATTGGCCCTAATTTCGTATCCCCTACTTTCGATTTGATCGTACACATCCTCTTTCACGCACTAAGCAATAATATAAATTTTTAAATCTCAACCAATTATCCCGACAACATATTTGTCACTTTAATACTTGCGCATGTACCAACTTCCAACATATTTTGGTAAGAGCCATACCTAAGCTTCCTAACACCAGCCAAATTGAATGCCTACAATTTCATTAAATTCTGTGCTGTAACCCATACCTCGACGCAATTCCCTTGATCCTGTTCACAATCGGGATGCACACCCACCGAATTTCTACATTAACTCCCTAATTGTAGTCCTCACTTTCAGTTTACGCATCAACTCTTACCAAATCTCTCGGTCTTAACCAACGATCTCTAACTGCGTACTTGACACTTAATGCCCCGAGCACGTGTTGGTTTGCATTTAGTCACCTAAAACATTAAACTCTCTCTCACTTATTAATTGGTTTCTACTAAAGATTGCCTCTTATCCTCAGTTCTCGAAATAACTTAACTTCCTCGAATTGAGTTTTTCCTTAGTTCCTAACTTTCTTAATTCCGTGTTTATCAGATACTTACCTAACTACTTCACGCCCTCAAAGCCTTCTCAAACTACTTACTCTAACGTTAAATTTAAATTACACTACGACCTTAATCTCTATTACAACCACCCGAGTCCACATTTCCCTAGTAATGTTCCCACAGAACTTCTCCGTCAACATTATCCAAATTGTACACTTCCTTGCGCACCTCGCGGGTCTTAATAAAAGAAATTCTCAACTAGGACTTAAATCTCTAGATTTCACCAACCGTCTCACCGAGGTTACTCCAAGGCCCCGACGAGTCCATCCGGGGACAAAGTTACTACTCGCTTAGGATTTCAATCCCTTTGTAACTATAAGACGCTATAAATGTCATATTTTGTTCTAAGTTACCTCAACGAATTCTATCGTTATGTCCTCTGCTAATACTATACACATTATGCTCATCTGTTTAGCTCAATTTCCTTATTAACTCCATGTACAATGGAATCCCCAAGTTTTGACCATAGAATTGTTTTAACTATTTATTATAACCTTAAGTCTCTAGTGCATCCATCGGTCTCGACCTGTTAACCGTCGGACTTTCGGAGCTTTTCTAACTTGTCTCATTCCAAGTTTACTTTAAATGGCTTTCCGAGCAAACTCACATCAACATATTGCGAATTTCACAAATCGCCCGACATTAGCCACCGAACTAGGCTTCTAATCTTAACTCTTCTCTTTTAATCTAACAATCCCCCTCACCTAGCTCGTATGTCGCACGTGGACTTCTCTCAAGTTACTCAATGATCTATATCTTTTCGTTCCTCCTAGTCGGGTCCTAAATATTCTACTTGACTACTCGACTACTTGACTCCCGTGCAACGATTCATCCAACAATTTTCTTGTTTGCGAACTTGTTGTAAATGAGTTCACCTCCTTAATTCGAATCCCCTCAAGTTCCTAAATCTTTCTATTATATGTTTTTAAAGCGTGTTAGAAACACCTCTTCATTAAAGTTTACCCCTCCTGAGGTAAGCCTCCCATTTGTGGCTCTTAATTTAAATTGTACACACTATAAACTTGCTCTAACTGCATCTTTATCCTCCCTACGGTCATTCAGGTTCTTTTAAACTCCTTAGTATAACCTTAAATCTGAAGTGCTAAATTTTCGTCAGTAATTACCACGTTTAAATCTTAACTCCTATGCTTTTGTTTTCTGACCTCTATTCAAGCAACACTAGAGGTCCTACGTGCCTACTACTCATTAATCATTCTTAACCTCGCTAGACCTCCCACCTAGTAAGCCGGTGGTAATCTTCTCACAAATTAATATCTTCCATTATGGATTAGTCTTCTAAGGTACCTTTGGTGGTACAGATTTCTTAGAGAAGAGCCAACTTCGGTACCTAGAGTATCACCATGCACATGACTTCAATTCTCTAGCGTTTCGGGATTTAATAACTTTCCAACTCGGAGTAAATTCCCTTATTCTTTGCCTCCATATTGGTCGATACGACCACTCCTATCCGATCACTTAAATCTTACGTCCGCGACTTGTATCGATCTGACACATCTTTCTACACCATAACCATAATGGTCACTCTCATATCCTATCCACAATAAACTAGGTAAGCTCTGGAATATGATTTCTTTTGTCTAGACACTTCAATCTTTTCCAGGGGTCCAGGGTATACAAGTTCTTACTAAATCTTCCTATTTGCTTAATTGCACTTAGTATACCCCGAGAACCTAAAACATCGTCAAATGCATTCTACATTTTTATCTTAAATTACTACTTAATTCTTACACCTTAAAACTCTAAGGATTTTGAGTTTCATCAACTAGGGTTCATTTTCTATAAATTTAAATCCTTACACCTCGTAAGTTGTACCTCTCTAATAGCAACAAAATCTAAGTGCATAACTTCTCCTGGTTAAGTCAAGCTAATCTTATTAACGTATAACTCTCTTTCTATAAGGCTTGTATCGTCACGCACCTACCTACCGTCTCATAGTTGGGGTTCATTTAGGAACTCCACTAACCCCCCTTCCATTACTTTCTTACTTCTCTATTTTAATATTATTCGTTCTATTAATTATTGAAATAAAACTCTACCTGAAACAGCGGAGGGTTGGGCAGTTTCTTCTTCTCCAGTCAAGGCAAGCAGCTTTAGGGTAACGTTTTTCTGATTCTTGCCTCGTTGGCCTCTACCTGGTTGATCTCGGCCCGGCTTCGGGCAATCCTTGACGAAATGGCCATTCTCTCCACATCGAAAGCATTTATCTGTGCCTACTCTACAGCTGCCGTAGTGCTCCTTCTTGCATTTAAGACACCAGGGTCCCCGAGTAGTTCCTCGTAATTTCTTTCGTCGACCTTGCTCGATTTCTTCCCTGCCCATCCTCTTCATACCTAGGCTACTGCAAGCAACCACCCCTTGGGTCCTTGGGTCGTCTCGGTTTGTCAACCTCTCGAGCTGAAGAAATTGTCTGTTTATGAGCTGAGCTTGTTGGTCTATATGTTGGGACTGGCGATCTATTATCTCCGTAAGTCGATCTAGCGCGTCGTCTCTAGGATCCTTTCCTCGAACCATTTTTTTTTATAAATCCTATAGAAATCAAAACAATAATCCTAAGAAACAAAATCAAATAAAGCTATAAACAGACTTACAGTTGATGAAGGATGTCCGCGTAGTGGCTGTGCAGTCGAGCAGTCTACAGAACCGATTTTAAAACCCGGGGGCTCTGATACCATAACTGTCACACCCCTAATTCCGTGCCCGTATTTTCGTAATAAATTTTTTCATTTAAACCTTTCACTTTATTCTTTAAGTGGAAACTAATTCAGAATTTAAAACGTAATCGAAATCGGACCTTTAAAACATTTAAAACAAAACGTTTAACAATTTAATAAAACTTAAAACATTTAATAATTCTATATATACCACGAACCCACACTTCAACTCATCTCCAATTTCATCTTCAATTATCCTTGAACATACGTACGACTTCACAATACAACTTGACACAAAACCGCCCTATACTTTCACTCGAAACGACTTGAGACATAGTTAAATAAAACACGTTTTCACGAAAACAAACTGCGTAGATCCATTTAAAAACTAAACAAACCCATCTGAAACAAGTTACCAAACAGTTCCAGTATATCATCGACAAAATACTTTTCAGAGCAGTTTATAAAACAACTTTTACCCAAAACATCTAAAATATTGTTTTCAATCCAGAACCCAATAACCTAAAATGTATCAACTATACAATTAACTATCTAATCCACAGTTAACCCAAAACCAATCAAAACATTTTACATACAGTTACCAAAAACGTTATCTAATTCCTATCCAGAACCAAGCATCCTATAAATATTCTATACAATTCATCAGAAGCCCAAAATATCCCCCAGAATACATACACAGACGATCCCCACGGGTCAAAAGCGCCTCGACTGCTCAGCGCACTCCCACGGCCATCATCCGTCAACTGCCTCATACGTCAGGAGGAGGAACGCCGTCCTCACCTGGCTCGATGTCACCTAGGATATCACCTACACCATACAGACACCTATGAGATAATTAAATCTCAGTAAGCTACGTAAATGCAGATGCATGCTGTGCGTATGTCATTCAGAAAACATGCAGAAAACAGATTCAGATTTAGATTCAGATACAGATACAGATCCTGATTCAAATTCATTCATTACGTCGCAGACAGACAGATTGTCACCGAGATATCTACCCACTAAATGGAAAGGATACATTCCGCGGTCGAACTACCACTTTCCACCTAGAGAGGGGGGGTACATGCTCACAAACCCTACAGCCATGCCTGAGCCCCATCTCGCGTAACCAGATACAGACAGATTACGTAGATTAATTACAGAGGTTCATTTCTTTTCTTAAAAACATGTGCAGAATTCATTTTCTATGTTCTTTCAAAACACGTGATGCATGAACAGTTCATATAACAGTAAACATATAGACAGAGCATACCCTCAAAACTCAACAATCAACCTATACACATATAGACAGAGCGTACCATCAAAACTCAACCATTAACCTATAACAACTAACTTAACTACCCAACCATAGAAATTAAACAAAACATCACCAAGTTCCTCGAGAAGACCACGACGTACGGTGTAGGCCAATCGGCCAGAAAAAGATCACGAGAACTTACCTCGCGTCCATTGCACTTCAATCTCCGTCCACGAGCGTCGTTCACCTAAGCAATTCACAACAATTATCGTTAAAATGCGTTTTAACCGATAACGTCCAAATTAACGAAATCTTAACTAAAGAAACTTCCTAAAGCTCTAATTCGATTCATTAAACTATTTCATTGAACAATCTACGCTCGGCACCACAAAATTCCAAGTTACGAGCCTTTCCCTAAAATCCCTAAATTCTCCAATTTTAACATTTCTCACAAATCACTCGAACTTCGTCCAATAACGTTCAATACGTCCTTTCTATCATTAATCACGGTCAACCTATTAATTTCGGACCCTAATTTGGGTTCGGTAAAAACCGACCCGAAACTTCGAATGCGCGTAACTTTCGCGTCGGTTATCGGAATCGAACGATTCCAGCGGCCACGCGCTCCTCTAATAACCTATTTTAACCTGCCAAAAGGAATTCTAAAACAAACGATCGTAACTAGGTCAATTTTTACAAAACCCAAATCTGCCCTTTCCCGGAATTTTCCCCCTTTTCGATTTTTCATCAATTCACGCTCATTTTCTCACCAATCAATCCCTCTTGTACCTAATTAACATAAACTAACCAAAATTTAGATGTTATTCACCGAAAACCCAAAATCCCCAATTCGGGATTCCCTGTTTTCGACCCAAATTGGGCACACCAACGCTCGGCAACCATCGCCGGTGTTAAGCCGACCATTCGACGCCAAGAACGGCCACGAAGGGCCGGCAATCGGAGCTCAACAGAGCTCGACGTTCGCGGCCAGAAATCGAGCAAGAACAGAGGAGAACTCACCGTTTTCGATCGGGTTTTTGCGCGAAAAGGCCGAACCGCACTCTGGCTTCAGCTCGCCGGAGTCTGCTTGTCGTCGGAGCCGCGTCGTCGTTGGAGGGATGCCGCTCGCCGTTCGCGTTCGTCGTTCGTCGTTCGTCGCGGGTGCTCGGGCTCGAATCAACAACGAAAAACAACGTTTTTCGTTGTTTTTGTTTTGATTATTATTATTAATAATAATAATAATAATAATAATAATAATAATTATAATTAAAACTATTTCTTAACAAAACATTAATTTTGCCCTCTCGTGTTTTCGACCATTCGAATTTTCTTATTTCGCCAATAATTCCAACTTATTATCTGGGTTCTATTAAAACTGTTCGTTCGCAAATCGGACCCCGTTTACTATTTTTACTAAAACGTCATTCGTTTTACGAGAAACGTAATTACTCGGAATATAGCGTTATTATTCCGAAAATTCTCCAAAATTCCTTAAAATTCCAATTAATCGTTAGGATCGTATTAACGCTTTCCGTTTGCGAAACAGACTTAATTTGACATATTTACCAAAAATGCCACATATAATATAATATATTAATATAATATATTAAATCCAAAATCCGATTAAGCCGGATATTACAAACTTCATCCCAATACAGAGGTGATCTACATTTCCTGCCATAAAGTGCTTCATAAGGTGCCATACCAATAGTGGACTGATAACTATTATTGTAGGAGAATTCCACCAAAGGTAAGTATCGACTCCATGATACTTGAAACTCAAGCGCACAAGCCCTCAACATATCCTCAAGTATCTGAATTGTCCGCTCAGATTGTCCATCGGTCTGGGGGTGGAAAGCAGTACTGAAAGTTAACTTTGTTCCTAACGTGCCTTGCAAACTTTTCCAAAATCGTGAGGTGAACCTGGGATCACGATCAGAGACAATAGATAAAGGGATCCCATGTAATCTGATAATCTCTTGAACATACAGTTCAGCAAGTTGGTCCATTGAGAAGGTCATTCTTACCGGTAAAAAGTGGGCTGACTTTGTCATCCTGTCAATCACGATCCAAATACTATCGAGGCCTTTGGTTGTCTTTGGTAATCCTACAACAAAATCCATGGCAATGTTTTCCCACTTCCATTCGGGAATAGGTAATGGCTGGAGGGTACCTCCTGGACGTTGATGTTCTGCCTTAACCTGTTGGCATACCAAACATGACTCTACAAACTTGGCCACGTCCCTCTTCATGTTTGGCCACCAATAATGTAACCTTAAATCCCGATACATCTTGGTGCTACCAGGATGCACAGAGAAGGAAGACGAATGGGCTTCGGTCAAGATTAACTCACGCAACTCCTTATCATTTGGAATGTACCATCGGTTCCTGAATTTCAAAATACTATCATTGGAGAGACGGAAATCAGGGAAGGCATCTTTTAACTTACTCATCATACTATTATTCTCCTCTGAATCCACCTGCTGAGCCTTCTTGATCTTATCCAAAATAGTTGGTTGGATGGTTAGAGTAGCAAGTAGATTCGACAGCTCAGGAACTATCTCCAATCCAAATTTTTGAACCTCCATCCTTAGAGGTATGGACATGGCTGACACCACGGGTCGCATTGTCGTTGACATTCTGCTTAAAGCATCGGCTACAGCATTAGCCTTACCCGGGTGATACTTAATCTCGAAGTCATAATCCTTAACGAATTCTAACCAACGTCTTTGTCTCATGTTTAATTCCTTCTGGGCGAAAAGATACTTTAAACTCTTGTGGTCAGAAAATACATCGCACTGCTGTCCATACAAATAGTGTCTCCAAATTTTTAAAGCAAAAACAACTGCAGCTAACTCCAAATCGTGAGTGGGGTAATTCTGTTCATAACTCTTTAGCTGCCTAGAGGCATATGCTACAACCTTACCTTCCTGCATCAAGACACACCCTAAACCAATCTTCGATGCATCACAGTAAACACTAAATTTTCCTTCTTCAGTTGGGAGAGTCAAAAGTGGGGCTGTTGTTAACTTCTGTTTCAATGACTGGAAGCTGTCTTCACAAGCTTCAGTCCAAGAGTACTTGAGGTCCTTCTTGGTTAAATTGGTTAGGGGTTTAGCTATCATAGAGAATCCCTTAATAAACTTTCTATAATAACCGGCCAGACCAAGGAAACTCCGAACTTCACTGACATTCCTTGGCTGAGGCCAGTTCTTAACAGCCTGAATCTTAGTTGGATCTACCGATATGCCCTCAGCAGAAATGACATGACCTAAAAAGTTGACCTTATTCAACCAAAATTCACATTTGGACAATTTGGCATAAAGTTGCTGCTGTTTTAAGGTTGATAAAACTATCCTCAAATGTTTTACATGGTCGGCTTCAGTCTGTGAGTATATTAAAATATCATCTATAAACACGATCACAAACTTATCCAAGTACTCACGAAACACTCGGTTCATCAAGTCCATGAAAGCCGCAGGTGCGTTAGTCAGTCCAAATGACATTACAAGAAATTCATAATGTCCGTAGCTGGTTCTGAAGGCTGTCTTTGGTATATCTTCCTCTTTAACCCTCAGTTGATAATAACCCGAACGTAAGTCAATCTTTGAGAATACCGTAGCTCCTTGCAACTGGTCAAATAAATCATCAATTCGGGGTAAAGGATATTTATTTTTGACTGTCAACTTGTTTAGTTCTCTGTAGTCTATACACATCCTAAGAGAGCCATCTTTCTTTTTAATGAAAAGAACGGGTGCACCCCAGGGAGAACTACTAGAACGTATAAATCCCTTGTCAACTAATTCCTGTAGTTGGACTTTTAATTCCTTTAACTCAACAGGTGCCATCCGGTAAGGGTTCTTAGATACAGGTAGTGCCTCGGGGTATGTATCAATTACAAATTCTATTTCTCTATCAGGTGGTAATCCGGGCAAATCGTCCAGGAATGCTTCAGGAAACTCTTGAACTATAGGGATATCTTGTAATTCCACCTTATTCTTCACTCGGACATCCATTATACTAGCTAAGTAGCACTCACAACCATTTCTCAGTAACCGGTGAATTTCTAGTGAGGATATGATTGGTATTTTACTTATCTTAGGAATAGCTCGGAAGGTAAAGTGATCTCCATTCGGGGGTCGGAATTCAACTAGTCCAGACCTACAACTTATCGTGGCATAATGTCGGGATAACCAATCCATTCCTAGTATAACCTCATACCCCTTCACATCGATCACAACCAGTTCCGCATATAACTTTCTATCTCCAAAAGACACAACATCACCTTTCACTACCTGTTCTGAATGTAAGGATTTCCCTGATGGTAACATAACACTATACGGTCTATCGGCTGGTAAAAATCCTAACTTATGTTTGCATACAAACAGGGTTGCTATGAATGAGTGTGTGGCTCCCGTGTCAATAAGTGTATATGCAGTAATACCACAGATCATAATGGTACCTGTTATAACTGTATGCTGCGTAGCATCTTCATCCTCCATCATAGCAAAAACTCTGGGGGCTATCCTCACTCTGTTTGGGTCTGGTGGCGTGGGGCAGTCTCTGACTAAGTGCCCAACCTTGTCACATCTATAGCAACGGCCAGAATGAAGCTTGCATTCACCGTGATGATTCTTCTGGCAGTTGGGGCATAGAGGAGCCAGGGGTCGTTTTCCTTTTCCTTGATCATCATTTGGATTGAAGGGTCTCTTTATACCCTGCTGTTGCTGTTGCTGGGGTCCTCGGTTCTGTTGTGGCTGCCATCCTCTGTTCTGACATGGTGGTGGCTGAGCTTCCTTAATGAGCTTCTTTGGTTGTTCACGCTGTGCATATGCTGTCATCTCAGCCTCCTCCAGTTCCAAGGCCTTAGCCGTTACTTCGCCATAAGGTACATTGTGTACTCCAGCAGTCTTTACCTTCATATATAAACTCGGCTTTAGTCCTTGAACAAATTAGTAGATCTTGTCCTCATCATCCTCAACCAAACGGGGAGCAAACCTTGATAACGTCTCAAACTTGCAAATATAATCCGTCACAGAGCCAATCTGTCGTAAATTCATAAACTCCTTCTTCTTGTTGGCCCGAACAGTCCTATTGAAATACTTGTCAAGAAAGGCAGTCTTAAACATACCCCAGGTCATAGTTTCTGCATTAACAGTGCTCTGGAGAGAATCCCACCAATGTCTTGCACTCAGCTCCAAATGAAAGACAGCATAGGTGATTTTATCCCCTTCATCAACTTTTGCATACTTGAACATGTCTTCTACTTTCCGGATCCATTCTTCAGCATAAACAGGATCAGAAACTTGACCATTAAATGTCGGGGGTCTAAGCCTGTGGAAGCGCTCACCCCCATGATCATGAGCTGTATTAGAGCTGGAGTTCCCAAGCTCTTCCCTGGTGACCACTAGTTGCTCTATTTGTCGTGATTGACGATTAACTAATTCTATCAGCTGAGCAATGTTGCTACTATCCATGTTATCTTCCCTCTGTTGACCACTCACCATCTTGAGATTCCTAGACAATAATTATAAACACATCTTAACTTAATGACATTACTAGAATCGTAAACACTTACAGTTGTTGGAGAGTACTCAGGTGGCAATCTGTGCTGGGAGGCGGTCTACAGAACCGATTTTAGAACCCGGTTTAGCTCTGATACCATAATTGTAACGACCCAAGTAGGATCATCACCAAATCATGACTCTATTTATCATTTCTTTTTTTTTTTTACCTTTTCCTCATCTGTACATCTTTACCTTTTATTCAATGTCATACAATTTTTGGTTACATGGTTTAACTCAAGACACCTTATTCGAATTACTGGACAATAATCGGTAACGAAATACTTATCACTCCTACCGACGAGCAGTACAAAACACATTAGCCGGTGAGTAGCTACATCAATTCTAAAGTTGCTCCTACCGATGAGAAGAAAACACACATCTACCGATGGACATGTGCAACCCACGTGATTCATTAAAGGACTTCTACCGATAGAACTAAACGACTTCTTCCGATTGACATGTATACTACCTCTGCCGATTTACTAAACGACAAAATAGCTATCACATCTTCCGATAACCATATACACTCGCATCTGCCGATGACAAATGCACTTCATCTACCGATAAGGCGAAGATATATTTTCATCTTCCGGTAACTGACTTACTTAGACTTCTAACTTCACTGTCTCAATACTCTATTAAAACAAACCACTCATAATCATGGAAAACAGAGACTTATCCAGAAATTCATACAGCGGAAGACTCAATTAAAACATAATATTTAATAACTTTAGAAATATCTTTAGACTCTGAAATTAAGACAGGCTGTTTCTAAAATCCCAATTGATATAATAATCTCAACCTATTTAGACTTCAGTAGTCATGAACATCATTAATGTCATAAAACGTTAACATGGGTTACTCATTTGCCATCCAGCCACAGAACTGCCCCCCTGAACACCTTCCAGCAACCAAGCTTAAACATCTTCATCTACTTTGAAATCCTCACCTGATATTTCGTCACCTACATCATGAGGTTAAAACTATAAGCCTAATGCTTAGTAAGGAATGCAATACTCTCACGAATGCATGAATGCATAAATTCAGAGAAAACATGGTCATGAGTCTTTTCTTGTTCATAATCATAGTTTCATGTTCATTATTCATATCATAGTTCATATCACTGAACCATATTTATCATTCATATCGTTGTTCATGTTGCGTGGGATGAGAGAGGATTTGTGCCGGTAAAGGGGGTTCGACAGTGAGTTTGATCATGGTCCCTACTGCGGGTCGTATTCTTATGTCCTACTGTGGACTGTGACATACGCCGAACCAACCCCAACCCCCACTCAACCACGTTGTAGGAATTTTTATCATCTTATCTTATTCATGAGAGGAAAACATGCATTTAAAACATTTCATATGTTTGAGAAGAAAACATGATGCATGACATGGACATTCTTAATCCATCGGGCTATGACAGAGAATATACCAGAACAGACCATTTCATAACCATCATCAAATCATCAGATAACATAGTTCTAGATATCCATAATCATTCAGACACTAAACATTCAATAACAACCTAATACTCTCGAGATGTAGGGCCCTATTAGCCGGAAATCTTAGTACATTCACTTACCTGGATTCCTTAGCAACTTGAATCACTTTCTCTTCGACTTCTTCACCTAACACATTTCACATTACAGTAGTTAAATAAGGTCCTAAAGTTCTAATCATAGGTCATCCTAGAATCTAATAGCTAGAGTCATCCCCGAACCCTTAGTCTAAAGCTCTGTGCAGAATCTGAAATCCGAAATAGAATAAGGAGGTTCTACTATTGATTAAATCTGAGTTAAGTTACTTAAAATGACCAGAATCTATTCGGGTTGACATTACTACCCTCGGATTCTAAAATGTTCTAAAACGACACGGCCATTGATAAATCCCAAGTTCAAATGCTGAGCTGAAAACAGAGCTGATAAACTAACAGGTAGCTACATTGTCTATTGCATACCTCGGGTACGAACTCGCAGAGAAAACGCAGGCTGAAACCAGTCGTCGGTGAGGGAGAACACCGGCAACAGAGAGCAGGAGCTCGGGAGAGGAGAAATCGCCGAGAGAAGGGGTGTCGGCCACAGTGAGGTTTAAATGAGATTTAAGGTTTCCTTTTTCTATTTATACTTAATCCATCGATCTTAATTACAAATCTGCCACCCAACCTAGCTTTGCTCAACTTGTAATAAATTTGTCTTAACATTAAATTTAAATCATAGAGGTTAAATAAAAGGGTGATAATTAAAATGGGCAGAAAATCACCTGGCCGAAATGTCGGGTGTTACATTTCGGGTCTGTTTTCCAGCCCCTGTTTGTGTCTCTTGTGTCCTGTAACATGATTAATCATTTGAGGCATGTCTATTTTCTGTTTTGCAGGACTTAGGATGCTAGATTGAAAGCATGTTGTTTATTGTTTCTATTGTCTGTTTTATTTTCTGTTTGCTGGAATTGTTTAAGTTCTGTCAGCATGTTTTTACTTTTAGTGAATGTTTTAACTTGTCTAGTGTTCTGTTTAAATTGTTTAGAATGTTTTAGCATGAGTTGTGTTGCTATTCTGTTTTGTTGGATTTGTGCTCACTGTTTGTTGAAATTATTCTGCATCGTTCTTATTTTGTTTATTGTCGTTGATTTCTTGTTTCTGTTTAAGTGTTCCATATTCACCAATGTTGCACCCACAGTAAACCTCTTTCAAGTCATGTTTTCTGTTTGTTCTGATTAGTGTCAAATGTCAACATGTTTTTGTGATTTTCTGTTACTTTTTCTGTCGAGTTCTGCAGCAAGAGTTGCTGATCTATTTTCTTGCTGTTTCCTGTTTAGCTGCTCAGATTTGTCTCCTGTTAAGTCCCAGCTTGTGTTCTGTTTATAGTGTCACATGTTTAGGTGATTAATCGCATGGTTATTGTTTTGTTTTTGGCTAGTCTTTAGCTTGCTTTTGTTTCAGTTATGTTCTGTGTCTTTTTGTTGTCTGGTTTCTGCTTACGGTTTTGTTTGCAGCTTCCCTTGTGTGTTAAAAATTATTTGGGATTGCATTTTCATTCAAGTTTATATAGCTGCAAACTTTTACTCAAAACCGGGTGTGTTGCTTGTCAAGAAATCTGCTCTATAAATTTCCTGTGTAGTTGCTGTTTGTTGATGGCATGATCTGTTTTCTTGACTTGAAATCACTTCTAGCATGTTATTTGAGTTGTTAAACATCTGAGCATGGAAGTATAACATACAATTGTCATCTTCTTCATGGCTGCAGCTTATTTCCTAAATTAATTGTCCATTTTGTTGCTCACTTGGAAGAAGCTGTGTTGTTTTCTATTTCAGATTCTGTTGTGTTTGGTTGTTATTCCACCCTTGTTCCAGCATGAAAATTTAGCATGTTAAGCTCTTAAGCATGAAAGTTTAGCTTCATATTCTTTTGATCAACTTGCTGTTCTTGTTGGTTTACATAATTGCAACCCTTATCTCAAATCGGTAATCATTGTTACAAGTTTGGAAGTGTTTGCTCATTATTTTAGCTTGCTGTTCTGTTATTGCTTGTGTGCTACTAAATTGCTTAAATACTGTTCCAGCACACTTGTTATCATGTTAAGACTTGAGCTTAAAGATTTATCATCCTGGTTGTTGCGTTTAATTTGCTGATTGGGTGTTTAAAGCAAGTGAATTTTCTGTTTGCACAAAACCGAGAAGCTTGAAAATGTCTTGAACATTTATTGAGTTTTGTTTTTCTTTTCTTGAATGTTTGTCTTAGTTTCTAGGATGTGTTTGTTTATGTTTAAAAATATTTTCTCAGCTGTCTTCTTGCTATTTTTATTGTTCTTTTTCTATCTGTTTAGAAGCACGTTTAGGTATTTCATTTGGTATTCAAATTGCTAAGAGGTTTAGTAATTGAACCATGCATTTTGTTTAATTCTAGATTGCTGTTTTTGCATATCTTAGTCTCTGTTTATGTGCGTTTTTCGTAACTGTTGTTGTGCAGTTTTTGTACCCACCTCCCAAGGCAAGAGACCTCCTTAATTGGCAATTTTGGAGCTGTTAAATGCTTTGTTTAAAAGGTACTTTCCTGCCCTTTTAGTTTAGGACTGTTGGGAGACTCTTCGGAACTGTTGACCGAGAGCAACTTGTGTTTTGTGTTTGTATATGATTGAACTTGCTATTCCTGACAGTACATTGCTACGATAATTATCTGATATAATTTTGCCATATTAACCTCATGTTACTGATTAGCTAGCATGAATTAACCATGGCCCGTATGTAATATCCCGCTTTACGAGATATTATTATTTTAATATGAAATGGCATTTTCGTAAATATGTCGGATTAACTCCAATTTACGAAAAGAAAGCGTCATTACGATCCAAACATCTAATTGGAATTTTAAGGAAAGTTTGGGAATTTTCGGAATAGTAACGCTATATTCCGAGTAATTACCTCTATCATAAAATAATTGACGTTTTAGTAAAAATAGTAAACGAGGTCTAAATTGCGAACGGACAGTTTAGTTATATCCCAAATAACAAGTTGGACTTATTGGTGAAATTAGGAGGTTTGGAGAATCCGGATCGTTGGACGATTAACGAAACGAACGACGAAACGAATAGAATTAAGTGAGAAGGGCAAATTGGTAATTTGCAAATCAATTTTTACTTAAACATCACAAGTTCTTTCTCTCCCTCACTTTCTCTCTTTTCTTCTCTGGATCGCACGACAGAGAGCTCCCTCCTCTCTCGGCCGCCGACGCCGATCAACATTCCGACCTCCGTCCGACCTCCGTTCGTTCCGATTTCTTCACGGTTTATCCTCCTCTCGCTACCCTGGGTATGCAGCTTCGGTCTTTGAGCGTTTATTTTGAGTTTTACGGAGATTTAGTTAATTAGGTTTTCGTTAGGTTTTCGTTAAAAACGTCGAAATAGGGTTCGTAATTAATAGGTTAGCCGTGATTAGGTATATATTGAACGTATTGGACGTTATTGGACGAAGTTAAATCAATTTGTGGAAAAATGTTAAATTTCAGAATTTAGGGATTTTTGGGAAAAGTTCGTAAGTTGTGATTTTGAACTATCGAGCATGAATTGGCCGTTTAAACGTCTCGATTAGTTAAGTTTGAACTTTAGGAAAGTCCCTTAGTTAAGAATTTTATTAAATTGGACAATTGGAAGTTTAGATGCGTTGTATTGACAATATTGTAAATTTGCCTTAGGTAACCGACTCTCGTGGACGAAGTTTGTGGTTCAGTGCGCCCAAGGTAAGTTCTCGTGATCTTTTCTGGCCGATTGGCCTACACCGTACGTCGTGGTCTTCTCGAGGAACTTGGTGATGTTTTGTTTAATCGCTTTGGTTGGGTAGTTAAGTTATATGTGTATAGGTTGATTGTTGAGTTTTGATGGTATGTTCTGTCTATATGTGTATAGGTTGATTGTGGAGTTTTGATGGTATGCTTTGTCTATATGATTACTGTCTGATATGAATTGTTCATGCATCATTCTGTACGTGTTTTTAAGCAAAGTAATGGACCTAATTAATCTACGTAATCTGTTATCTGGTCACGGCGAGGTGGGTTTAGACCTCGGTGACAATCTGTCTGCGACCTAATCAAAAAGTAAAATGAACCAACGAAAAGAATCTACGTAATCTGTTATCTGGTCACGGAGAGGCTTGGTAGACCTCAGTGATAATCTGTCTGCGACGTAAAGAATCTGAATCTGTAATCTGAATCTGTATCTGTATCTGCATGTTTTCTGAATTGCATACGCATAGCACGCATTGCATTTACGTAGAGCTTACTGAGATTTAATTATCTCATAGGTGTCTGTATGGTGTAGGTAATATTCTAGGTGACATCGAGCCAGGTGAGGACGGCGTTCCTCCTCCTGACGTATGAGGCAGTTGACGGATGATGGCCGTGGGAGTGCGCTGTGTAGTCGAGGCGCTTTCTGACCCGTGGGGACGTATGTGTACGTGTTTTGGGGAATTAATGTTAATTATGAATGTATAGACATTTTAGGTTGCTTGGATTCTGGATAGGGGTTAGATAACGTTTTGGTAATTGTAAGTAAAAATGTTTTGTTTTGAACTGTTTAATGAATGTTTTGGAAATGTTTTGATTGGTTTTAGGTTGTTACGGATAGCTCGGTTTTTAGAGCTATCCACGTAGTTGGACTTCGTAAAGTCCGCTGCGAGTCGGTTGGGTTTAAGTTATAAGCGGTTACGATAAAGAATGAAAAATGTGATGTAAAATGGGTAGAAGTTGTGATGCGCAGGGAGGAAACTTTAAAGTGTTTTGCTCTCTGGAATTTGGGTTCCAGAGAGCGCTTAGAGAAAAAGATGAAAAACGAGAAGAGAAAGAGAAGGAAGAAGAGGCGACTGGGCGCCGTGCTGGTCGCTGCAGGCAGCGAACAGGCGCTGCATTATGCAGCGCACATGGCGACCAGGCGCTGCATATAGCAGCGCCCGGTCGCTGCTTCTCTTGAGGGCAGAATTCCAGTTCTGCCCTCCCGCTTTTTGACTGGGTTTTAATGTATTAAATAAATGTTTTGAGTTTTAATTAGTTAATAAATGATTTGTTTTAAATGATTTTAGGGTTCGATTCCGATTCCGATTTAAATTCTGTTTTCAACTTCAGTTTTTATTCCGCACAAAGTTTTATTTAAAGTAAAGGAAAGTATAAGTATAAAATGAAAAATATATTACGGGAAAAATGGGTACAGTATTAGGGTCGTTACACCGTATCTGTTTAATTCTCATAATGTTTTCTTGAAAGCATGTTCTTTTTGTTTATGATTTGTTTGTGTTTGAGCTTGCTATTCGTAAAAGTACATTGCTACGATAATTATCTGATATAATTTTGCCATATTAACCTCATGTTACTGGATAGCTAGCATGAACTAACCATGGCCCGTATTGGATTAATTTTCATAATGATATTCTTGAAAAGCATGTTCTATTTTTTTTTTTTTTGTTTTGTTTAGGACTGTGTTAACTTGAGGTCCGACCTTTTTTTAACAAGAGCATGTCATATATTATCTTGTTAGTCACTTAGGATTCACTTGTACGTTGAGTGATCTGTGTTTGTTGCCAAGAGCTTTCCTCTGTGGGCCGTTGGTATTGTCCGAGGTTTACCGCTGGCCATTGGGCCCGACAGATCGCCGTGTGAGGCAATCGCCTTTAAAGGGTGTGGGATAGTGTGACGATTTCCACAAAGTTCTAGAGGGTTGCCTAGACCCAATAGCTTATCATTGATATTAGTTGCAAGTCTATTTCTTTGATTAACTGCTTGATTTGTTGTGCTGTTTGATTAAATGTTTAGGACTTTTAGGTTGAGTCTTGTGACTTAGGTTTGTCTTTGTTTAGGAATTAAAATTTAGAGTCTCACTTTAAAGTCTAGTGCTTGGTCAATTAGTTTAATTGTTGTTGGCCAAGGTAAATGTAAAATCAAAATATATGCATATTGTTTTATCTTTTGAGGATTGTTTAGCTTTCTACTCCAATTTTGAGCATTAGCTATGGATGAACCAAGGAGTTGGATAGATTTTTGGCAACAAGGTATGTACCCATGAAACCTTACTTGAATTTCTTTTGAAATTAGTTGAATAGTAGGTTGATTGGATGAACTATATGTTTGAGATCAACTTCTTGCATGTTCTTGCTATAATTGGATATCATGTTTAATTCTCCTTGTCTAAGCTTGATTTAATTTGTTGAAAGAACTAAAGAGTAATTTTGTGATCAAATTGTTGTTGCCTCTTGTTTTTGAAATGATAAATCCTAACTCTATTGTTAAAAGAGAATTGTTTTCTTGAATTTTGGATTTAAGTTGAACTTATGCTAAGCTTGATATTAAACTCTTATTCTTTTGATGGATTTAAAATTTGAGTGAACCAAGTGTTGTTTATAAAATGGTAATTTTCATATTTATGGTTCACTATTGACTTGTTAGCTTAGCTAGAAAATGAAATTGTTCATTTATGCTTGCTTGAATCTTATGTCATTATCATGTATGTTTGCTTTTAAATTGTTTACATGAACATTTCAAATTTTTGAAATTAGTGAGACAACTGTGGATAGTGAAATGATTTTTAAACTTTAGGATAACTATGTTTTGTGCCTACTGTGGAATGTGCTTAAATATTTTTAGTAGAAATTTTATCCTAAGTGTTGTACCATCCTCCATGATATTCAACTGTTGGATTTGAGGTCATATCCTCAAGAACCGGGAGGGGATGATATGCCCACGGTCTCGATCCATCGAGAACAAGTCAAGGTATGTATTTATTTATTTACTTTATCTATCTAATGGACTTGTGGAATTATGTAGGTAAGTTGGCTTTCCGAAGCTTGGAATGAAGAAGGAATTTGTTTTCCTTAAATTCAACTTTTGTAACCAAGCTTTCGTTTTATTTTATTTGTAATTTAAAATACTTTAATTTTTGTTTAAAACTCATTAATTTGCAAACTTTAGCCTTTTTAGAATGTATATTTTGTAATAGTCTTCAAAGGATGGTGAACCAAGAGAGAACCGGCTGAACTGAAAAGAACAAAGGGCTGAATTGGATTGAACCAAGGAGGAACAAAGCTGAACCAAGGCAAGTCAAAGCTGGACCAAGAAGAAAAGAAGTGAACCGGCCCCTTAGAAACTCGCTGCCCAGTGAACCGGACCACAAGCAGCAGAGGCTTCAACGGCTATTAACGGGAAGAAACGCTGAGCTATCCCTTCAGTTCTTCCTCCTCTCTTCCTGATTCTTCTTCTCTCCTCTTGTATTTAACCTTCCCTCCCGCCCTGTAAATCGTTTAGCCAGTATTACATATTTTTGGAATTGCAAAGGATTTTCCTTCCCGTTCGGAGCGCTCTCCGCGAGCGAAAGAGAGAGTTTTCTCTCGGTGCTTCATCCGCGCGTAGCGCCCGGATGAAGCTCCCGATTGCACCCCGAGCTTGTGGCTGCTAGGGGGTGTTCTTAGTCCCTCTCTTCCTCTTCCAAGCAATGGAAGCAATGAAGAAAGGGGCGAACGCCATAGTGCCCTCTGCCGAGAATCCTTCGCTGGCAACGACGGATTTCTGTCACCCAAAAGCTACGAGTCGTTTCTGGGTCGGTTTCGGGTCTTCAATTCGCTCCTCCATCATTTTCGCACCGTTCTCAGCAATACCCACTTTTCGGTATGCGCCTCACGTCCTCCGTCTCAACTCCTCTGTTCTTCTCTATTTTTCAGTATATTTGAGTCTGTTTTGGGGTGTTCTTAGAGCACCGATCGTTGTCTTTATTTTGAGTCTTCCGCATGCCATTTCTAACCCCATTTGCAGGCCCGTAGCCTATCAGAAGTGGGAAAACATTGTCCTGGATTTTGTTGTAGGATTACCTAAGACAACTAAAGGTCATGATAGCATTTGGGTTGTAATTGACAGAATGATGAAATCAGCTCACTTTCTACCTGTAAGGACAACGTACACGATGGACCAGCTTGCTAATCTGTATGTTCAGGAAATTATCAGATTGCATGGGATTCCAATATCCATTGTCTCCGATCATGATCCCAGGTTCACCTCGAGGTTTTGGCAAAGTCTTCAAGGCACACTTGGTACAAAGTTATCTTTCAGCACTGCATTTCATCCTCAGACAGAAGGCCAATCAGAGAGAACAATTCAGACACTTGAGGATATGTTGAGGGCGTGTGTGCTGAATTTTCAGACATCTTGGAATCGATACCTGCCCTTAGTGGAATTCTCCTACAACAATAGCTACCAGTCCACTATCGGTATGGCACCTTATGAGGCACTGTATGGTAGGAAATGTAGATCACCCTTATACTAGGATGAGGTTGGCGAAGCTAAACTTCTAGGCCCTGAAATTTTAATGCAGACGTCAGAAAAAATTGCCATAATTAGGAAAAGGATGATGACTGCACAAAGCCGACAGAAGAGTTATGCAGACCAAAGAATGAGAGATCTTGAATTTGTTGTTGGAGATGAAGTTTTCTTAAAGATTTCACCGTTTAAGGGAGTTTTAAGATTTGGCAAGAAGGGAAAACTTAGTCCACGATTCATTAGTCCCTTCCCTGTCTTGATAAGGATTGGTTAAACCGCTTATAGGTTGCAATTGCCTCCATCACAGGAAAAGGTCCATAATGTTATTCATGTATCCATGCTAAGGAAATGCATACTGTAACACCCGAGTTTTTTGGATTTTCGCTCCAAGGGTATTTTCATAAATAAGAAATATTGGTCCGTTTAGTGAGCTAGAGATTTTATTGGAATCCTAGGAATATATGGGGATTTTTAACAGAGTAAGTAAATTTTTAGAAAATTCAAATGTATAGTATAGAGCCAAGTTCCATTTTTAGCCCTACATCGTTTTAAGTCATAGAATTGGTAAATTATAACCGATTGGTGAATGAGAAGTTTTGTTAGAACCCTAGGAATAAATTGGAATATTCGGAGAAATAAGAAATTTTCAGGAAACCAAATCGATAGACGAATTGTGAAGGAAGTAAGGGAATTGAACTAAGGTCAAGGAGGTAATTAGCCAACCCAAAATTTTAATAAAAAGAAACTCCCTTTCCCCCTCCTTCACGTTTCTTCTTTTGTCAAAAGTTTTCTCCTCCCTCTCCTTGTGACGTTCCTCCTCCATCGATCACTCACGCATCCGATTTCTGGCGAGTTTCTATTCAGTTTTCTTCAACAAATCAACTCTCTAGGTAAGTTCTATACTTTGGGCTAACTTAGTTGTTGTTTCATGGCACTATTCGGTTAGGGTTAATTCGAGTTAGGGTTGAGAAATTTGGGGTTTTGGTAGAAATCGATAGTTTGACAATATTAATGCCCAATAGTCTTGTATTTATGATTGTTGTGGTATTTGGTGTGAATTAATGATGTGGGTGGATGTTTAAGGTTAAGTTTGGTTGTTAGGAGGTTGTTGGAAGCCATTAATGGGGTTTTGGAATTAGTGAGCACAATGTGCTCGACAAATGCCCGAATGAAGTGAATATGAGTTTTAGGAAAAATTGTCTTAGCTCGGGTTTTGGTTTAGTTTTGAAATTGACGATTTAGAATCGATACTAATGACATGTTACAAAAATGCCTTAGGTGACCCAAGCTCTCAAAGGATGGTGCTCGGCATAGCTAGGACTCCAGGTAAATGGGTGTTAGGTTTACGGCCCTTCAGGTCCTACATTGTATCGATGTTAGGTTTTATGATGTTTTCTGATTGTGGGGCTTAAACCAGCCAGGTAGCCTAGGATGTTTCCTAGTAGTACTCAGTTAGGTTCTTATATGAGTAAGATTCGTTTATGTGGGCCATGAATGGCTAGATGATTGTTCGGAGTCTTTTCTTCACGGATTATGTTTTTCCCTTATGATTTAATGAAATGTTTTGCATGCACATTTTCGAGAAAACGAAGTAAAGTAAATGATGTTAAATGAAGTTGGAGGATGAGTAGGGCACGGGGCACGTAAATGGCAACTCAGGGCACGAAAATATGATAATGGCAACTCAGGGCACGAAAATATGGTAATGGCAACTCATGACAAGTGTTTGGTCTACTGGGTAGACGAGTGGTGCCCCTGCCTACTCATGCCAAATGATATTTATGTATATGTTATGTCAAGTAAACAAACAAAAAATGAACATGTTTTTGAAAGACCATGCATTATGTATTCTCATGTATTAGTGCATCTCCTTACTAAGCATTAGGCTAAAAGTGTTTATCGTATGATGTAGGTGACGAGCACGAAGGTGAGGAACCTCTTCCTGATGATCATGCATAGATGGTCGGTGGTTTGAGCTCGTGGCGGCGGGGAATGTTTTGGTTGGGCTGGATGATCCGTGGGTTTATTCCGAGCTTTTTATGGTAAATAGGTGTGGTGTGGATTGATTTTGGATGATAATTTAGGGTGTATAGAGAAGTTTGATATTTAGATGATTTATGGTGGATAATGGATTGGAGTGATGTGTATTTTGAATGATCGATAAATGGATTTGTTTGAAAAAGATTTAGGAATTCAAATGTTCTTAGTGATGATTGATTGTGGATTAGGTTGGGTTGTCGTTTGATGATTTTAGTTGTTTTGAATTGTATGGGTACGCTCGGGTTTTAGGGCGATCCATGCAGTTTGTTCTCATGAATTTTAAACACGTGTCTGGGTATTTGTTCGAGTCGGGATCTTCGGGAGTATGAAGAATTTTGTGTTAAATGTTGGGTGGAATGATTTTAGGAAAAATTCGGGTGAAGGGTAAGAGTTTGGAGAAGAAAAATTAGTTAAGGGAAAGGAAAAAGGGGAGGGGCGCGCGCAGGCCAGGCGCTAGTGCGCGCTGGCCATGCGTGGCGCTCGCGCGCAGTGGGCGCCCAGCGTGCGCGCTGGGCGCGCCCAGAATGTGGCCCACACGTTCGATCGCGACCGAGGCGCGATCGATCGTGGGTTAGATGAATTTTCAATCGAAACACCCGAGAGGGCCCGACCGATCGGGCATTTGGTGCGATCGATCGTGGTTTAGATAAATTTTAGTCGGGAAACCCGAGCTGGCCCGATCGATCGGGCTCCGAGCCACGATTGATCGTGACTGACTTGTGCATTCATTTTTATTTCCAACTTTTTACAACACGTTTCGACCCGACCCTTCATGATACTTTTAGCACGTATTTTACGGACGAGCCCCAAGTATTTTAAGAGATTTTAAGAGCCCAAAAACCGAGTCGGCATTTTTCTGAAAAAGGACTTTTTACCTCGTTTTAGTGATTTAAGAGTGGAGAACTCGTATGCCCGTCACGTTAAGTAAAGTTAGCCCATTTAGGATTGATCGGGGAAGGTCAATTGTATATGTCCGGTTGTTTTTGTGTGCTGGGTAAAAAAAAAATGAAAAATTTTACGTCAGATATTGATGGTCTACAGATTAGATTAGGGGGGGGGGGGGGGGGGGGGGGGGGGGGGGGGGGGGGGGGGGGGGGGGGGGGGGGGGGGGGGGGGGGGGGGGGGGGGGGGGGGGGGGGGGGGGGGGGGGGGGGGGGGGGGGGGGGGGGGGGGGGGGGGGGGGGGGGGGGGGGGGGGGGGGGGGGGGGGGGGGGGGGGGGGGGGGGGGGGGGGGGGGGGGGGGGGGGGGGGGGGGGGGGGGGGGGGGGGGGGGGGGGGGGGGGGGGGGGGGGGGGGGGGGGGGGGGGGGGGGGGGGGGGGGGGGGGGGGGGGGGGGGGGGGGGGGGGGGGGGGGGGGGGGGGGGGGGGGGGGGGGGGGGGGGGGGGGGGGGGGGGGGGGGGGGGGGGGGGGGGGGGGGGGGGGGGGGGGGGGGGGGGGGGGGGGGGGGGGGGGGGGGGGGGGGGGGGGGGGGGGGGGGGGGGGGGGGGGGGGGGGGGGGGGGGGGGGGGGGGGGGGGGGGGGGGGGGGGGGGGGGGGGGGGGGGGGGGGGGGGGGGGGGGGGGGGGGGGGGGGGGGGGGGGGGGGGGGGGGGGGGGGGGGGGGGGGGGGGGGGGGGGGGGGGGGGGGGGGGGGGGGGGGGGGGGGGGGGGGGGGGGGGGGGGGGGGGGGGGGGGGGGGGGGGGGGGGGGGGGGGGGGGGGGGGGGGGGGGGGGGGGGGGGGGGGGGGGGGGGGGGGGGGGGGGGGGGGGGGGGGGGGGGGGGGGGGGGGGGGGGGGGGGGGGGGGGGGGGGGGGGGGGGGGGGGGGGGGGGGGGGGGGGGGGGGGGGGGGGGGGGGGGGGGGGGGGGGGGGGGGGGGGGGGGGGGGGGGGGGGGGGGGGGGGGGGGGGGGGGGGGGGGGGGGGGGGGGGGGGGGGGGGGGGGGGGGGGGGGGGGGGGGGGGGGGGGGGGGGGGGGGGGGGGGGGGGGGGGGGGGGGGGGGGGGGGGGGGGGGGGGGGGGGGGGGGGGGGGGGGGGGGGGGGGGGGGGGGGGGGGGGGGGGGGGGGGGGGGGGGGGGGGGGGGGGGGGGGGGGGGGGGGGGGGGGGGGGGGGGGGGGGGGGGGGGGGGGGGGGGGGGGGGGGGGGGGGGGGGGGGGGGGGGGGGGGGGGGGGGGGGGGGGGGGGGGGGGGGGGGGGGGGGGGGGGGGGGGGGGGGGGGGGGGGGGGGGGGGGGGGGGGGGGGGGGGGGGGGGGGGGGGGGGGGGGGGGGGGGGGGGGGGGGGGGGGGGGGGGGGGGGGGGGGGGGGGGGGGGGGGGGGGGGGGGGGGGGGGGGGGGGGGGGGGGGGGGGGGGGGGGGGGGGGGGGGGGGGGGGGGGGGGGGGGGGGGGGGGGGGGGGGGGGGGGGGGGGGGGGGGGGGGGGGGGGGGGGGGGGGGGGGGGGGGGGGGGGGGGGGGGGGGGGGGGGGGGGGGGGGGGGGGGGGGGGGGGGGGGGGGGGGGGGGGGGGGGGGGGGGGGGGGGGGGGGGGGGGGGGGGGGGGGGGGGGGGGGGGGGGGGGGGGGGGGGGGGGGGCGTCATGGTTTGTCCGTGGTGGCCCTGACCGGGTTGGGGTTGTCACAGTTATGGTATCAAAGCGATTGAGTTTTAAAAGCGATTCTAAAGATTGCCTGCCAAAACACGCCGCCGCATGGGAACTCTCCATCGACTGTAAGTGTTAAAGTTTAAGTATGATTCCTAGATATTTATATTGTTGTATTGTCTAATGTGTCTAGGAAAGGGAAAATGCCGAGAGCACCCAGACAAGACGATGAGATTCCTAATAGCCAACTAATGGAAATTGTGCGTCAACAGTCTGAACAAATAGGAATCTTACTCAATAGGGATTGAAATGGTGGAGGACAGAGTAGTAATTCCCGTGAACTAAGTGGAGAGAGGTTTAGATGGCTTAGGCCCCCAACTTTCGAGGAACAGTCCTCAGATCCCACTAGTGCTGAAGAGTGGATCTGTAAAATTGAAAGCATGTTCGCTTATGCGAAAGTAGAGGAAGCGGACAAGGTAACATGTGCAGTGTTCAATCTGGAGAAGTATGCCGTATTCTTGTGGGATTCTGTAATGGTCACTACGGTTGTAGGGGTTATGACATGGTAGAGATTCAAAACAATATTTTACAACAAGTATTTCAACCGGGCCCTTCGTGCCAACAAGAGGGCCGAGTTTTCTTAGCTACGCCAGATAGGATCTATGGCCGAGTACGTACGCAGGTTTGAATCATTGTCTAGATATGCAGGTATGATGGTCAGTGATGAAGAAGATAAAATATATCAGTTTGTCCAAGGTTTGAAATTTGAGATTTTGAAGGGGGTGAAGACGGCAGAAGTTGAAGATATGCCGTATCATCGAGTTGTAGCCAAGGCCCTCGAGCTTGATGACATTGAAATGAAACTGCAGCAACAGAGAGAAGTGTCGAGGAGGTTTATTAGAGAAGTACCGCCACAACAGAACCGAGGTTGGCAGCCGCAACCACAACGTGGTGTCAAACGGGCGAATGAGACGCCTAGAGCTCAAGACAAGGGCAAATGCCCGCAAAGGGGCACCATTGGCTCCTTTGTGCTCTATCTGTCAGAAATATCATCAGGCCGATTGTAAGTTATATACGGGCCGATGCCTTAGGTGTGATAAGGTGGGACATAAGGCCGTAGATTGTCCTGGATCGGCCAAGAGACCCCCGGGTGGTCCTCCTAGAATCTTTGCTCTTATTGAAGATGAGGAAGCTGCTCAGCCTTCTGTTGTTTCAGGTATTGTTGTTGTTTGTGGACATTCATCTCACGTTTTAATTGAACGGGGGCAACCCACTCATTCATAGCACAATATTATGTATCTAAGTGGAAACTACATTCCGCCCCGGCTGATCGTAGTTATAGTGTCATGTTGCCCTCCGGAGAACTTTTAGATTCCGACCGAGCAATACAAGGGGAGATTATATCTATTGGTGGTCGGCAACTTTATGCAAACCTGATCGTCATATGTATGAAGGGGTACGATGTGATTTTGGGCATGGATTGGTTGTTTTGGCATTATGCCACAATCAATTGTTGGTTGGGTGTGGTAGATTTTAGACCCCCAGGTGTAGAGGATTATTTCTTTCGAGCAACCCTCCGTTTAAGTAGAATGCCTCTAGTAACGTCGATGTGTGCTCTATACTCGGTAAAACCTAGATGTTTCAGTTTTGTAGCGAGTATAGTGGATGTGGGAATGCAAAATGAGTTAAAGCTATGTGACATTTTGGCAGTTGACAACCTTGAGGAAGTGTTCTTAGAAGAGTTGCCTAGCTTGCCTGTGAATGCCCTATATTCGATGAAGCATGGATGTTTTGGATTTATAGCAAGCGTTGAGGAAGTGAACATGAAAAGTGAGTTGAAGTTATGTGATATCCCGGTAGTTAAGGACTTTACAGAAGTGTTTCTGGACGAGTTGCCCGGCTTGCCTCCAGATCGAGAAATAGAGATTATGCCTGGTTCGGCGCCAGTATCTAATAATCCTTATAGAATGGCACCGGTTGAACTGAAGGAGTTGCATGTTCAGCTGAAGGAACTAACAGACAAGGGTTTTGTACGGCCGAGCGCTTCTCCTTAGGGCGCTCCGGTCTTGTTCGTAAAGAAGAAAGATGGCTCTTTGAGGATGTGCGTGGATTACCGAGAGCAGAACAAATTAACCATCAGAAATAAGTATCCGCTACCAAGGATTGATGATTTGTTTGACCAGTTGCAGGGGGCCAGTGTGTTCTCGAAGATTGATTTGCGGTCTGGGTACCACCAATTGAAGATTAAGGCCGAGGATATACCAAAAACCGCATTTAGAACGCACTATGGGCACTATGAATTTAGAGTTATGTCCTTTGATTTGACGAATGCCCCGGTAGCTTTTATGGATCTTATGAACAGATTGTTTCGGGAGTTCCTGGATAAGTTTGTGATAGTGTTCATAGATGACATTCTGATATAGTCCCGAAATGACGAAGAACACGCGAAGCACTTAAGGGCCGTTTTGGATACCTTGAAGCGGCACCAATTGTATGCTAAGTTTTCCAAGTGCGGATTTTGGCTGAATCAGGTGAACTTCTTAGGCCACGTGATTTCGAAGGAAGGAGTTTCAGTAGATTCGGCTAAGGTTCAAGCCGTGAAGGAGTGGCCTCAGCCTAGGAATGCAAGTGAAGTGCGAAGTTTCATTGGCCTGGCTGGGTATTATCGGAAGTTTATTGAAGGGTTCTCAATTATAGCCAAGCCTTTGACAAATTTAACTAAGAAGAAAGTTTTCAGACTTTGAAGCAAAAGTTGACCACAGCCCCATTGTTGATTCTACCAGTGGAGAATGGAACATTCAGTATCTATTGTGACGCATCCAAGGTAGGATTGGGGTGCGTATTGATGCAGGACGGAAAGGTGATTGCCAATGCCTCTAGGCAGTTGAAGACTTATGAGCAAAACTATCCGACGCATGACTTAGAATTGGCAGCGGTAGTATTTGCGTTGAAAATATGGAGGCACTATCTTTACGGTCAAAAGTGTGAAGTATTTTCAGACCACAAGAGTTTAAAGTATCTCTTTACGCAGAAAGATTTAAACATGAGGCAAAGGAGATGGTTAGAATTTGTGAAGGATTACGACTTTGAAATCAAATACCATCCTGGGAGGGCGAATACGGTGGCAGACACGTTGAGTAGGATGCCTAAGACCAAGGGGTCAGTTGTTTGCTGTATGCCAGCTTCATTGAGAAAGGAGATTCAGAGGCATGAACTCGAAGTAGTTTCAGAGCTTTCAGCCCTACTTGCTGATTTGACTATAAAGCCTACCCTTTTGGACAAAATTAAAGAGGCTCAGCAGATGGATTCAAAAGAAAAGGAAGCTATTGTGACTAAGTTGACCGATACGCCTTCCGAATTCAGTTACTCGGAGGATGACATTTTGAAATTTCGGGACCATTGGTATGTTCCAATGGATGAAGAGTTGAGGAAATTGATTTTGGCAAAGGCACACTCTTCGTCGTTCTCAGTGCATCCGGGTAACACCAAGATGTACCGAGATCTAAAGGTGCTTTATTGGTGGCCGAATATGAAGCGTGATGTGGCCAGTTATGTATAGTCCTGCCTTGTCTGTCAACAAGTTAAGGCAGAACACCAGAGGCCATGTGGGATGTTGCAACCTCTACCGATTCCCGAGTTGAAATGGGATCACATTACAATGGACTTTGTAGTTGGATTGCCGAGGACAATAAAAGGGCATGACAGTATATGGGTCGTAGTCAATAGATTGACGAAGACGGCTCATTTCCTTCTAGTAAAGATGACTTACACGATGAATCAGTTTTCAGAGCTGTATGTTCAGGAGATTATAAGGTTGCACAGGGTTCTTGTTTCAATTGTTTCAGACCGGGATCCCAGATTTACTTCAAGGTTTTGGAAAGGTTTACAAAACGTCATGGGTACTAAGTTAACTTTTAGCACGGCTTTCCACCCACAGACCGATGGACAATCTGAAAGGATGATTCAGATACTTGAAGATATGCTGAGAGCGTGCGTGCTAGAGTTTCAAGCATCTTGGAGCCGATATTTACCGTTGGTTGAATTTGCGTATAATAACAGTTATCAGTCCATGATTGGTATGGCACTGTACGAAGCGTTATATGGCAGAAAGTGTAGGTCGCCATTGTACTGGGATGAGGTAGGCAAAGCTAAGTTGATTGGACCGGAAATTTTACAACAGCTATCTGAGAAGGTTACACTGATCAGACAAAGAATAGAAACTGCACAGAGTCGCCAGAAGAGCTATGTAGATCGAAGGAGACGAGATTTGGAGTTTGTAGTTGGTGATGAAGTATTTTTGAAGGTTTCACCGTTCAAGGGCGTGGTTCGCTTTGGTAAGAGAGGGAAGTTGAATCCACGGTTTGTTGGACCGTTCCCGATTATAGAGAGGATTGGAGCTACAGCTTACAAGCTTTAGTTGCCGTTATTTATGGAGGGTGTTCATAATGTCTTCCACGTGTCGATGTTGAGGAAATGTGTACGAGATCCGACGCACGTGGTAGAACCGATTAGTCTTGAGATACAGCCGACCTCAACTTATGAAGAGAGGTCAGTGCAAATTATGGAGTATGCTATGAAGGTTTTACGCAATAAGTCGATTCCACTGGTTAAGGTGTTATGGAGGAATCAAAATGTAGAAGAAGCAACGTGGGAGCGCCAACAGGACATGATGGATAGATATCTAGAGTTGTTCAAGTACGAAATTTTGGGGACAAAATTCTAAATAAGGAGGGTAGGATGTAACACCCGAGTTTTTTGGGTTTTCGCTCTAAGGGTATTTTCGTAAATAAGAAATGTTGGTCCGTTTAGTGAGCAAGAGATTTTATTGGGATCCTAGGAATATATGAGAATTTTTAGAAGAGTAAGTAAATTTTTAGAAAATTCAAATGTATAGTATAGAGCCAAGTTCCATTTTTAGCCCTACATCGTTTTAAGTCATAGAATTGGTAAATTATAACCGATTGGTGAACGGGTAGTTTTGTTAGAACCATAGGAATAAATTGGAATATTCAGAGAAATAAGAAATTTTCAGGAAACCAAATCGATAGACGAATTGTGAAAGAAGTAAGGGAATTGAACTAAGGTCAAGGAGGTAATTAGCCAGCCCAAAATATTAATAAAAAGAAACTCCCTTTCCCCCTCCTTTACATTTCTTCTTTTGTCAAAAGTTTTCTCCTCCCTCTCCTTGTGACGTTCCTCCTCCGTCGATCACTCACGCATCCGATTTCTGGCGAGTTTCTCTTCGGTTTTCTTCAACAAATCAACCCTCTAGGTAAGTTCTATACTTGGGCTAACTTAGTTGTTGTTTTAGGGCACTATTCGGTTAGGGTTAATTCGAGTTAGGGTTGAGAAATTGGGGGTTTTGGTAGAAATCGATAGTTTGACAATATTAATGCCCCATAGTGTTGTATTTATGATTGTTGTGGTATTTGGTGTGAATTAATGATGTGGGTGGATGTTTAAGGTTAAGTTTGGTTATTAGGAGGTTGTTGGAAGCCATTAATGGGGTTTTTGAATTAGTGAGCACAATGTGCTCGACGAAATGCCCGAATGAAGTGAATATGAGTTTTAGGAAAAATTGTCTTAGCTCGGGTTTTGGTTTAGTTTTGAAATTGACGATTTAGAATCGATACTAATGACATATTACAAAAATGCCTTAGGTGACCCAAGCTCTCAAAGGACGGTGCTCGGCATAGCTAGGACTCCAGGTAAGTGGGTGTTAGGTTTCTGGCCCTTCAGGCCCTACATTGTATCGATGTTAGGTTTTATGATGTTTTCTGATTGTGGGGCTTAAACCAGCCGGGTAGCGTAGGATGTTTCCTAGTAGTACTCAGTTAGGTTCTTATATGAGTAAGATTCATTTATGTGGGCCCTGAATGGCTAGATGATTGTTCAGAGTCTTTTCTTCACGCATCATGTTTTTCCCTTATGATTTAATGAAATGTTTTGCATGCACGTTTTCGAGAAAACGAAGTAAAGTAAATGATGTTAAATGAAGTTGGAGGATGAGTAGGGCACGGGGCACGTAAATGGCAACTCAGAGAACGAAAATATGATAATGGTAACTCACGGCACGAAAATATGGTAATGGCAACTCATGGCAAGTGTTTGGTCTACTGGGTAGACAAGTGGTGCCCCTGCCTACTCATGCCTAATGATATATATGTATATGTTATGTAAAGTAAACAAACAAAAAATGAACATGTTTTTGAAAGACCATGCAATATGTATTCTCATGTTTTAGTGCACCTCCTTACTAAGCATTAGGCTTAATGTGTTTATCGTATGATATAGGTGACGAGCACGAAGGTGAGGAACCTCTTCTTGATGATCATGCATAGATGGTCGGTGGTTTGAGCTCGTGGCAGCGGGGCGTGTTTTGGTTGGGCTGGATGATCCGTGGGTTTACTCCGAGCTTTTTGTGGTAAATAGGTGTGGTGTGGATTGATTTTGGATGATAATTTAGGGTGTATAGAGAAGTTTCATATTTTGATGATTTATGATGGATAATGGATTGAAGTGATGTGTATTTTGAATGATCGATAAATGGATTTGTTTGAAAAAGATTTAGGAATTCAAATGTTCTTAGTGATGATTGATTGTGGATTAGGTTGGGTTGTCGTTTGATGATTTTAGGTGTTTTGAATTGTATGGGTATGCTCGGGTTTTAGGGCGATCCATGCAGTTTGTTCTCATGAATTTTAAACACGTGTCCGGGTATGTGTTCGAGTCGGGATCTTTGGGAGTATGAAGAATTTTGTGTTAAATGTTGGGTGGAATGATTTTAGGAAAAATTCGGGTGAAGGGTAAGAGTTTGGAGAAGAAAAATTAGTTAAGGGAAAGGAAAAGGGGGAGGCGCGCGCGCGCAGAGTGGGCGCGCGCGCGGCGTGCGCGCTGGGCGCGCCCGGAATTTGGCCCACACGATCGATCGTGACCGAGGCGCGATCGATCGTGGGTTAGATGAATTTTCAATCGAAACACCCGAGAGGGCGCGACCGATTGGGCATTTGGTGCGATCGATCGTGGTTTAGAAAAATTTTTGTCAGGAAACCCGAGCTAGCCCGATCGATCGGTCTCTGAGGCGCGATCGATCGTGACTGACTTGTGCATTCATTTTTATTTCCAACTTTTTACAACACGTTACGACCCAACCCTTCATGATACTTTTAGCACATATTTTACGGACGACCCCCACGTATTTTAAAAGATTCTAAGTGTAGCACCCGGTTTCAATTAAACCGAATTTAACTTGTAAATTAATGATGTGCAATTTCATGGTAGAATTGAGAGAGAGTTATTGGCTAGGTTAACGGGTGACTAAGCAAGGGCATTTATGTAAATGGGCAATTTAAAAGTGGATAACGTATTTAAAGAAAGAGAGATTGGGTTTAATGAACTGTAGCCGCCACCATTTCACAATTTTTTTTCCTCTTCGGGTTTTCAGCGAGCAGTAGAGCTCTCTTGGCGATTCTCTCCCTCGATTCTCCTTCAACCTAGGTAAGCTCTCTTAGTTTGTCTGTGATTTTAACAACTAGATAGCTGAGGGAGTACAATGTGTGAAGTTTCGAGGAATACTATGAGAGAGTCGAGCTCGGGTGTAGTGTTGAATCGGAAATGCACAATGAACTAAGCTTCCAAGCTAGTTTCCCTTGATTTCCCGAACAGAATAGAATGAGGTTTAGTAGAAATCTAATTGACGTCCTTTCTATGACCTAGGTGAGCAGACTTCTGAAGTAGATTGAAACCGTGCATGTAACGACCCCTCATCCCAGCAAGATATTGTCCGCTCTGGGGATTGGGCCGCAGTCCAATATCTTCCCCTCACGGCTTTGTTTGGCGAGAGCACTTCCCGGAAGGTCACCCAACCTGGAATTACTCTCGCCGAAGCCCTCTTAACTTCGGAGTTCTTATGGGATCCGTTGTCAATTGAGCTCCAAAACGCGTCTTGCTATTCAGGGAGGGATCTCTTACATATGTTTCATTTCCACATACTTCCCCAAGCGCTGTGGGATTGTGACGACCCCCTCTTTACGACCCGTCACCTTCCAGGCTCGCCCGCGCGGACGTACCGCCATCCGGGTTCCGGTTCGTGCAGCCATCGTACCATACTTACAGATCCGGGTCATCGCAATCACCCCCCCTCGGGGGCCCAACGTCCTCGTTGGCCACAATTCCGGTTGGGTACAGGCTCTGACACCATTTGTAACGACCCCTCATCCCAGCAAGATATTGTCCGCTCTGGGAATTGGGCCGCAGTCCAATATCTTCCCCTCACGGCTTTGTTTGGCGAGAGCAATTCCCGGAAGGTCACCCAACCTGGAATTACTCTCGCCGAAGCCCTCTTAACTTCGGAGTTCTTATGGGATCCGTTGTCAATTGAGCTCCAAAACGCGTCTTGCTATTTAGGGAGGGATCTCTTACATATGTTTCATTTCCACATACTTCCCCAAGCGCTGTGGGATTGTGACGACCCCCTCTTTACGACCCGTCACCTTCCGGCTCGCCCGCGCGGACATACCGCCATCCGGGTTCCGATTCGTGCAGCCATCGTACCATACTTACAGATCCGGGTCATCACAGTGCATTTCCAGGAGAGCCAGGTAAGTAAAGTTTGTTTGTGTGCCTTCGGGCCTACATCACAAAACGTTAGGGTTGTGTTTACTTGGATGTGCCCTTGTGTGTGTTATGCATCATGTTTTAAAAGTATACGAAAATGAATTTGAATGCATGTTGGCATGGTAAGGAATGAACATATTGAAACAGTGAATCAACTTTACTGTTAAGGGAGCTAATTCCAACCCTTAATGAGACAGTGGATATTTATACTTTGGGAGAGTTGATCCAACTCCCAATTTCACAGGGGGATCTGAACAGTGAATCAGCTTTACTGTTAAGGGAGCTAATCCAACCCTTAATGAGACAGTGGATATTTATACTTTGGGAGAGTTGATCCAACTCCCAATTTCACAGGGGGATCTGAACAGTGAATCAGCTTTACTGTTAAGGGAGCTAATCCAACCCTTAATGAGACAGTGGATATTTATACTTTGGGAGAGTTGATCCAACTCCCAATTTCACAGGGGGATCTGAACAGTGAATCAGCTTTACTGTTAAGGGAGCTAATCCAACCCTTAATGAGACATTGGATATTTATACTTTGGGAGAGTTGATCCAACTCCCATTTCACAGGGGATCTGAACATGAATCAACTGTTACAGTGCTAATCCAACCCTTAAGAACAGTGGATATTATGACTTTAGGGTAGAGTTTCCAACTCTCGATTTTCACAGGGTTTCTAACAAAACAACACATGAACCTGAGATGAGAAAGTGAACAGTGATCTTCTAGTCATTTAGTTAGATTTTTTACCATCAGCCACGGCTGCGTGCTAACGTCATCGGCAGATGCGTGCTAACGTCATCGGCAGATGCGTGCTAACGTCATCGGCAGATGCGTGCTAACGTCATCGGCAGATGCGTGCTAACGTCATCGGCAGATGCGTGCTAACGTCATCGGCAGATGCGTGCTAACGTCATCGGCAGATGCGTGCTAACGTCATCGGCAGATGCGTGCTAACGTCATCGGCAGATGCGTGCTAACGTCATCGGCAGATGCGTGCTAACGTCATCGGCAGATGCGTGCTAACGTCATCGGCAGATGCGTGCTAACGTCATCGGCAGATGCGTGCTAACGTCATCGGCAGATGCGTGCTAACGTCATCGGCAGATGCGTGCTAACGTCATCGGCAGATGCGTGCTAACGTCATCGGCAGATGCGTGCTAACGTCATCGGCAGATGCGTGCTAACGTCATCGGCAGATGCGTGCTAACGTCATCGGCAGATGCGTGCTAACGTCATCGGCAGATGCGTGCTAACGTCATCGGCAGATGCGTGCTAACGTCATCGGCAGATGCGTGCTAACGTCATCGGCAGATGCGTGCTAACGTCATCGGCAGATGCGTGCTAACGTCATCGGCAGATGCGTGCTAACGTCATCGGCAGATGCGTGCTAACGTCATCGGCAGATGCGTGCTAACGTCATCGGCAGATGCGTGCTAACGTCATCGGCAGATGCGTGCTAACGTCATCGGCAGATGCGTGCTAACGTCATCGGCAGATGCGTGCTAACGTCATCGGCAGATGCGTGCTAACGTCATCGGCAGATGCGTGCTAACGTCATCGGCAGATGCGTGCTAACGTCATCGGCAGATGCGTGCTAACGTCATCGGCAGATGCGTGCTAACGTCATCGGCAGATGCGTGCTAACGTCATCGGCAGATGCGTGCTAACGTCATCGGCAGATGCGTGCTAACGTCATCGGCAGATGCGTGCTAACGTCATCGGCAGATGCGTGCTAACGTCATCGGCAGATGCGTGCTAACGTCATCGGCAGATGCGTGCTAACGTCATCGGCAGATGCGTGCTAACGTCATCGGCAGATGCGTGCTAACGTCATCGGCAGATGCGTGCTAACGTCATCGGCAGATGCGTGCTAACGTCATCGGCAGATGCGTGCTAACGTCATCGGCAGATGCGTGCTAACGTCATCGGCAGATGCGTGCTAACGTCATCGGCAGATGCGTGCTAACGTCATCGGCAGATGCGTGCTAACGTCATCGGCAGATGCGTGCTAACGTCATCGGCAGATGCGTGCTAACGTCATCGGCAGATGCGTGCTAACGTCATCGGCAGATGCGTGCTAACGTCATCGGCAGATGCGTGCTAACGTCATCGGCAGATGCGTGCTAACGTCATCGGCAGATGCGTGCTAACGTCATCGGCAGATGCGTGCTAACGTCATCGGCAGATGCGTGCTAACGTCATCGGCAGATGCGTGCTAACGTCATCGGCAGATGCGTGCTAACGTCATCGGCAGATGCGTGCTAACGTCATCGGCAGATGCGTGCTAACGTCATCGGCAGATGCGTGCTAACGTCATCGGCAGATGCGTGCTAACGTCATCGGCAGATGCGTGCTAACGTCATCGGCAGATGCGTGCTAACGTCATCGGCAGATGCGTGCTAACGTCATCGGCAGATGCGTGCTAACGTCATCGGCAGATGCGTGCTAACGTCATCGGCAGATGCGTGCTAACGTCATCGGCAGATGCGTGCTAACGTCATCGGCAGATGCGTGCTAACGTCATCGGCAGATGCGTGCTAACGTCATCGGCAGATGCGTGCTAACGTCATCGGCAGATGCGTGCTAACGTCATCGGCAGATGCGTGCTAACGTCATCGGCAGATGCGTGCTAACGTCATCGGCAGATGCGTGCTAACGTCATCGGCAGATGCGTGCTAACGTCATCGGCAGATGCGTGCTAACGTCATCGGCAGATGCGTGCTAACGTCATCGGCAGATGCGTGCTAACGTCATCGGCAGAGCAACGTTTTGAGTTTTCTGATAACGATGATCTGTTGTGTTTTAAATGTTATTTTTACTAGATTTGATTAATGTAGTGGGTTCAGTTGTTTCTGAATAGTCTTGGAAAAGTAAGCAAATTCCTTTCTATAATCAGTGTTGTGTATGTTTTGTGAGGAGTCGTTGAAATGTACTTAGTTTTCTACCGGTAGATGATGTCTATCGGTAAATGATGAGTTATGTTGTCTATCGGAAGATGTCTTCAGTAAAGTCATCGGATGATGTAGGTTTAAGTTTATCGAAAGATGTCTTTAGATGAGCCACCGGATGATACAGGTTAATTCTATCGGAGGGTGTAAGTTTAAGTCTACGGATGATGTCTCAGTAAACTCATCGGCAGATGCGTGCTAACGTCATCGGCAGATGTAGGAGAATTATCGTCGTTTAGTCTATCGGTAGATGATGAGTTATTGTTCTGTCACCTACCGGTAGATGAAGACTTTGCATTATCGGAAGGAGAGGGTGTCATATTTTGTCGTGTAGTCATCGGTAGATGCAGTCTACTGAAAGCTGTCTGTGTTGTATATTTTCCTGGTGACGTCATCGGTAGAAGCCTCCTATTTCCTGTTTCTACTTCCTCCGTTGACTTTGTCGTCGGCAAATTGGTTTGACCTCTGCAACTTCTCGAGTATTCCTCGTTCAAAAACTTTATTTCTTTTGGCCGATTATTCTGAACATTTCCAAAACATTATTTTAACAATGTTTTTCACTGTTTGTTTGATTCCATAGTTATTCAAATGATTTCCGCTGCAAGTTCTCAAAGTTTTTGAGGTTTTAGTAAAATGAATAATCTTGACTTTCGGGTAAAGTTTTTTTAAATTAATCAAAAAATTTTTTGTCATGTTCGAGCATTGAGTAGCGAACCGGGTTCAGAAAACTCGGGGCATTACAGTATGGTATCTGAGACATTCAGTTAAACCGTTCAAAAGATCACTCATCAGCGCCAATCGTTGCATGGGAGTACTCCAACAACTGTAAGTGTTTATGTTAGCCTTAGTAATTAGATGTTTATAGAAATAGTTAATCCTACGCAGGAATATAGCAAAATGTCCCGACGACCGGGAAGGCCAAGAGTGCAGAGAGAGACACCAACTCCGGGAAGCGCAGAAGATTCTAGTGTAATCGGACAGTTGACAGATCTAGTGCGACAGCAGGCAGAATTAATGCGCCAGCAATCCGATCAACTAGGAGTACTGCTGAACCGAGAGGTACAAGGAAGTGCCAACTCGGGTTCTAGCAATGAGCATTCCGGGGATAGATTCCGGAGGCTAAGACCACCCACGTTTGATGGTCAGTCATCTGATCCTGTTGTGGCTGAAGGGTGGCTTAGAAAGATTAAAAGCATGTTTAGGTGTGCCAACATTGGAGAAGGAGAAAAAGTCACGTTGGCAACCTTTCATTTAGCTGGTGAAGCTCAACTCTGGTGGGAAGAAATCAAGACCACCACAGATGTTTTGACGATGCCTTGGTCACAATTTAAGGACATTTTCTATGGGAAGTATTTTAACAGTACTGTCCAGACCGCGAAGAAGTTGGAGTTCTTGAACTTGAAGCAGACAGGGTCTGTGGCCGAGTATAGTAGGCAGTTCGAGTCCCTGTCCAGGTTTGCTGGGCATTTTGCTCACAAGGACGAGGATAAGGTGTTCAAGTTTATGCATGGACTAAAGCCAGAAATTTACCGTGGGGTTAAATTCTGTGGAATCAAGGGCTTGACCTTCAGTGAGGTTGTGTCCATTGCCCTGGAAGTGGAAGAAGCTGAAGGAAAGTGTGCTAGACCAAAGGAGGTCCCACAAAGGTTTAACCAGCCACACCAACAGAGAGGAACGAATAGGCCAAGTGAAGGTACAGAATGTCAGAAAATTTCCCCAGTGTCCTAAATGTTTGAAGAACCACCCGGGTGAGTGCAGAATGGGCTTTGGGAAGTGTTTCAACTGTGAGGAGGTTGGACACACATACAAAGAGTGCTCGAAGCCTAAAGTCACCAGATGCTACAACTGTAACAAGGTTGGTCACATTAGTAGAGATTGTCCGGTTCCTAAGAGTGGCCCTGCTATGGTTAAACCAAGAATTTTCTCCATGATGGAGTCAGGGAATGAAGAACAGCCTGCTGTGGTGTCAGGTACAATATTGATCAACTCTGTGCCTGCTTTTACTTTAATAGATTCTGGTGCCACACATTCATTTATAGCATCTGCTTTTGCTGTTAAGTTAGACGTACAGTTTACCCCTTCCATGCATGTGTTTAATGTTGCATTGCCTTCTGGTGAACGCATGTACTCTAACCATGTGATGCTTGAAAGTGAAGTGTTAGTAGGGAATGTAAGTCTACCGGCTGACCTTATAATTATGGATATATTAGGATTTGATGTAATCCTAGGAATGGACTGGCTGTTTAAGCATCATGCCACAATAGATTGTAGGACTGGAATAGTTAGCTTCCAATCCCCTGGTAGTTTGAAACACACCTTTCAAGCCTCAAAGAAAGGTAAGGAAATGTCTGTGATGACCTCTATTAACACAAGACCCTCCTCTTGCAGTGAGTATTTGTGCTTTTTGGCCAGTGCTTTAGACACACAAACAGTAGGAAAATCAGGCCCCAAAAATGTTTTAGTTGTCCAAGATTTTCCAGAAGTATTCCTAGATGACCTTCCTGGTTTGCCACCATATAGGGAAATTGAATTTGTCGTGGATGTTTACCCCGGAGCCGAGCCTGTGTCTAAGAATCCATATAGACTAGCACCAACTGAACTTAAGGATTTAAAGAAACAGTTAGAGGATTTGTTGGAGAAGGGGTTTATACGCCCTAGCTTTTCACCGTGGGGTGCACCGGTCCTTTTTGTCAAAAAGAAAGATGGATCTATGCGTATGTGCATTGATTATAGAGAATTGAATAAGCTAACTGTCAAGAACAAGTACCCTTTGCCGAGAATTGATGACTTATTTGACCAGCTTAAGGGTACAAGAGTTTTCTCTAAGATCGACCTTAGATCCGGTTATTACCAACTGAAGGTAAAATCTAAAGATATCCCAAAGACTGCCTTTCGCACAAGGTATGGACATTATGAGTTTTTAGTTATGTCTTTTGGTCTGACAAATGCACCAGCAGCCTTCATGGATCTCATGAATAGGGTGTTTCACGAGTATTTGGACAAGTTTGTCATAGTATTCATAGACGATATTCTAATCTACTCTAGCACCAAGGATGAGCATGCAGGGCACTTGAGCTTGGTGTTAGGATTACTGAGGCAACACCAACTCTATGCCAAATTTTCTAAGTGTGAGTTTTGGTTGGACAGAGTTCACTTTCTTGGTCATGTGATCTCTGGAGATGGGATATCTGTTGATCCAGCCAAAGTTCAAGCAGTTAGGGAGTGGCCCCAACCGAAGAGTGCTACTGATATTCGAAGTTTTCTTGGACTAGCAGGGTATTACAGAAAGTTCATTGAAGGATTTTCAAAGATTGTTACACCCCTTACTAAGTTAACTAGGAAAAATGTGAAGTATATATGGACCGATGAATGTGAACATAGTTTTATGACCTTAAAACAGAAACTAACCAATGCTCCAATTTTAACCCTTCCAACTGAGGATGGTAAATTTAGTATTTACTGTGATGCTTCCAAGATTGGTCTTGGATGTGTGTTAATGCAAGATGGTAAGGTCATAGCCTATGCCTCTAGACAGTTGAAAACTCATGAGAAGAATTACCCTACCCATGATTTAGAATTAGCTGCTGTTGTATTTGCACTTAAGATTTGGAGGCATTACTTGTATGGACAATCTTGTGAGATATTTTCAGATCATAAGAGCCTGAAGTATATCTTCACAAAGAAGGAACTAAACATGAGACAACGTCGATGGTTGGAATTTGTAAAAGACTATGATTTTGAGATTAAATACCATCCCGGCAAGGCAAATGTCGTGGCTGATACTTTGAGTAGAATAACAACACCAACCTCAATCATGATTTTCTGTATGCCATTAACTTTAGAGTCTGAATTCCTAAAAATTTAACCTGGAAGCAGTAACCAGTGTATCAGCTATACTATCAGCCATAACCTTAAAGCCTACCATTTTAGAGAAAATAAAGGACGCTCAGACGAATGATGATGAGTGTAACAAGTACAAGTTAAGCAAGAATTCTACGGACCAATCAGATTTTAACTATTCTGCCAATGGGATCCTCAAGTTTAGAAATAGGTGGTTTGTTCCAGCCATTAAGGAACTCCGTGACGAGATTCTTTCGGAAGCACACTCTTCCAGGTTCTCTGTTCACCCTGGAAGTACAAAGATGTACAGAGACCTTAAGCAACACTACTGGTAGCCTAGTATGAAACGGAGTGTGGCAGAATATGTTGAATCGTGTTTGTGTTGTCAACAGATTAAGGCCGAGCATCAGAGACCCTCAGGAACATTGCAACCCTTACCAGTTCCTGAATGGAAATGGAAACAGATAACAATGGATTTTGTTGTTGGATTACCTAGAACAACAAAGGGGCATGATGCAATTTGGGTTATAGTTGACCGTCTAACCAAATCTGCCCATTTTCTGCCAATTAAGATAACTTACTCGATGGATCAGCTTGCTGAATTGTACATGCAAGAGATTGTCAGATTGCATGGAGTTCCAAGCACCATAGTTTCAGACCGAGACTCCAGATTTACGTCTAAGTTTTGGAAAAGTTTGCACAAGGCTATGGGAACACAACTTAATTTTAGCACAGCTTTCCACCCTCAAACAGATGGACAATCCGAGAGAACCATTCAGACCTTAGAAGATATGCTCCGAGCATGCATACTGGATTTTCAAGGATCTTCGGGTAAATATTTACCATTGGTTGAGTTTTCTTACAATAACGATTTTCAAGCAACGATAGGCATGGCTCCATACGAAGCATTATATGGACGAAAATGCAGATCTCCTTTGTACTGGGATGAAGTTGGTGAAGCACAGTTGCTTGGTCCTGACATTGTGCAGCAGACTGTGGAGAAGGTTGCCCTCGTCCGACAGAGAATTCTGACAGCTCAAAGCCGCCAGAAGAGTTATGCTGATAAAAGACAAAGAGAATTAGAGTTTGAAGTAGGTGATGAAGTTTTTCTTAAGGTGTCACCATTCAAAGGAGTTGTGAGATTCGGGAAGAGAGGAAAGTTGAATCCCAGGTTTATTGGACCATTCTTAATTTTGAAAAGGGTTGGAAGTGCAGCCTACATGTTGCAGTTACCGGCTTCTATGGAAGGAATCCACAATGTGTTCCATGTTTCTATGTTAAGGAAGTGTGTAAGAGATCCATATCAGATTGTGGAACAGCAGGACATTGAAGTTCTTCCTACTCTTGCATATGAGGAGAAACCTGTAAGGATCTTGGACTATGCAGTGAAGGTATTGCGCAACAAGGAAGTTCCATTAGTGAAAGTCTTATGGCACAATCAGAACATAGAGGAGACAACTTGGGAGCGCCAGCAAGACATGATGGACCAACATCCAGAACTATTCAGGTACTGAATTTTGAGGACAAAATTCTTTTAAGGAGGGTAGATTGTAGCACCCGGTTTCAATTAAACCGAATTTAACTTGTAAATTAATGATGTGCAATTTCATGGTAGAATTGAGAGAGAGTTATTGGCTAGGTTAACGGGTGACTAAGCAAGGGCATTTATGTAAATAGGAAATTTAAAAATGGATAACGTATTTAAAGAAAGAGAGATTGGGTTTAATGAACTGTAGCCGCCACCATTTCACAATTTTTTTTCCTCTTCGGGTTTTCAGCGAGCAGTAAAGCTCTCTTGGCGATTCTCTCCCTCGATTCTCCTTCAACCTAGGTAAGCTCTCTTAGTTTGTCTGTGATTTTAACAACTAGATAGCTGAGGGAGTACAATGTGTGAAGTTTCGAGGAATACTGTGAGAGAGTCGAGCTCGGGTGTAGTGTTGAATCGGAAATACACAATGAACTAAGCTTCCAAGCTAGTTTCCCTTGATTTCCCGAACAGATTAGAATGAGGTTTAGTAGAAATCTAATTGACATCCTTTCTATGACCTAGGTGAGCAGACTTCTGAAGTAGATTGAAACCGTGCATTTCCAGGAGAGCCAGGTAAGTAAAGTTTGTTTGTGTGCCTTCGGGCCTACATCACAAAACGTTAGGGTTGTGTTTACTTGGATGTGCCTGTGTGTGTGTTATGCATCATGTTTTAAAAGTATACGAAAATGAATTTGAATGCATGTTGGCATGGTAAGGAATGAACATATTGAAACAGTGAATCAGCTTTACTGTTAAGGGAGCTAATCCAACCCTTAATGAGGCAGTGGATATTTATACTTTGGGAGAGTTGATCAAACTCCCAATTTCACAGAGGGATCTGAACAGTGAATCAGCTTTACTATTAAGGGAGCTAATCCAACCCTTAATAGAGACAGTGGATATTTATACTTTGGGAGAGTTTATCCATTTCCCAATTTCACAGGGGGATCTGAACAGTGAATCAGCTTTACTGTTAAGGGAGCTAATCCAACCCTTAATGAGACAGTGGATATTTATACTTTGGGAGAGTTGATCCAACTCCGAATTTCACAGGGGGATCTGAACATTTACTGTTAAGGGAGCTAATCCAACCCTTAATGAGACAGTGGATATTTATACTTTGGGAGAGTTGATCCAACTCCCAATTCACAGGGGATCTGAACAGTGAATCAGCTTTACTGTTAAGGGAGCTAATCCAACCCTTAATGAGGCAGTGGATATTTTTATTTATACTTTGGGAGAGTTTATCCATTTCCCAATTTCACAGGGGGATCTGAACAGTGAATCAGCTTACTGTTAAGGGAGCTAATCAACCCTTAATGAGACAGTGGATATTTATACTTTGGGGAGAGTTGATCCACTCCGAATTTCACAGGGGGCTCTGAACAGAAACAACGCATGAACAACTGAGAGGAGAAAGTAGAAATTGCACGTCTAGGAATTTATGTTCCAGCATTTCATTCTTTTCTTTTCATCATTGCTTTGCTTACTTAGCATTAGGCTAATAGATGAGTTTTGTGAGGTAGGTGAAGAAGTGACAGCAGGTGATTCTTCTGAGTTCATTGAGGGATAGACTGGTTGGGGGAGCACACTCATGCCACGAACCTGGTGAACTGATGAGGCGATTTAACTGATGTCTGTTTGGTGAGAAGGTTTAGTTGACAGTGATTAAAACTTAGAAATGCTAAGTTTCCATAGCTGTAGTTGTTTCAGTATTTTAAACACGTTTTGAGATTTTTCTGATAACAATGATCTGTTGTGTTTTAAATGTTATTTTTACTGGATTTGATTAATGTAGTGGTTTGAGTTGTTTCTGAATGGTCTTGGAAAAGTAAGCAAATTCCTTTCTGTAATCAGTGTTGTGTATGTTTTGTGTGGAGTCGTTGAAATGTACTCAGTTTTCTACCGGTAGATGATGTCTATCGGTAAATGATGAGTTATGTTGTCTATCGGAAGATGTCTTCAGTAAAGTCATCGGATGATGTAGGTTTAAGTTTATCGGAAGATGTCTTTAGATGAGCCACCGGATGATACAGGTTAATTCTATCGGAGGGTGTAAGTTTAAGTCTACCGGATGATGTCTCAGTAAACTCATCGGCAGATGCGTGCTGATGTCATCGGCAGATGTAGGAGAATTATCGTCGTTTAGTCTATCGGTAGATGATGAGTTATTGTTCTGTCACCTACCGGTAGATGAAGACTTTGCATTATCGGAAGGAGAGGGTGTCATATTTTGTCGTGTAGTCATCGGTAGATGCAGTCTACTGAAAGTTGTCTGTGTTGTATATTTTCTGGGTGACGTCATCGGTAGAAGCCTCCTATTTCCTGTTTCTACATCCTCCGTTGACTTTGTCGTCGGCAGATTGGTTTGACCTCTGCAACTTCTCGAGTATTCCTCGTTCAAAAACTTTATTTCTTTTGGCCGATTATTCTGAACATTTCCAAAACATTATTTTAACAATGTTTTTCACTGTTTGTTTGACTCCATAGTTATTCAAATGATTTCCGCTGCAAGTTCTCAAAGGTTTTGAGGTTTTAGTAAAATGAATAATCTTGACTTTCGGGTAAAGTTTTTTTAAATTAATCAAAAATTTTTTTTGTCATGTTCGAGCATTGAGTAGCGAACCGGGTTCAGAAAACTCGGGGCGTTACACTAATAGCCCAAAAACCGTGTCGACGTTTTTCTGAAAAAGGACTTTTTACCTCGTTTTAGTGATTTAAGAGTGGAGAACTCGTAATGCCCGTCACGTTAAGTAAAGTTAGCCCATTTAGGATTGATCGGGGAAGGTCAATTGTATATGTCCGGTTGCTTTAGTGTGCAGGGTAAAAAAAAATGAAAAATTTTACGTCAGATATTGATGGTCTACGGATTAGATTACGTCATGGTTTGTCCGTGGCGGCCCTGACCGGGTTGGGGTTGTCACACATACGCGATCCGACGCAGGTTGTTAAGCCAACCGAGATTGATATTGAGCCAACACTGATGTATGAAGAGAAACTTGTTCGAATATTAGATACTGCAGTTAAGACTCTATGGAATAAAGAAATTCCTCTTGTAAAAGTTTTATGGACGAATCATGGCATTGAAGAAGCCACTTGGGTGCGACAACAGGACATGTTGGACAAATATCCAGAGCTCTTTGTTCGATCAATTTTCAAGGACGAAAATTTTGTTTAAGGAGGGGTGGATGTAACACCCGACAATTTCGGCCAGGTGATTTCTTAACCATTTTAATTGTCACCCTTTTATTGACCTTTATGATTTTAAATTTAATATCAAGACTTATTTATTACAAGTTGAGTGAAACTAGGTTTGGTGGCAAGTTTGTAATTAAAGTGGATTTTAATTGGTATAAACAGGTTGTGGGAATTCTTAAACCTCATTAAAACCTCGTTGTAGCCGACATTTCCTCTCTCAGCGATTCCCTTCCTTCCAGAGCTCCCTCTCTGCCAGCTATTCCTTCGCCGGCGACCAGTTCTTCAGCCTCTACTTCGACAATCCACGCTCTAGGTAAGACTTAGACAATGTAGTTATTGGGTAGTTACTTAGAGCTCTATCTTCAGCTAGAACTTGAGGTTTCGGATTCTTCACTAACAAAGCAATGGTAGTGACAATCATAATCTGTGTTTTAGTAATGACATTTCTAATTCAATTCTGGACATTAAGATAACAGACCGTGTTTAGTTGTTAGACTTAATCCGGTTATTTAGGTTCTGGAAGTTTAATCTGTACACACTAGGTGCTCGACTAGGAAGATCTAGAAATATTTATGTTAGATACTAGGATGACTTTTAGTTAGGATTTTGATTTAACACTATAATGTGAAATGTTTCTAGGTGAAGAAGTTTGAAGAGAAGTGCTCAAGTTGCTAAGGAAACCAGGTAAGTGAGTAAGTAAGACTTCCGGCCATTAAGGCCCTACATCACAAGGGTACTAGGTAGAAGTTGTCTATGATGTTTAAAGGTTATCTGTGCTATTGTCTGTTTGGTTATGATACTCGAGTTGATATTATGATCCTTTGATGAATGAATTGCTTGTTCAGTAGTCTGATGAACTAAGATTACTCATGCTCATGCATCATGAATATTTCTCAAGCATATGAAAATGTTTTAAGTGCATGATTTCTCACATGAACAAGATATGAACATGAAACTTATGCAACAAGGATTAAGAGAGAGTTGGGGGCGGTTTGGCGTATGTCACTGTCCAAAAGTAGGACCATGAATACGACCCGCAAGGGACTATGTACACTCTCACTGTCAACCCCCTTTTCGGCACAAATCCTCCCTTAATCCATATGAAGAAAACAATGAACATGAACAAGAACAAGAACACGAAAAGATTATGAACATGTGTTTCCTTTAATTTGTGCATTCACGCATACATGTTAGCATTGCACTCCTTACTAAGCATTAGGCTTATAGTTTAAACCTTATGATGTAGGTGAAGAACTACCAGGTGAGGATTTTAAGTCTAATGAGGATGTTTAAGGCTGGTTGTTGGAAGGTGCTCAGGGAGACAGATTGGTGGCTGGAAAGGCGATTTCAACTCCTAGTTACTACTTTTATCATATTAGTAAGGTTATGAATACTGAAGTCTATATAGGATGCTTTCTTAAAACAATGGATATTGGAACCTGACTGACTAACTTCTGAGTTTGAGAATGATCGTGAAATGATAGAATGATCTTTTTTGTTAGAGTCTCTCGCTACACGTATTCTAGATGAGATTATGGTCCAACTGTGTGTTAGTTTATTCAGTTATGTTGAAGTTTGTGAAAGTCTGAAAGTTTACTGTCTATCGGATGATGTCTTCCATCGGATGATGACTTCCATCGGATGATGTCTTCCATCAGATGATGTCTTCCATCTGATGATGTCTTCTATCGGATAATGTCTTCCATCGGATGATGTCTTCCATCGGATAATGTCTTCTATCGGATGATGTCTTCTATCAGAAGGAGTATAATGAGTCACGTGATGTGCATGTGTCAATCGGTAGAAGTCGATATTAAGTCTTGTCATTTTGTGATCGGATGAGGTTTAATGAGTCACGTGATGTGCATGTGTCAATCGGTAGAAGCCGATATTAAGTCTTGTCGTTTTGTGATCAGATGAGGTTTAATGAGTCACGTGATGTGCATGTGTCAATCGGTAGAAGCCGATATTAAGTCTTGTCGTTTTGTGATCGGATGAAGTTAATGAGTCACGAGATGTGCATGTGTCAATCGGTAGAAGCCGTTATTAAGTCTTGTCGTTTTGTGATCGGATGAAGTTTAATGAATCACGTGGGATGCATGTGTCAATCAGTAGATGTCCTTGAGTTTCCAATCCCCTTCGGCCAAATGTCTTAACGTTTTGTCTAATTATGAACGTTGTCTACTTATTGAGTTTTCCGTTGTAAAGTTGAGGATTAAAGATAAGAATTATCATCACTGAGAGAAAATTTAAAATTTTCCGTAATTTCTCTTAGTTCAGTTCAATGTTTTGGGTAGCTAAACCGGGTCTGGAAGACTCGGGGCATTACACCTTCTGGGGCTTCTTCACCTACATCACAAAACTCATCTATTAGCCTAATGCTAAGTAAGTAAAGCAATAATGAAATGATATGCTGAAACATAAATCCTAGTCATGCAGTTTCTACTTTCACATCTCAATTGCATTCACATTCTGATCCCTCAGTTCCATTGGGAGTTAGATCATTTTTCCCAAAGTCATACATCCTCTTCATAAATTGAGGGGCGGATTAGTTCCTTTAACAGCTGATCTGATCCTAAATTCCATTGGGAGTTGGATCATTTTTCCCAAAGTCATACGTCCTCTTCATAAATTGAGGGGCGGATTAGTTCCCTTAGCAGCTGATCTGTTACATGCTGTTCATACCTTGCCATGCCATTACATGTAAATTCATTTTCATATTCTTTTCAAAAACATGATACGTGACATACAGAAAACATTCAAACAAGCATAAACCTACTGTTTTGTGATATAGACCCGAAGGCACACACATACTCTACTTAACTGGTCTCTTTGAAAATGCTTGGTTGAAGTCTACCTCAGGGGTTTGCACAAACCTAAAACCATAAACCGAGTATTAATTAAATCTTCGCTAAACTCCATTCTAGCCTTCCAGAAATCTAAGGAAACTAATTTGGAAGCTTTGCTCCAAGTGCATTCCCGATTTACCACAAAACTAAACTAATTCACACTTGCAACATTCTCAAAACTCACATTAATTGTAACACCCGGATTTTTCGGGTTTTCGCTCTAGAAGTACTTACGTAAATAAGAAATATAAGCTCGTTTGGTGAGCAGATAGTTTTATTAGGGCCCTAGGAGTTTATGGGGATTTTTAGAAGAATAAGTAAATTTTTAGAAATTTAAATCGATAGTGTAACGCCGAGTTACAGTTTTCCGCCTATAGTGTTTTAAGTCGTAAAAATAGTAAATTAGGTCCGTCTTGCGAACAAAAAGTTTCGTTAAATCGTAGGAGTAAGTTGGATTATTTGGAGGAATAAAAGAATTTTGGAGAAACTAAATCGGGAGACGAAATAATGAATTAAACTAAAGAATTGGGGGGAGGGTATTTATGTAATTTTGCAAGTCAAGTTTTATTAAAATAAATAACTCCTTTTCCCCTCCCCTCTCTGTTCTCCATCTCAAGACAACGCAAAAAGGGGTTTTTCCCCCATTCCCTTGTGCGATCCTTCCTCCCTCGCCATTTCTCTTCAATGCCGGCGGTTCATCCTTTTTTCGGCGAGTTCTCTTCCATTTTCTTCGACCATCAACCCTCTAGGTAAGACTCTAGCATATTGTGGGTTTAGTTGTCGATTTGGGTTCTTATTCGTTAGATTTTATTGATTTAGGGTTTGAGTAAATTTACGTTTTTGGTTAGAAATCATTAGGATGTTTCAATTAGTGCCCTTTGATGATGTATTTACGACTATTGACGATAGTTATGTGAGATTGTGGTTATTGACAGATTTAGGTTAGATTTTTGGTTGTTGAAGGTTGTAAAATCTCCATTAATGGAGTTTAATATTTTGTGAGCACCACATGCTCGATGAAATGCTTAAATGGAGAAAATAGAAGTTTTAGGAGAAATTGCCTTAGATAGGAGCTTAGTTTAAGTTTGGAAATTGTTTATATAGGATCGGTTTTAACGATGGATTTGTGAAATGCCTTAGGTGGAGACAACTCTTCGGACGGTGCTCGGCTTGCTACGGACGCCAGGTAAGTGGGTGCTAGGTTTCTGGCCCTTAAGGCCCTACATCGTGTCAACGTTAGGCTTTTGTATTTTGATGATGATTTTCTGATTGTGGGGTTTACTTAGTCGAGTAGTCTAGGATGTTAGTTATTAGTTGTTTGTGAAGTTCGTTAAGAATAATGTATGTCCATGCACATTGTGAATTGTTTGGTGATATGTTTTGATGATATGTTATACGTAGATTCCTCATGCATCATGTTTTCTCAAATGTCATAAGAAACAGTTCCGTGCATGATGTATGTAAAAGAAAGGTAACGATTAAGTGTGGGTTGGGATAGTATGGCCATAACAACAAAACCAATGTCACTTCCACGCGATGGACTATGAATACGGCCGAAAGGACTATGTACACGCACTTGGCCTACTCCCTGGCAAGATCCCCACCTTAATCCATGTTAACGAAAATGAAAAAGAATAAGAACAAGTAAATGAACATGTTTTATGAAAAGTCATGCATTCATGCATACGTCATCTATAGTGCATTCCCTTGCTAAGCATTAGGCTTAATGTTTATGTTGTATGATGTAGGTGACAGGTGTGAAGGTGAGAGTTTCTCTTGAAGACAAGGAATAGGTGGTCGATGGATTGTGCTCGTGGCGACGGAGTGTGTTTTGGTTTGGTTTAATGGTCCGATGGTGCGCCCCGAACTGTTTTGTGGCGATGGGATGTGAGTTAGTTTTGTTGGTTAAAAAGATTATGAATTTTAGGGTGTATAGTTAGGTTTATTATTTAGAAAATTTATAGTGGATGTAGGTTTGAAGTAGTGCTATTTGAACGATTTGATAATGTATGTCGTTGGTGATGTTTTAAGAAAATTTCATGTTTATGTTCGATGTTTGTTTTGAGGATTTGATCGGATTTTATTTGATGATTTTAGGTGATTGACGACTGTATGGATACGCACGGTTTTAGAGCGATCCATGCAGTTAGTTTTCGTGAAATTTGGAAGTGTATAGACTAAGTTAGAGTTGTGTTGAGTAATGAATAATGTCGGGTGATGCGTGTTGTTGGATGAGTTTGATGTGGAATCTGGGTAGTAGATAGGTTTATATTTCGATGTTTTAAACGTTTTGAAATCTGTTACAACTGTTTTTATAAACGCCCTTTTGAGTCGGTTTTTGAATGATTGTGGAGTGAAAGTGGTATATGTGTGTAGTGATAATACGTTGAGGAGTGGTTATGAAAATGAAAGAAAAGTGGTGAAGTTTTAAGTGTGTTTTGCAGGAAATTGAAAGGAGGAGGAAGAAAGAAAGAAGAGGTGGTGGGGCAATCTCTCTGGAAAACGATTCCAGAGAGGTTGCCGAACGATCGCCATGGAGGGCGATCGTTCTCCCCTCATCTGGTCGCGCTCTGGAAGAAATTCCAGAGCGCTTGCCGAATGATCGCTGGCGGAGGCGATTAGAAGGCAAAATGAGCGATCGCGTAGGGCGATTGATCGCCGGTTTTGGGCGATCGATCGCCCCTCATGTTTTGGTGTGCGGCGATGGATCACCAGTTTTGGGCAATCGATCGCCACTGGCTTTGGGTTGTCAAAAAGTTGATTCTGCCCTCCCATGCTTGGCCGACGTTTTAAAGATTTAAATGTTTGTTTTAATTGTTTATTTAAATTGTTTTAAGATTTGTTTTAAACTAACTTCGATCTCAATTTCGATTGAGATTCTGCCTTAGGATTACTTAAAGTTTATAAAGTTTATTAAGGATATATAAAAAAAAATGATTACGTCACGGCAAGTCCGTGGCGGCCCTGACTAGGTTGGGGTCGTCACAAATATGGTATCAGAGAGACGGAGTTTTAAAAGCGATTTTGTGAACTGCCTGCCAAAACACGAACCGCCACACGAGGACTCTCCATCAACTGTAAGTATTTAAGTTTAAGTCTTATTCATAGATGTTTATATTGTTTTGTCTTGTGTTTATATTGTGTCTATGAACAAGAAATGCCGAGAGCACCTAGGCAACTCCGAGTGGATCCCATTAGCCAGCTTACAGATATGGTGCGAATTGTTGAGCTAGAGGAGAAGCAGCTACCAGTTAAGGGCATAAAAAGAGTTGGTGAGGATTTAATTAGCGTGGTAAGTAAGAAACGTGCACGAAGGCTTGAGCAGTTCCCTCAATGCCAAATGTGTAAGAAGTGCCATGGTGGGGTGTGCAAGGCAGGTTCTGGCCGATGCTTTGCGTGTAATGGCTGGGTCATCTCTCTAGGAACTGTCCAATGAGGTTTTTCTGAGAGGTACTACCGCAACAAAAACAGTGTTGGCAACTACATCGACGGGGCGCTACGAGGCCCAACGATGCACCGTTTATACAGGACAGAAGTAAACAGCCACAAGGGGCTCAACAAGCTCCTCGATGCCCTACGTGTCTGAAGAATCACTTTGGGGAGTGCAAGTTGCATTCCGGTCGATGTTTTCGGTGCGACAAGGTGGGGCACAAGGCCAGAGATTGTCTAGGACCGAAAAAGATACCACCGTGTTGTCCTTCTAGGATGTCTACCTTGATCGAAGAGGAGGGGGCCGCCCAACCATTGGTTATTCCAGGTATATTCATATAGTGGCGATTAATAAGATAAGGAGCATTTGACTTAGTAAATATCAGTGAAGAGAATAAGGATATTGAGGCGAAGTTGGTAGATTGACAAACTTAGAGACGTTAGAAAATAGGGAATCTTATGTAAGGTGGTACTTAAGATACAAGAATTAGAAGTTTGCTAGGAGATATGTACCACTTTAGAAGGTTAGTCGATAAAGGGGGATTTGTTTCTCTTGTTGATGTGTGAGGTTTACAACCAACGCGATAGGGGAGAAAACTTAGTAAGCCAAAAGTGATCTGTAAGTAATAGACGCGTCAAGTCATGAGTGCGTGTTGTTCGGAGAGGAATTAAACACCCTAAAGTAAAAGTCATGATTTGAGGTATAGTACGATGTTAGGCGAAATAGAGGTTCGACAGAGTGAGTACCAATTAGGAAAAGCAACGCATAGATGATTTCAAACTTTTGGTTTAGAAAGATAAGAGATAAGTAGTAAGTCTAAAGTTGATACAGTTCGAGTTAAACACCGGAACCTGTGACTTACCTCCAAGATGGAAGTAGGAACTTTAGTGCTTAAAGGACCCGAGAGGTAGATCGTAACGAAGGGTCATTTCCAGATTTTGGAGAAAAGATTTGACTGATGAGTGTAGGTAGTGGCCAATTAAGTGGAGCTCGAAGTGCGTATGAGTGATCGAACGATAGAGCGTGAAGCTGGAAAAAGTTTAGAACATTGGGGATGTAGAAATAGTCATTACTCAGTAGGTAGTTAAATCCATAGGTCAGTCAAAATTTAGTGCCTAAGTAGTAATTGAGGAAAATCTAGAGAATGAGATCAAATTAGGTGAGTTAGAAAGCTTGGCCTATAAGGGATTAAGAGTAGGCCGATTCATGTGAGAATCTAAGGAAGTGAACTCGATCACTTTGTTATTTGCCTGGAGACTTGGGAATTGATAGGGCTTGTGGTATGAGCCATGGCATGCTTAGTTCCATTAGAGGTAATGGATGCTTCTAAATTTTTGGGAAAATAGAAGGATAAGTGATATGCCCACGGTCTCGATCCATCGAGAACAAGTCAAGGTATGTATTTATTTATTTATTTTATCTATCTAATGGACTTGTGGAATTATGTAGGTAAGTTGGCTTTCCAAAGCTTGGAATGAAGAAGGAATTTGTTTTCCTTAAATTCAACTTTTGTAACCAAGCTTTCGTTTTATTTTATTTGCAATTTAAAATACTTTAATTTTTGTTTAAAACCATTAATTGGAAAACTTTAGCCTTTTTAGAATGTATATTTTGTAATAGTCTTCAAAGGATGGTGAACCAAGAGATAACCAAGAGCTAGACCGACCAAACCAAGAGGAACCAAGCTTGAACCGATTGAACCAAGGAGGAACAAGCAAAACCAAGGAGAAACAAAGCTGAACCGCTTCATGCCCTTCAGCCAAGAGACCAAAACCGGTTCACTGTTGCTGCTTCACGCCTCAGCCGATTCACGCCAACGGCTATATCCTTCTTCGCCAACGGTCATTTGCATTCTGCACAGCCGCATTCCGTCGCCCTCGCCAGAAGTCTCCATCTTCTTTTTCGGTGTATTTAGCTCCCCTTGTAGATCTGTAATTTTTTTTAAGCCAGTATTACATATTTTTGGAAAACCAGAACGTTGTTTGTTCGTCAGTCGGAGTTCTTCCGAGAAGAGATAGCTTCTCTCTCGGTGTCGCCGGCGCGCCCAGCGCCTGATGGCCTCGCCAAGCCTTCCTCGAGCTCAAGGTTGCTCGGAGGAATACTCAGTCGCCGAAGGCGGCGAAACCTTAGTTCCCTTCGCTGTGATTTCGTCGCTGGCAACGAGGAATTTCTCACCCGAAGCTTCGATAGCTTTTGGGCCAGCAACGGGTCATTCACCTCCATTTCCATTTCCCTCCCCTTATCGGTCTTCTCTGTGGCAAAGAAATCGATTTGATCCCTCACCCACATCACCGAATACGTCTTTCCATTTTCGTGTTTATTCTCTGTTTTCGTTGTTTTCTGCGTTTGTTTTGGGTGTCTTCGAGCACCGATCTGTTGTTGCTTTTCAAGTCTTCCACTTGCATGTTTCTCCACCCATTTGAAGACCCGTAGCCTATCAATAAGATTTAAGAACTTTTGAAGATTTAGATTAAGGTTGTAGATTTACCTACAACAAGTTTGCTAACAAGAAAATTGTTAGACAAATTATTGTGAAGAAGACAAGTAGAATATTTAGAACCTTACTAGAAGGAATGAAAGATAGTAGGCTAGTTAGTAACTTCGAAGAAGTCCTCGTGGGATATTAAGAATAAGTATAGGGCAGTGTTTAATTAAATGAAGGGTTTAGATAGGAAGTTCAGTTCGAATGTTAGAGTCGTGCGAGTTGAGGGATTAGTGGGTTATTAGATAAGGAAAGCAAGATCTTGCCTGGAAAACATTTAAGTGCATTAGGAATAAGACTAAATTAGGAAATTTCAAAGGCTCGACCCTTATGTACCGAAGTCGGAGCCAATGATTTTGTAAATAGCTAAGGTTAAGGTTGATAAACTTAAGTGTGTAAGGTAAATTACAATTCGAGAGATTAGGGACTATGTAATGTAATATAAAATAGGTGGTTAGGTTGATTTATGGGCTTCCAATAGTGTCATACTGGTAAGTGAGAAGGTTAACTAGATTAAATGGAAGGTTAGATATATTAGTCAAGTAGTTAAGGTTATAGAATTTTGAGAATATTAAATGAAAGGAAGAGAGATTTGCACGAAGACGGTGCAAGTGAGCTTAGAAGTGAAGTTAGAACAGGAGGAATTGGGGATGTTGCGACTCGTAAGTTACGTCGATTTGTTTGTTCACCCTTTAAGGTGTTGGGTGAATAATTTAAATAATTAGTTTAGACTTAAAAATTTGTTGCGATTGATAAAGACCGAGGTAAGAGTTAGATGAAACGAGCGTAGTGGACATAATTATAGAAACTTAGAGGATACCATGAAAGCGTAAAGGAATAGATTTAATAATTAAAGCCTCTATACAAGAATAGCATTAGAGTGACTAAGGAGGCGTTGTGATTGCCCAAGGTACATAGGTATAAGAGATGAGAGTGTTAAATAGGAAATAAGATAGTAGTGTAAAGAAGAGTTCAAAATGGAGGATTAGAGAGATCTACGTATCAGGTCCTTAGTGTTATAGAATTGAAGAAGCTTTGAGGGTTTGAAGTGATTAGGTACGAATTGTTGTCACGAAATTTGAAGAGTTAAAAACTGAATGAACTTAGCTCGAGGGACACACTAGAGTTGAAGTTAAGTTAAATGAAATTCGAAGGTCTAAGTGACGAAGGGTTAAGTTGAAGTCCATGGATGTATGAGTAATTGACTTACGAAGCGCGTAGTTAGACGGATTGAAAGCTTTGGAGATATAGAAAACTATCAAGACTCGAAGGGTGAGAGAGATCTTAGGAGTGTCGAGGCTAGTGTTACAGCATCATTTCTTAGGCAAGGTGAGTAGGAGTAATTAGAAGTTTAACCAAGTAATAATTTTGAGGACAAAATTCCAATTAAGGAGGGAAGGATGTAACACCCGGATTTTTCGGGTTTCCGCTCTAGGGGTACTTTCTTAAATAAGAAATATAAGCTCGTTTTGTGAGCGGATAGTTTTATTAGGGCCCTAGGAGTTTATGGGGATTTTTAGAAGAATAAGTAAATTTTTAGAAATTTAAATCGATAGTGTAACGCCGAGTTACAGTTTTCCGCCTATAGTGTTTTAAGTCGTAAAAATAGTAAATTAGATCCGTCTTGCGAACGGAAAATTTTGTTAGAATCCTAGGAGTAAGTTGGATTATTTGGAGGAATAAAAGAATTTTGGAGAAACTAAATCGGGAGACGAAATAATGAATTAAACTAAAGAATTGGGGGGAGGGTATTTATGTAATTTTGCAAGTCAAGTTTTATTAAAATAAATAACTCCTTTTCCCCTCCCCTCTCTGTTCTCCATCTCCAGACAACGCAAAAAGGGGTTTTTCCCCCTTTCCCTTGTGCGATCCTTCCTCCCTCGCCATTTCTCTTCAACGCCGGCGGTTCATCCTTTTTCCGGCGAGTTCTCTTCCATTTTCTTCGACCATCAACCCTCTAGGTAAGACTCTAGCATATTGTGGGTTTAGTTGTCGATTTAGGTTGTTATTCGTTAGGTTTTATTGATTTAGGGTTTGAGTAAATTTACGTTTTCAGTTAGAAATCGTTAGGATGTTTAAATTAGCGCCCTTTGATGATGTATTTATGACTATTGACGATAGTTATGTGAGATTGTGGTTATTGACAGATTTAGGTTAGACTTTTTGTTGTTGAAGGTTGTAAAATCTCCATTAATGGAGTTTAATATTTTGTGAGCACCACATGCTCGATGAAATGCCTAAATGGAGAAAATAGAAGTTTTAGGAGAAATTGCCTTAGATAGGAGCTTAGTTTAAGTTTGGAAATTGTTTATATAGGATCGGTTTTAACGATGGATTTGTGAAATGCCTTAGGTGGAGACGACTCTTCGGACGGTGCTCGGCTTGATACGGGCGCCAGGTAAGTGGGTGCTAGGTTTTCGGCCCTTAAGGCCCTACATCGTGTCAAAGTTAGGCTTTTGTATTTTGATGATGATTTTTTGATTGTGGGGTTTACTGAGTCGGGTAGTCTAGGATGTTAGTTATTAGTTGTTTGTGAAGTTCGTTAAGAATAATGTATGTCCATGTACATTGTGAATTGTTTGGTGATATGTTTTGATGATATGTTATACGTAGATTCCTCATACATCATGTTTTCTCAAATGTCATAAGAAACGTTCCATGCATGATGTATGTAAAAGAAAGGTAACGATTAAGTGTGGGTTGGGACAGTATGGCCATAACAACAAAACCAATGTCACTTCCACGCGATGGACTATGAATACGGCCGAAAGGACTATGTACACGCACTTGGCCTACTCCCTGGCAAGATCCCCACCTTAATCCATGTTAACGAAAATGAAAAAGAATAAGAACAAGTAAATGAACATGTTTTATGAAAAGTCATGCATTCATGCATACGTCATCTATAGTGCATTCTCTTGCTAAGCATTAGGCTTAATGTTTATGTTGTATGATGTAGGTGACAGGTGTGAAGGTGAGAGTTGCTCTTGATGACAAGGAATAGGCGGTCGACGGATTGTGCTCGTGGCGACGGAGTGTGTTTTGGTTTGGTTTGATGGTCCGATGGTGCGCCCCGAACTGTTTTGTGGCGATGGGATGTGAGTTAGTTTTGTTGGTTAAAAAGATTATGGATTTTAGGGTGTATAGTTAGGTTTATTATTTAGAAAATTTATAGTGGATGTAGGTTTGAAGTAGTGCTATTTGAACGATTTGATAACGTATGTCGTTGGTGATGTTTTAAGAAAATTTCATGTTTATCTTCGATGTTTGTTTTGAGGATTTGATTGGATTTTATTTGATGATTTTAGGTGATTGACGACTATATGGATACACACAGTTTTAGAGCGATCCATGCAGTTAGTTTTCGTGAAATTTGGAAGTGTATAGACTAAGTTAGAGTTGTGTTGAGTAATGAATAATGTCGGGTGATGCGTGTTGTTGGATGAGTTTGATGTGGAATCTGGGTAGTAGATAGGTTTATATTTCGATGTTTTAAACGTTTTGAAATTTGTTACAACTGTTTTTATAAACGCCCTTTTGAGTCGGTTTTTGAATGATTGTGGAGTGAAAGTGGTATATGTATGTAGTGATAATACGTTGAGGAGTGGTTATGAAAATGAAAGAAAAGTGGTGAAGTTTGAAGTGTGTTTTGCAGGAAATTGAAAGGAGGAGGAAGAAAGAAAGAAGAGGTGGTGGGGCGAGCTCTCTGGAAAACGAGTCCAGAGAGGTTGCCAAACGATCGCCATGGAGGGCGATCGTTCGCCCCTCATCTGGTCGCGCTCTGGAAGAACTTCCAGAGCGCTTGCCGAATGATCACTGGCGGAGGCGATTAGAAGGCAAAATGAGCGATCGCGTTAGGCGATTGATCGCCGATTTTTGGCGATCGATCGCCCCTCGTGTTTTGGTGTGCGGCGATCGATCGCCAGTTTTGGGCGATCGATCGCCACTGGCTTTTGGTTGTCAAAAAGCCGATTCTGCCCTCCCATGCTTGGCCGACGTTTTAAATGATTTAAATGTTTGTTTTAATTGTTTATTTAAATTGTTTTAAGATTTGTTTTAAACTAACTTCGATCTCAATTTCGATTGAGATTCCGCCTTAGGATCACTTAAAGTTTATAAAGTTTATTAAGGATATATAAAAAAAAAAAAATGATTACGTCACGGCAAGTCAGTGGCGGCCCTGACCGGGTTGGGGTCGTCACATTAATACTCTCCTCTACCCTTTATAGTTACAATGTTGTAAAGAATCGAAGTAGAACTCACCTAGGTTGAAGAAGAATCGAGTAGGAGAATCGCCTAGAGAGCTCTACTGCTGAGCTGAAAGCCGAAAGAGGAAGAATAGAAAATAGTGGCGACTACAGTGCATTAATCACAAAACATCTTTCCTTAAATAGGTTATCACTATTAAATCCTCAAATTACAGTTTTGCTCTTACCTAGTCACTCGTCAACCTAATCACTAGTTTTCACCAAATTTTTAAAAGAAAACGTATAACATTAGTTGATGAGGTAAATTGGTTCAATGAGACCAGGTGTTACAATCTGTAACACCCGTTTCTATTAAATCCTCAAATTACAGTTTTGCCCTTACCTAGTCACTCGTCAACCTAATCACTAGTTTTCACCAAATTTTTAAAAAAAAACGTATAACATTAGTTGATGAGGTAAATTGGTTCAATGGGACCAGGTGTTACAATCTGTAACACCCGTTTCTATCGAACTAGCTTTTCTTTTATTACTAATGGTATATGTTTTATTTAGCAACAATTAAAGTAGGGTTATTTGGTGACTAGGCAAGGGCATAAGAGTAAAATTAGTAATTTCAAAAGTGGATAACGTATTTAAGGAAAGAGGTTTGGGTTTAATGCACTGTAACCGCCACTATCCTGCTTACCATTTCTCTTTCAGCCTTCAGCTCTACAGCATAACGCTCTAGGCGATTCCCTCGCCCGATTTTCCATCAACCTAGGTATGTTTTCCTCATTTTCTTATGTTTTAGCAGTTACATGACCAAGGGAGTGCAATGTGAGGATTTCTAGGATGCTGCGAGTGAGAGTAGGTTCGGGTTATTGGTGATAAATGGGAATGCACGAGTAGAAGGGTTTCAAACTAGTTTCCTTAAACTTCTAGTTGATTTCTAGTGGAGCTTAGTGAGAGTTTGATTGATGCTCTGTTGTGACTCTAGGTGTGTGAGCTTCTAAGGCAACTTACAGCTGAGCGATTTTCCAGAGACCAGGTAAGTAAAGTATGCGTGTGCCTTTGGGCCTACATCACAAAACAGTAGGTTGTGTGTGTGCTTGAATATTTTCTGTATGTCATGCATCATGTTTTTGAAAGAATACGAAAATGAATTTTTATGTAACGGCATGGTAAGGAATGTAATGATTGCAACAGACAAGCTATTAAGGGAACTAATCCACCCCTTAACTTATGAAGGGATTTATAACTTTGGGAAGATTGATCCACTTCCCAAGTGGAATATAGGATCATTATAGCTATTAAGGGAAGTAATCTGTCCCTTAACTGATGAAGAGGATTTATAACTTTGGGAGAGCTAATCTCACTCCCAATGGAATTGAGGGATCAGATCAGTGAATGAACGTCTTCAGTGAAGTCATCGGATGATGTCTTCAGTGAAGTCATCGGATGATGTCTTCAGTGAAGTCATCGGATGATGTCTTCAGTGAAGTCATCGGATGATGTCTTCAGTGAAGTCATCGGATGATGTCTTCAGTGAAGTCATCGGATGATGTCTTCAGTGAAGTCATCGGATGATGTCTTCAGTGAAGTCATCGGATGATGTCTTCAGTGAAGTCATCGGATGATGTCTTCAGTGAAGTCATCGGATGATGTCTTCAGTGAAGTCATCGGATGATGTCTTCAGTGAAGTCATCGGATGATGTCTTCAGTGAAGTCATCGGATGATGTCTTCAGTGAAGTCATCGGATGATGTCTTCAGTGAAGTCATCGGATGATGTCTTCAGTGAAGTCATCGGATGATGTCTTCAGTGAAGTCATCGGATGATGTCTTCAGTGAAGTCATCGGATGATGTCTTCAGTGAAGTCATCGGATGATGTCTTCAGTGAAGTCATCGGATGATTTTACCAAATGTTGGAGTAATGTCCAGATTTAAGTGGTTTTGAACGAATTCTAGTAAATTGCTCAAGTTTTTTTGGTATCGGAGGTTTCTTGTTAGAGCGAAATTGTTGCTATGCTATTTTCGTTGAGTATTTTTGATCTATCGGTAGATGATGTCTATCGGCAGATGTAGAGTTGTTGTTCTGTTGTCTATCGGAAGAGGTTCTTCAGGGTCTTCAGTGAAGTCATCGGATGATGTCTTCAGTGAAGTCATCGGATGATGTCTTCAGTGAAGTCATCCGATGGAAGACATCATCCGATGGAAGACATCATCCGATGGAAGACATCATCCGATGGAAGACATCATCCGATGGAAGACATCATCCGATGGAAGACATCATCCGATGGAAGACATCATCCGATGGAAGACATCATCCGATGGAAGACATCATCCGATGGAAGACATCATCCGATGGAAGACATCATCCGATGGAAGACATCATCCGATGGAAGACATCATCCGATGGAAGACATCATCCGATGGAAGACATCATCCGATGGAAGACATCATCCGATGGAAGACATCATCCGATGGAAGACATCATCCGATGGAAGACATCATCCGATGGAAGACATCATCCGATGGAAGACATCATCCGATGGAAGACATCATCCGATGGAAGACATCATCCGATGGAAGACATCATCCGATGGAAGACATCATCCGATGGAATTTGAGTATTTTACTGTAACACCCCGAGCTTCAGACCCGGTTTGTGTTTAGCCATGACATGGACTGGACTAAGAGAATTTACGAAAAATTTCAAATTTTCTCTCAGTGATGATAAATCCATCTTTAAACCCTCAGACTTTACAGCGAAAAAACTCATTGAATAACTATCATTCATAAATAGATAAAATAATAAAACATTGCTGAGAGAATTGAAACCCATAGGCATCGTACTGATCACAAACGACAAAACAACACTACTCACATCATCCGATCACAAAACAACAAAATCACTGTTGCTCACATCATCCGTTCACAAAGCGACAAATCACTTTTGCTCACATCATCCGATCACAAACGACAAAAAAGAACATCCGATGGAAGACATCATCCGATGGAAGACATCATCCGATGGAAGACATCATCCGATGGAAGACATCATCCGATGGAAGACATCATCCGATGGAAGACATCATCCGATGGAAGACATCATCCGATGGAAGACATCATCCGATGGAAGACATCATCCGATGGAAGACATCATCCGATGGAAGACATCATCCGATGGAAGACATCATCCGATGGAAGACATCATCCGATGGAAGACATCATCCGATGGAAGACATCATCCGATGGAAGACATCATCCGATGGAAGACATCATCCGATGGAAGACATCATCCGATGGAAGACATCATCCGATGGAAGACATCATCCGATGGAAGACATCATCCGATGGAAGACATCATCCGATGGAAGACATCATCCGATGGAAGACATCATCCGATGGAAGACATCATCCGATGGAAGACATCATCCGATGGAAGACATCATCCGATGGAAGACATCATCCGATGGAAGACATCATCCGATGGAAGACATCATCCGATGGAAGACATCATCCGATGGAAGACATCATCCGATGGAAGACATCATCCGATGGAAGACATCATCCGATGGAAGACATCATCCGATGGAAGACATCATCCGATGGAAGACATCATCCGATGGAAGACATCATCCGATGGAAGACATCATCCGATGGAAGACATCATCCGATGGAAGACATCATCCGATGGAAGACATCATCCGATGGAAGACATCATCCGATGGAAGACATCATCCGATGGAAGACATCATCCGATGGAAGACATCATCCGATGGAAGACATCATCCGATGGAAGACATCATCCGATGGAAGACATCATCCGATGGAAGACATCATCCGATGGAAGACATCATCCGATGGAAGACATCATCCGATGGAAGACATCATCCGATGGAAGACATCATCCGATGGAAGACATCATCCGATGGAAGACATCATCCGATGGAAGACATCATCCGATGGAAGACATCATCCGATGGAAGACATCATCCGATGGAAGACATCATCCGATGGAAGACATCATCCGATGGAAGACATCATCCGATGGAAGACATCATCCGATGGAAGACATCATCCGATGGAAGACATCATCCGATGGAAGACATCATCCGATGGAAGACATCATCCGATGGAAGACATCATCCGATGGAAGACATCATCCGATGGAAGACATCATCCGATGGAAGACATCATCCGATGGAAGACATCATCCGATGGAAGACATCATCCGATGGAAGACATCATCCGATGGAAGACATCATCCGATGGAAGACATCATCCGATGGAAGACATCATCCGATGGAAGACATCATCCGATGGAAGACATCATCCGATGGAAGACATCATCCGATGGAAGACATCATCCGATGGAAGACATCATCCGATGGAAGACATCATCCGATGGAAGACATCATCCGATGGAAGACATCATCCGATGGAAGACATCATCCGATGGAAGACATCATCCGATGGAAGACATCATCCGATGGAAGACATCATCCGGTGGAAGAAATCATCCGATCGACAGAAACCTTAACTTACCAACAAAAACATCCATCGACAGACATGAACCCTTGACTTTTACCTACATAGGACATCCTGAATTTCTCAACTCCCAACACGACTAACACAAACTTGTATTGACACAAACCATAGACGTATTCTGAGTATGCATAGCGGAAGACCTAAATAAAACAGATCATTCACAACCCAGAAATCAGTCGGACAAGTTTACTAGTATTCAACATTTTTAAGAAAAATCCCTCCTACTTAAATTTCAATATTCATAAACCTTACTAATATCTTAAGCGTAGCAACCAGAGATTATATTCGCCTTTCCAGCCACACATTGTCACCCTGAGTACCATCCAGCAACCAGACTTAGGCATCTTCACTGAATTCGAAATCCTCACCTGATTTTTCTTCACCTAAATCATAAGGTTTAAACTATAAGCCTAATGCTTAGTAAGGAGTGCAATGCTAACATGTATGCATGAATGCACAGCTTAAAAGAAACATATGTTCATGATCTTTTCGTGTTCATATTTATCGTCTTCATCATATGGATTAAGAGAGAATTAGTGCCGAAAAGGGGGTTGACAGTGAGAGTGTACATAGTCCCTTTCGGGTCGTATTGATGGTCTTCCTTTTGGATAGTGACATACGCCAAACCGCCCCCAACCCTCTCTTAATCCTTGTTGCATAAGTTTCATATTCATTTCTTGTTCATAGGGAAAATCATGCTTTTAAAACATTTTCATATGCATGAGAAAGATTCGTGATGCATGAGCATGAGCATTCTAAAATCATCAGGCTACAGAGCAAGTCATTCATTCGTTAAAGATCACAACATCAATTTGAGTACCATAACCAACCAGATATTAGCACAGATACATTTAACATCATAAATAACTCCTCTACTTAGTACCCTTGAGATGTAGGGCCCTAATGGCCAGAAATCCTACTCACTCACTTACTTGGTTTCCTTAGCAAAACTTAAGCACCTCTCTTCAAACTTCTTCACCTAGAAACATTTCACATTACAGTGTTAAATCAAAATCCTAAAAGTTCTAACCGAAAGTCATTCTAGATTCTAACTTATATATTTCTAAATCTTTCTAGTCGAGCGCCTAATGTGTACAGATTAAGCTTCCAAAAATATCTAAATAACTAGATTCAACTTAGCAAATAAACACAGATTATCAATGTTACTACAATAACTCAACCATTGAAGAATCCGAAGCCCCAAGTTCTAGCTAAAAAAAAACAGAGCTCTAAGAAACTATCCAGTAACTACATTGTCTACGTCTTACCTAGAGCGTGGATTGTCGAAGTGAATACTGAAGAATCGATCGTTGGTGGAGGAGTAGCTGACCGAGAGAGAGAGGGAAAGAGCTTTGGAGAAAAGGGAAATTGCCGAGAGAGGAAATGTCGGCTACAGTGGGGTTTAATGAGGTTTAAGGATTTCCATTTTCTATATATATTAAATAAAATCCAACTTAATTACCAACTTTCCACTCAACCTAGTTTCACTCAACTTGTAATAAATATGTCTTGACATTAAATTTAAAATCATAAAGGTTAATAAAAATGGTGACAATCAAAATGGTTAAGAAAATCACCTGGCCGAATTGTCGGGTGTTACATCCACCCCTCCTTAAACAAAATTTTCATCCTCGAAAATTGATCAAACAAAGAGCTCTGGATATTTGTCCAACATGTCCTGCTGTCGCTCCCGAGTGGCTTCTTCAATTCCATGATTCGTCTACAAAACTTTTACAAGAGGAATTTCTTTATTCCGTAAAGTCTTAACTGCAGTTTCCAATATTCGAACAGGTTTCTCTTCATACGTCAGTGTTGGCTCAATATCAATCTCTGTTGGCTTAACAACTTGCGTCGGATCACGTATGCATTTCCTTAGCATGGACACATGAAAGACATTATGGACCTTTTCCAGCGATGGAGGCAATTGCAAACTATAAGCGATTTTACCAGTCCTTGTCAAGACAAGGAAGGGACCAATGAATCGTGGACTAAGTTTTCTCTTCTTTCCAAATCTTAAAACTCCCTTAAACGGTGAAATCTTCAAGAAAACTTCGTCGCCAACAGCAAACTCCAGATCTCTCCTTCTTTGGTCTGCATAACTCTTCTGTCGGCTTTGTGCAGTCATCATCCTTTTCCTAATTATGGCAATCTTATCTGACATCTGCTGCAAAATTTCAAGGCCTAGAAATTTTGCTTCGCCAACCTCATCCCAGTATAAGGGTGATCTGCATTTCCTACCATACAGTGCCTCATAAGGTGCCATACCGATAGTGGACTAGTAACTATTGTTGTAGGAGAATTCCACTAAGGGCAGGTATCGATACCATGATGTCTGAAAATCTAGCACACACGCCCTCAACAAGTCCTCAAGTGTCTGAATTGTCCTTTCTGATTGGCCATCTGTTTGGGGATGAAAAGCAGTGCTGAAAGATAACTTTGTACAAAGCGTGCCTTGAAGGCTTTGCCAAAACCTCGAGGTGAACCTGGGATCACGATCAAGACAATGGATATAGGAATCCCATGCAATCTGACAATTTCCTGAACATACAAATTAGCAAGCTAATCCATCGTATAGGTCGTCTTTACAGGTAGAAAGTGAGCTGATTTCGTCATCCTGTCAATTACAACCCAAATGCTGTCATGACCTCTAGTTGTCTTAGGTAATTCTACCACAAAATTCATGGCAATGTTTTTCCACTTCCATTTGAGAATCGGTAAGGGTTGAAGGTACCCCCTGGACGTTGATGTTCTGCTTTAACTTGTTGCCATACCAAACACGACTCCACAGAGTTGGCAACATCCCTCTTCAAGTTTGGCCACCAGTAAACTAACTTCAAGTCCCGATACATCTTGGTGCTGCCAGGATGCATAGAAAAAGGAGACGAGTGCACCTCGGCCAAGATTAACTTACGTAATTTCTCATCACTTGGAATGTACCAACGATTCCTAAATTTCAAAATACCATCCTTGGAGAGACTGAACTCAGAAGAGGCGTCCTTCAACTTATCTATCATGCTACTATTTTCCTTTGAATCCTGTTGTTATGCCTCCTTGATCCGATCCATGATAGTTGGTCTAATAGAAACCTCGGCAAGTAAGGCTGACAGTTCAGAAACCATCTCCAACTCGAACTTCTGTACTTCTGTCCTTAAAGGTATAGACATGGTTGACACCGCATGCTGCATTGTCGACGACATCCTGCTTAATGCATCAGCTACAACATTAGCCTTACCCGGGTGATATTTAATTTCAAAATCATAAACCTTAACAAACTCCAACGAACGTCTTTGTCTCATGTTCAACTCCTTTTGGGTAAAGAGGTACTTCAAGCTTTTATGGTCAGAAAACACTTCACACTGCTGACCATACAAATAGTGTCTCCAAATCTTTAATGCAAAAACAACTGCAGCTAATTCCAAATCATGAGTGGGGTAATTATGTTCATAACTCTTCAGTTGCCTGGAGGCATATGCTACAACCTTGCCTTCTACATCAAAACACATCCTAGTCCCACTTTAGATGCGTCACAATAAACACTAAACTTCCCTTCTTCGGATGGGAGAGTCAATAGAGAGGCTATTGTCCACTTCAGCTTAAGTGTCTGGAAGCTATCTTCACAAGTTTCAGTCCAAGAGTATTTGGTGTCTTTCTTTGTCAGACTAGTTAAAGGCTTAGCTATCATAGAGAATCCCTTAATGAACTTCCTATAATAACCTGCCAGACCAAGGAAACTACGGACCTCGCTAGCATTCCTTGGCTGTGCCCAGTCCTTAACAGCCTGGATCTTGGTCGGGTCTACGGATATGCCCTCAGCAGAGATGACGTGACCTAAAAAGTTGACCTTATCTAACCAGAACTTACATTTGGACAACTTGGCATAGAGTTGTTGCTGTTCTAATGTCATCAAAACTATTCTTAAGTGTTTTTCATGGTCAGCTTTAGTCCGTGAATATATTAAGATATCATCAATAAACACAATCACAAACTTATCCAAGTACTCACGAAACACCCGATTCATCAAGTCCATAAAGGCTGTAGGTGCATTTGTCAGTCCAAACGACATTACAAGAAATTCATAGTGTCCATAGCGGGTTCTGAAGGCTGTCTTTGGTATATCCCCCTCCTTAACCTTCAGTTGGTAGTAACCTGAATGTAAGTCGATCTTTGAAAACACTTTGGCTCCTTGAAGTTGGTCAAACAAATCAGTCGATACGGAGCAAGGGATATCTATTCTTGATTGTCAACTTGTTTAACTCTCTATAATAAATGCACATTCTAAGAGAACCATCTTTCTTCTTAACGAATAGAACAGGTGCACCCAGGGAGAACAGCTGGGGCGAATAAATTCCTTGTCTACTAATTCCTGTAGTTGGACCTTCAATTCCTTCAACTCAACAGGTGCCATGCGGTAGGGGTTCTTAGACACAGGTAAGGCCTCGGGATATGTATCGATTACAAACTCGATTTACCTATCGGGTGTTAGCCCAGGCAAGTCATCCAAAAATGCTTTTAGAAACTCTCGGACTATAGGAATATCCTGAAGTTCTACCTTACTCTTTACTCGGACATCAATTATACTAGCTAGATAACTCTCACAACCACCTTTCAATAATCGTTGAGTCTTCAGTGAGGATATAACCGGTATTTTACTTATTTTTGGAATAGCTTGGATGGAATACCGATCTCGGTTTGGGGGTCGGAACTTAACCAATCCAGACCTACAACTTATCGTGGCATAATGCCTGCATAGCCAATCCATTCCTAGTATAACTTCATATCCCTTCATGTCAATTACGATCAGTTCTACGTATAACTTCTTATTTCCTACTGACACAACGTCACCTTTTATTATCCGTTCAGAATGTAAAGACTTCCCCGATGGTAACATGACACTAAACGATCTTTCAGCTGGCAAGAGTTCTAATTTATGCTTAACTACAAACAGGGTTGATACAAACGAGTGAGTGGCTCCTGTATCTATAAGTGTATAAGCAGAAATACCACAGATCATAATTGTACCTATTATGACCGTATGTTGCACTGCATCCTCGTCCTCCATTAAACCATAGACTCTTGCCGCTACTCTTGCTCGGTTAGGGTCTGGCAGCATGGGGACAATCTCTGACTATGTGTCCAACCTTGTCGCATCTATAGCAACGGCCAGAATATAGTTTACATTCGCCATGGTGGTTCTTCTGGCAGGTGGAACATAGAGGAGCTAGAGGTCGTTTTCCTTTTCCTTGATCATCATTTGGATTGAATGGTCTCTTCACACCTTTCTGCTGTTGTTGTCGGTCCCCTACTCGATTATGGTTGCCAACCTTTGTTCTGTCGTGGTGGTGGCTGAGTATCCTTGATGAACTTCCTTGGTGGTTCACGTTTTCCTTGTACTGTTAACTCGACTTCCTCCAACTCTAGAGCCTTAGCAGCCACTTCGGAATAAGGTACGTTATGGATTCCTGCAGTCTTTACCCCTTGGAAGAGGCTTGGCTTCAGCCCGTGGACAAACTTGTGAATCTTGTCTTCCTCATCATCCACCAGACAGGGTGCAAACCTGGACAAGGCCTCAAACTTACAGATGTAGTTGGCCACAGAACTGGTTTGGCGCAGCTGCATAAACTCCATCTTTTTGCTGACCCGAACCGCTCGGCTAAAATACTTATCCTAAAAGGCCGTCCTGAACCACGCCCAAGTCATAGTTTCCGCATTTGTAGTGCTCTGAATTGAATCCCACCAATGTCTTGCACCCAATGTAAGATGAAAAACAGCACATGTGACCTTGTTTCCTTCGTCGACCTTGGCATACTTGAACATATCATCAATTGTCCAAATCCACTCCTTAGCATAAATAGGATCTGAAACTTGACCATTGAATATTGGAGGTCGGAGGCAATGAAAACGCTCACTCCCATTGTCGTGAGTCGTATTTGAGCTAGAATTCCCTTGGTCATCCTTAGCCGTCACCCACTGCTCAATTTGGCGGGACTGCCGAATAACCAACTCGGTTAACTGAGCGATGGTGTTACTATCCTCATTGCTCTCCCTTTGTTGACCTCTTACCATTTTGAGATTCCTAAACAAGTAATCATAAACACATCTTAACGTAATGACATTACTAAAATCGTAAATACTTATAGTTGCTGGAGTGTAATCAGGTGGCAGTCAGTGCTGGAAGGCAGTCTACAGAATCGATTTTAGAACCCAATTTTTGCTTTGATACCATAATTGTAACACCCCAAGTCTTTAGACCTAGTTTTTGTTACCCATGACATGGAACTGGACTAAGAGAATTTATGAAAAATTGCAAAATTTCTCTCAGTGATGATAGGACCTGAGGAGCTGTTGGGACTAAGGGAGCAATTTGGACTGGAGGAGCAGACTGCACTAAAGGATCAGTGTGGACTGGAGGAAAGATTGGACTTGGGGGAGCAATTGGACTTGGAGGAGCAATTTGAAGTGTAGGAGCAATGTGGAGGACTGGAGAGATAGGAGCTGGAGCAGGCAAAAGAGGAGGTGGAGGAGAAGGAGGGCTCTCTAGTATTGGAGGAGGTAGAGTGGAGGGAATTGAAGCGGCCTAAAAAATAGTAGCCTGAAAGGATGGGGCAGAATGTCTGGGTGCAGGAGGAAGAGGGTAAGAGCGAGACAACTGAGAGTGAGAAAGGGGAATTGGCAAATGGAGGGATCTCAGAGTCATCTCCACCTTCTTGAACAGATTCCTCAGGCAGGATAAGCTTCCTCTTCCCTAGCCTGACAGAAACTGCCTTAGAAGCCTTCTGCTTAGGCCTGATCCAAAACAAAGTCTCCTTTCCTAGTTTTCTTAATCCTCATTCGATTCAGAGTGGTTTTTGAATAATAGCTTGAGGGTTGTAGTCGGAAAGGATCTGCTTCCTCTGGAAATTCTACATCAAACTGCTCAAAGAGCCTCATGAGTAGGAGATTATAAGGGAGGGAAGTAGCCCTAGAGGAGACACTCTGCATCATCCTCCGTAAAACAATGAAGCCCATATCGAAGGGGACCTTTTGAAAAAGGGCATACAAAACAAACAAATCCATACCACTTACTTCATCGTGGTGACCACCCTTAGGAATTATATTGTACCCGATCATCTGGTGAAAAAGCCGAACGCTGACATTGAGATGCTTGCTCTTTGAGGGATCATGGATGTGATCCGGGTCCAAAACAATAGCCTTCAAAAAATGATGGCCCTCAAGAGTGTTAAGAAAAGGGGGCTGATGTCCTGACTCAAAAAATTTGAGAAGGCCATCTAGGTGTGGGCTCCCCATAAGGGCATTGATGGTTTGGGAGGTAATAGCGATGTGTTTTCCATACACATAGCTTGAAAGGGTAGAGAGATCCGAGGGTGAACTAAGGTTTGCATAAAACATTTTTATTGCCTCAGGGTAATAGAAGGATTCGACGTCAAATAATTCCAGTATACCAAGATTTCTCAAAGGTTCAACAATGTCTAATCCAACTAAATCATCAGGGATAAGACCTCTACTGGGAATCAAAGATTTATGTTTGAAATCGTCATGATACCTAGCTTCAGCAGCCTGATTGAGAAAATATAACGATGGCCAATGGGTTGCACGAGGAAGCTCTCGTGAGTGATGGACTGAAACTTTAGCCTTCTTCTTGGCCGGTTTCGGAATATCGTGAGACGATGAAGCCATTTGAGTGAATCAAAGGAGAAAACCTAGAGAGAGAAGATTGGAAGCAGGGGTTTCTGAAAGAGCGCGAAAAATGAAGCGTTTTTTAAAAGAACAGAGTTTAAAAGAATTAGGGCATCACCCGATAGGATGAAGTCACACGTGTAAAACCGATTCACCCGATGGGTCACACGTGTCGGCAGATTAAGAATACATCATCTGATGCCTATCGATAGATATGCATCTTCCGATGCCTATCGGTAACAATGCATCTACCGATGCCTTCACAGCTAAAAACTACTCTATCACTCAAGATACACCAACAGAGGAATAATCTTAGTTTTTATCAATCCGAATGAGACCTAGCCTTGCTCTAATATTATTGAAGGTCTTTTCATCCAAAGGCTTGGTAAAGATGTCTGCTAGTTGGTCTACAGAATTAACAAATTCTAAGGAGATATCACCTCTTAGAACATGCTCTTTTATGAAGTGGTATCTGACATCGATATGCTTGGTTCTAGAATGTTAAATTGGATTCTTGGAAATATTGATAGCACTGGTGTTGTCACACCGAATAGGAATCCTATTATAAAACAGATTATAGTCCTCCAATGTCTGTTTCATCTACAACATTTGTGCACAACAACTGCCAGCATCGATATATTCACTTTTAGCAGTTGACAATGCAACAGAATTCTGTTTCTTAGAATACCAAGACACTAGAGATTCTCCTAAGAACTGACAAGTGCCACTAATGCTCTTCCTATCAACTAGACTGCCAGCATAATCAGAATCTGAGTATCCAATCAGATCAAAAGAAGTGCCCTTAGGATACCATAATCCTAAGTCATAAGTTCCACTCAAATATTTAAATATTCTCTTGACAACACTTAAGTGGGATTCTTTAGAAGCAGCTTGAAACCTAGCACAAAAAGGCAAACACTGAATAGAATATCTGGCCTGCTAGCAGTCAAATATAATAGTGAACCAATCATACCACGATATTTCTTAATGTCCACATTTATTCCATTTTCATCTTTGTCCAATTTGGTTGTGGTACTCATGGGAGTTCTAGAACATTTAACAGATTCTAAACCAAATTTCTTTAAGAGTTCCTTGATGTATTTTTCTTGACAGAAGAAAATGCCATCAGGAGATTGACAGATCTGGAATCCTAAAAAGAATTTTAACTCCCCCATCATACTCATTTCAAATTCGTTTTGCATGAGAGAGGAAAATTCATTACACATGATGACATTAGTTGATCCAAAGATAATGTCATCGACATAGATCTGAACTAACAGAATATCTTCATCCTTTTGCATGGTAAATAGAGTTGAGTCGGTGTTACCCTTTTTGAAATTCCTTTCCTCAAGGAAGTTCCTTAATCTATCATACCAAGCTCTAGGAGCCTGCTTAAGACCATAAAGAGCTTTCCTTAGTTTGTACACATGATCGGGTTTATCAAAAGCTTCAAAACCTAAGGGTTGCTCTACATAAACTTCTTATGTGATGTAACCATTTAAGAATGCACTCTTTACATCCATTTGAAAGAGTATGAAGTTCTTGTAGCAGGCAAAAGCTAATAGCATTCTGATTGATTCTAGTCTAGCTACAGAGGCAAAAGATTCCTCAAAATCAATACCTTCTTCTTGAGAGTATCCCTTAACAACTAATCTAGCCTTGTTTCTTACAACAATCCCATTTTCATCCAATTTATTCTTGTAAACCCATTTAGTTCCAATAATGGGATGATCCTTAGGTCGTGGAATAAGTTCTCATACCTTGCTCCTTTCAAATTGATTTAATTCTTCCTGCATAGCAATAATCCAATTTTCATCATTCTCGGCCTCTTCAAATTTCTTAGGCTCTACTTAAGAAATGAATGCTACATTGGCACAGAGGTTCCTAAAAGAGGATCTAGTCTTTACTCCTAGAGCAGGATAACCTAAGACTTCATCTAAAGGATGATCTTTGACATACTTCCAATCTCTAGGAAGAGCTGTAGATTCATCTTTAACAGGAGCAATTTCTAGAGAACTTGAAGAGGGTTCTAAGGATTTTTCTACTTGAAGGGAATCTGAAGGCTTTTCTAAAGACAGAGAATCTAGATGCCTTTCTAGAGTATCATCCTGATCCACATTGATTGTGAGATGATGGGTCTCATCAAAGTTAACATGAACTGATTCCTCTACTACTAGAGTTCTCTTATTGAACACTCTATAAGCCTTACTGGAGAGAGAATAGCCAAGAAAGATTCCAAGATCAGATTTGGAATCAAACTTTCCTAAGTTATCCTTAGTATTAAAAATAAAACATTTACATCCAAATGCTCTAAAGTATTTGACATAGGGAGTTTTTCCATGCCAGAGCTCATAAGGAGTTTTCTCAAGAATTGGTCTTACAGAGACCCGATTGAGCACATAACAAGCTGTCGCAACAGCTTCAACCCAGAAATACTTAGGAATGGAGTTTTCATTAAGCATAGTCCGAGCTAACTCTTGGAGAGACCTATTTTTCCTCTCAACAACACCATTTTGCTGAGGGGTTCTAGGGGAGGAAAAATTGTGCTCAATTCCATACTTGAGACAAAAGAGTTCAAATCTATCATTCTCAAATTCTCCACCATGATCACTACGAATAGCAGAAATGGTGAGTTCCTTTTCATTTTGAACTCTTTTCCTAAAACTAGAGAAGGTATCAAAGGTCTCATCCTTTGACTTCAGAAAGAATACCCAAGTAAATCTAGAGAAGTCGTCAACAATGACAAAAACATAGAATTTACCTCCTAAGCTGGCTATATTAGAAGGACCGAAGAGGTCCATGTGAAAGAGTTGGAGAGGTTTAGAAGTGGAGACTGCATTCTTAGATGTAAAAGAAGATTTGATCTGCTTGCCCATTTGACAAGTCCTCACAGACCTTATCCTTCTCAAATGATATCTTAGGGATCCATCTAACTAAATTATCCTTAGAAATATTAGCTAAGGTATCCATCCCTACGTGTCCTAATCTCCTATGCCAAGTCTAGCAATCATTAGAGGAATTAGCAGCAAAACATTTTTCATAATTGCAAACAACAATATCTAAGTCAATGATATAAATATTTTCTTTCCTATAGCCAGTAAACAGAGTTTTGCCATTTGATGCATCCTTAATTATACAGGAGTTTGATTTAAAGATCACCTCATATCCTTTATCACATAACTGGCTAATACTAAGCAAATTATGCTTTAATCCTTCAACCAAAAGCACATTTTCAATAATAGGATTAAAACTGTTACCTATATTGGCGATGCCAACAATTTTGCCCTTTTGGTTTCCACCAAAAGTAACACTTCCTTTCTTCTTGTTGACAACAGCAAACATGGTTGAGTCTCCTGTCATTTGCCTCAAGCATCCACTGTCGAGGTACCACTGGTTCTTTCCAGGAGAGCACTCAACCTGCAAAACAAAAGATCAAGTTGTCTTCTTTGGTACTCAAATCTTTTGGGTCCTAGTGTTAGGTCTGGTCCCCTTAGGAACCCATTGAAGTTTACTACCAGTTTTGATATTGTTTACTTTTAAAGGACATACAAAAGATTTATGTCCTACTTCATTACAAACATGGCAGGTAGTGGATATCACAAAGTAATTCTTGTAAACTTTCTTTTTACTAGATTTATCATAACCTATTCCTGCCCTGTCAAAATTTACTCTCTGTTTACCTAATAACATCTTATATAATTGTTTCCATTAGTAAATTTCAAAATAATATTATTCAAATCCTCATTTCTGCTTTTAAGTTCAGTTATTTCCTTTTTTTGCATATTACACTCCTTATCATGCAAGTCAACTTCTTTTGTATGCTTTTTTACTAATCCTGCATTATCCTTTTTCAACAGATTGTACTTAGTTTTTGGCATGTCAAACTGTTTAACTAAATCATTAAATGCATCAATTAAGTCTCCATCCTCAGTTTCACTATCACTAGAGGAAACACTAACCTCATTTTCATGTGCCATGAAGCAGAGGTTGGCTACTTCCTCATCTTCTGAGGATGTATCACTTTCACTGTCATCCCAAGTAGCCTTCATGGCTCTTTTCTTGAACTTCTTGGGATTCTTAGCTTGTGAACAGTCGGCCTTCATGTGACCCGGCTTTCCACACCAAAAGCATGTAATTTCCTTCTCCTTTTGTGGTTTCTCAACCTTTGGAAATCTTCTTCCTTGCATTCTTTTTCTCTGTAGGAATTTGCTAAACCTCCTTGTAATGAGGGCAATATCATCCTCATCTTCTTCAACCTCAGATTCCTCTTGCTTACTTGACGAGGCTTTAAGAGCTATGTCTTTTCTCTTGGAGATTTCTTTTCCTTGAGATCTTCCTTTCATTTGCTCTCATGGTTATCTCATGTGTCATGAGTGAACCCATGAGCTCTTTAAGCTTCATTGCTTTAAGATCTTTAACCTCCTGGATGGCTGTCACTTTGGGTTGCCGGGCTCTTGGTAAACACCGAAGAATCTTTCTAACAATTTCTTCCCCTGAATATGTATTACCAAGAACTTTCAAACCATTAATTATGTTAGTAAAACAAGTAAACATAGAGGAGATGGATTCATCCTTTTCCATTGAAAACAATTCATACTCGTGCACAAGCATGCTCAGTTTATTTTCTTTAACCTGATTAGTTCCCTCGTGAGTAATTTCCAGTAAGTGCCATATCTCTTGAGCACTATCACACCCTTGAACTCTATTGAATTCATCACGGCTTAAAGCACAGTATAGGGTGTTTATGGCTTTGGCATTTAAGCTTAGGTTCCTCTTATCGGACTCAGTTAATTCAGAAGAGTCCTTAGGAATTCTATTACCATTTTCAGTTTTCATGGCTTTAAATGGACCATTCTCGATAATGTTCCATAAGTCATAGTCCATGGCTTGAATAAATATTCTCATTCTTGCCTTCCAGTAAACATAATCATTGCCGTCAAACAAAGGTGGCTTGTTAATTGTCTGACCTTCTACGTGTGTGTTCAAAGCCATAATAAATAAATATCACAGTGTATTTATAAACTTAGACAATGATTAACCTCGCTCTGATGCCAATTGTAGGATCGAGATTGTCTAAGAGGGGGGTGAATTAGACTTTTAATTTAAATTTTAATCTAATCAATTTCTCTCTTGTCTCAAATTTCTAAGCTAACAGCAAGCAATCAAATAAAATAATGAGAGAGAGAGAGAGAGAGAAATTAACACCGGGATTTTTAAAGTGGTTCGGCTAAACTTGCCTACGTCCACGCTCCAAGGCTCCCCCTTGTAGATTTGTTAACCTTTTCCTCACGAGAAAAACAAGATCGAAATCCCGGGCTTCGATCTACAGCCTTTACAAACTGGATTGTTCTTCACGGGCGACAATCCACTGCCTTTTCAGAATAGTGAGTTTTTTCAATACAGACTACACTTTCTCAAAGATAGAAATCTCCAGTTACAGAATTTTGAGAGAAGTAGATGAAAATTACAGAGTATGAGAATTACGCTCGTTAGGGCTCAGAATTGATTTTTGTAAAAAGTTAGTTCTTCGAGCTATTTCCTCGGCTTAAATACTCTGTCTGCAATCGGCTATGAACTTCAATGCTCCTTATCCAAATATGGAAATTTTATTACCGTTGGAGCAGCATCTGTACAGAGACAGCTAGCCGTTGCTTTCTGGGACTGCTATTTTCTCGTCGCCATTAATACGCTGGAGTTTAAGTTCTGGACGACGTCACTGTAGCTTCACGGTTATTTTGAAATCTGGCGGAAGATCATCAGTGGAAGTCTTTAAAATACTATCGGCATAAGTATCTTCAAACGTCATCGGCATAAGCAACTTGAAATGCCATCGGATGATACGACTTTAAAATGCAGAACGGCCATCGGTATATGCAGCTTTAAAATGTTGAACCGCCATCGGTATATGTTTCTTTAAACTGCCATCGGATGATGAAGCTTTAAAACGTTGAACCGCTGTTGGTAGATGAATATTTGAAATGTTGAACCGCCATCGGATGAAGAAGCTTTTGTCATTTAGTCATCGGATCAATGTAGGCTTTAAAAAACTGAAATGCTATCGAATGATGAATCTTCTTGTCGTTCAGCGATCGGTGTAAGCAATCGGAAGATTTACTATTCGAACGACTCCGCTCTTGTCGTTTAGCGATCGGCTGTAAGTAAACGGATGATTTACTCTTTGAACGACTCCGCTCTTGTCGTTTTCCTATCGGATGAAGTAGTCTTTGAGCGACTTCTCTTTTTGTCAGTTTAGTTGCCGGTTGATGTCTTCTTTTCTACTTCACCGATGGATTTACATTTTGTCTAACAATTTTCAATTTTTCAGCCCTGTTATTTTATTAAAAACCTGAGCACTTAAACAAATTTGTCAAACAACTAAAATACCCTTTCCAAGGCCATTTCCAACCGATTAAATTCAAATGCATAACTCATTATTCTCATATATTAAACATAATCAAATTACATCACTGATCATACAAAACACATCATCAAAAACATATTTTAGACTTAAACACTATTTAAGTCAGCACTTTGGAGGAAAGAAAATCCAAAATTACTTAAGAATTTAGAGGTTATTTTCATGGCAAGTAAGATGAAGCGCTGCAACCTCTCATGCACATGCAAAAGATTTTTTTTTCTCAACTTTCTCAACTTCATTTGCAACCTAAATGAAGCCAAGTATCTTTTTTATCAATTTGTAAAGTACTTATTTCCAAATATTTGAAGGAAGAATCATGCAAGGATCTTACTTGAGCAACAAGCCAATAATTCCAAGCAACTTCAATGCAAAGGCCGAACGGGTAAATTCTTTCACAAGGATGCACAAACCCTAATTCTAGTTGACGCCATGGGTGAGACTTTTTTGTTTTCTTAACTGTAGCAACTTGCTTGTTTCCTTTTTTTATTATTTAGTAAAGATTACCTAATCTATAGTTGCTGCATATTTATTTGCTTATTATCTTAGGATATTTTTATTATTTTCATTACTTTTATAGCCTATTTAAAGGCATAAACATTGCGGCATTATGTTACACAATATACGTGATTTTTTAGTTAACTTTTTGTGAGAAATTTCTCTTTAGTTGTTTGTGAAGAACTAGATCTTATTCAAGTCAAAACTTGAAAGATCAACTTTGTAAAACCTAGTACTTTTATGTTAATTAATTTTCCACATGTCGATTTTTCGCTATTGACCGATGACGTGTCATGGATTGACTTGTTATGTTTTTTTGGCCATATTGGTTTTTTTGAAAGTTTTGGACAATTCGGTAACTAGATAAGTTACCACATGATTAATTTTGAAAAAATTATATTGGGTAATTAGAATTTTACCTTTGATCAATGTTTGGAATCTAAGGATTTTTGTGTAATATAATGTGGCGGTATATTAGATAAATTAAGAGAGACGAGGGGCCAAAGCAATATTAGAGGGAATTTGGATAAAAGGGTTTGGAAACCCTATTGGGTTCTCATTTTGGCCGCCGCAGAAGGAGAGAGAAGGAGAAAGAGAAAGGGAGAGGTGAGTGTTTGATTTGTCAATTTCTGAGGGCAGAATCGTGTTCGCAAGGCTTGGAGCACCAACCTTCGTGAACGTCAAAGGGAAGTCTAGTTTTCCTCTATGTTTTTGGATTTAAAGTGAGGGTTTTAGGTTGGCGAATGATTCGAGCAATGAAGCTTAATTGTTTCTGAATTTTCTGGATTATTGGCACATTAGGAGTGTTTTCAGGTTAAATTGTCGTTTGGAGGCGAGAAACAGCGGGGAATGTCGAGTTTCATAGCATCCCTTTCGCTGAAATTGTCACATAAAGTGTTTACAGGTCGTGCATTCCAGTGAAACCCGAGAGCTCCAGGGTGTTGACACTTTGAGGGAAGTGTCGACTGGTAAGCCATTTGGTGGTTTAACCTGATAAGTTTGTAGTGTCGACCACATGATGAAAGTATCGACCGCAAATAGTGGGATATTCATGATTTGATTTTCTTTCTAGGCTCGAACGTGTTTGTTGATTTTGAGCGAGTTGTAGAGGTTGCCGCTGCTGTAAGGAAGAGAAATAGTCATCATCAAAGTAGAGATTTTATGCTTTCTGCATTGCATAGCATATTTTTGAAAAACCTTATTTTGGTTGGTTGCCATCTATAAAAGTATAACAAGGCGTGGTCACCAGCACATTGATTTTTATACGTATATGTACGTTTGATTTTTTCACGTTTATTTTCTCTATTACATGATTTGAGTTTTGCTCTGATATGTTGAGAAGATGAACCCTCCTGATATTTTGAACAGTTTTGGTGTCAAAATATCATAAGGATATCCCATACATCCTTTTGTTGCATAAAGGTTGTATTGTATGCACATAAAGAAAACTAGTATTATGGTGGTGATGACGCGCTCTTTGGGTTTTGAATCCTTGTGTTTATGGTTCGAGTTGGTGTTATGGCTGACTGTCAGTCGTCAACCACTCAGGTGATGGGCTTGATCTTTGGATTGTCGTCACGGTTTCCTTCAGTCTTATGAGACGCTATTTGATCTTTGGATCACCGTCTTTCTGTGATAGTGTGTCGAAGTGGTTATTGTGTCACACTCCATTTTCACTAAGGATGTTTTTTTTGTGAAAAATGGTGATCGGGTTCCTTTCCCAGGAGTCTAGTTGCCCGACTCGGCGTTTCCTCTCTGGCCCTGGGTCAAGACAAACTTGATAGCTTTGGTTCTAATCACAATTTTTGTTACGAGCCTGTCTTCTTATTTGATAACTTTTGTCCGTCGGCAAGGTTTGATTGTGGTCATGTTTCTCATACTTGATTCAAAGACATTCTTTAGTTTATATTTCGCATTATCGAAGGGTCTCAGGTTTGATATACCCGTGGTTCTCATCAGGGAACCTCAAGTCAATCAATGTTCCAAGTGCAAGAAGAAAAACTTTGGCAAGTTCTGAGACAAGATAATGTTTTAAATGTAAAGCATAAGGGCATATGTCCAAATATTGTCAAACTTTAATGGCAGAATAAAATAGATTTTAACCAAGGATCTTTGCCTTTATCGAGAATGAGGGCGATGAGCAGCCTGCCGTGGTGTCTGGTCAATTTTTATTAATGACAATGTTTCTTACACATTAATTGATTCCGAAGCTACACACTTGTTTATGGCGCCTACATTTTTCTCCACATTGAACTGTTTATCTAAAATATTCGAGTATGCATATGGTATAATGTTGCTTTCAGGAGAGTATTTGAATGCAGAAGTCATATTGAAAGAGTAATATTGTGATGACCCGAATGTGCAAGTATGGGTACGATGGCTGCACGAACCGGAACCCAGATGGCGGTACGTCCGCGCGGGCGAATCGGAAGGTGACAGGTCGTAAAAAGGGGGTCGTCACAATCCCACATCGCTTGGGGAAGTATGTGGAAATGAAACATATGTAAAGAGACCCTCCCAAGATAGCAAGACGCGTTTTGGAGCACAATTGGCAACGGATCCCATAAGAACTCCAAAGTTAAAAGTGCTTCGGCGAGAGCAATTCCAGGTTGGGTGACCTTCTGGGAAGTTCTCGCCAAACAAAGCCGTGAGGGGAGGATATTGGGCTTCGGCCCAATCCCCAGAGCGGACAATATCTTGCTAGGGAAATAGGGGTCATTACAAATTGCTTTATTTAAATTCTATTTCTTAGGATTATTGTTTTAATTTTTATAGGAGTAATAGAAAATGGTTCGCGGTAGAGATGCCCGAGACGATGCCATAGATTGTCTGACAGACTTACTCGATCGTCAATCCCAACATATGGATCGACAAGCACAACAAATCACGGACTTAGTTCTTGAGAATCGAAGGGCCCAAGAGATAGTTATCCCTAATGGTCAAAGCATGGAGAGATTTCAAAAGTTAAGACCTCCGATATTCGATGGGCAAGGAGGATATGTTAGCGTATGCCAAGGTGGATAATGCCGAGAAAGTTGAGTGCGTCACATTCCACCTGGCATTGGATGCCCGGTCATGGTGGGATTCAGTTAAGGCTACGACGGACGTGGCGCTGACGAGGTGGGAACGGTTTAAGACCGTGTTCTTTGACAAATATTTCAGCCGTACAGTGAGGGCGGCAAAGAGAGCTGAATTTACGCAATTAAAACAGACTAGTACGGTTGCAGAGTATATCAGAAAGTTTGAAGCTTTATCCAAGTTTTCACCGCGTCTAGTCAGTGATAATGAAGAAAAGGTGCAACAACTCATGGATGGACTGAATAGGGAGATCCGAAAAAACATTATAGTATCGGGTATTCTAGAGTGCCCTATGAGGAAATTGCAGCGAGAGCCCTAAAGTTCGAGGCTGCAGAATTGACCCGTGTTAAGCCGAGGGAACCTGCTAAGGGTTTCTTTCGGGAGATCCTGCCTCAGGTACGAAATAGGGGTTGGCAACCCAGAGGACAGCAACAACAACGAGGCGTCAAAAGGCTTCATGAAGGAGGGAATGAACAGGGCAAAGAAAAGCAAGTTCAAGGGGCTGCTCAGAAGCCTGTTTGTCCTAAATGCCAGAAAGAACATTTTGGCGAGTGTCGGATGGTACCAACAGCTGTTTCAGGTGCGGAGAAGTTGGCCATTATGTTATGAATTGCCCGTTGTTGGACCGAAATCAGCCAAGCAGAAATCAACAGGGCAAAGATCAGCGACGAGTTATGCCAAGGATCTTCGCATTTATTGAGCTTGGAGATGTCAACGACGAGGCGCAGCCATCCGTCATAGCAGGTACTATTTTAGTCATGGGTGTACCGGTATTTTCCTTGATTGATACGGGAGCTACACACTCCTTCATTTCAACTGCTTGCTATGATTAGATTGGGGCTAGTATCTGAGTTAGCGGGGTGTGAGTATCGAGTAATGCTGCCTTCGGGAGTGAATATGCAGTCAGATCGGGTTTTCCAGGGCAATGTCGTCTCTGTGGGAAACAACACCCTCTATGCCCGGTTGATAGTTGTGGGTATAGAGGTGTATGATCTTATTTTGGGGATGGATTGGCTTGCACGCCATTGCGCCACAATAGACTGCGGGTCCGGGTTGGTGACTTTCCGCCCCCCGAACAAAGTTGAGTTCACTTTTCAGGCAATGAATAGGTTAAGCGGGCTACCGACTACTTATTCGATGATAGCCAGAGAACAATTTAAAGATGGGTGCTCGATTTTTGTGGTCACGGTGATTGATACTCGACTACTTGATAAATCGAAACCGGATGATCTTCCGGCTATTAAGGAATTCTCAAAGATTTTTCTCGACGATCTTCCCGGACTACCGCCTGATTGGGAGATCGAATTTGTAATTGATGTTTATCCGAGTTCAGCACCTGTATCCAAGAATGCGTATAGATTGGCGCCTGCTGAATTGAAAGAGTTGAAGTCACAGTTGGAGGAATTATTAGGCAAAGGGTTTATTCGACCCAGCTTTTCTCCTTGGGGCGCGCCAGTCCTATTTGTGAAGAAAAAGGACAGAACTCTCAGGATGTGCGTCGATTATCGAGAGTTAAATAAATTGACCGTGAAGAACAAGTATCCACTGCCCCGAATTGACGATCTGTTTGACCAAATGCAGGGTGCCCGAGTGTTTTCAAGGATTGACCTGCGCTCGGGTTATTATCAGTTGAAGGTCCGGAAAGAAGATATTGAAAAGACGGCATTTCGAACGAGGTATGGACATTACGAATTTCTTGTGATGTCTTTTGGACTTACTAATGCTCCTGCAGCATTCATGGATATGATGAATCGCGTCTTCAAGTAGTATTTGGACAGGTTCGTCGTAGTTTTTATAGATGACATCCCGGTCTATTCTAAGACAAAGGAGGAGCACGAGGAGCATTTATGGATTGTTCTTGAGGAAAACTTCATCGCCTATCAAAAACTCCAATTCTCTATGCCTGCAATCTGCATAACTTTTCTGTCGGCTCTGAGCTGCAAAAATTCTCTGTCGGATGAGGGCAACCTTCTCAACAGTTTGTTGCACAATGTCAGGACCAAGAAACTGTGCTTCACCAACTTCATCCCAGTACAAGGGTGATCTGCATTTTCGTCCATACAATGCTTCATACGGTGCCATTCTTATTGTTGCCTGAAAGCTGTTATTGTAAGAGAACTCTATCAGAGCTAGGTACTTACTCCAAGAGCCTTGGAAATCTAAAACACATGCACAGAGCATATCTTCTAGAATCTGAATAGTTCTCTCGGATTGTCCATCAGTTTGAGGGTGAAAGGCCGTGCTAAAGTTAAGTTGTGTTCCCATAGCCTTATGCAAACTTTTCCAAAACTTAGATGTAAATCTAGAGTCTCGGTCTGAAACTATAGTGCTTGGAACTCCATGCAATCTAATGATTTCTTGCACATACAACTCTGCAAGTTGATCCATCGAATGTGTTATCTTTATAGGCAGAAAATGGGCAGATTTGGTCAAACGATCAACTACTACCCAAATTGCATCATGTCCTTTTGCTGTTCTAGGCAATCCTGTAACAAAATCCATTGTCACTTGATCCCACTTCCATTCCGGAACTGATAGGGGTTGTAATGTCCCTGCAGGCCTCTGATGTTCAGCCTTAACTTGCTGGCAGATCAAGCATGACCCTACGTGCTCTGCCACATTTCTTTTCATATTAGGCCACCAGTAATGCTGCTTAAGGTCTCTGTACATTTTAGTACTTCCAGGATGAACAGAGAGCCTAGAAGAGTGTGCCTCGGATAGAATTTCCTTTCTAAGTTCAGTATCAGCCGGAACAAACCATCTATTTTGAAACTTGAGAATTCCATCAACCGAGCAGCTGAAATTCGTCCTGTCAGTAGAATCCATGCACGATTTATACTTGTTGCATTCAGTGTCATTCATTTGAACTTCTTTTATTCTTTCCAAAATAGTAGGCCTCAAAGATATGGCCGAAAGCATGGCTGACACACTAGATACTGCTTCAAGGTTAAACCTTAAGAATTCAGTCTCTAAGGCTATCGGTATGTCTAGAATCAACGTAGCAACCGATGGAGTCACCCTACTCAAAGCGTCTGCCACAACATTCGCCTTACCGGGATGATACTTAATCTCAAAGTCATAGTCCTTTACAAATTCCAACCATCTACGTTGCCTCATGTTTAGTTCCTTCTGTGTGAAAATATACTTTAGACTCTTATGATCTGAAAATATTTCACACGATTGTCCATATAAATAATGCCTCCAAATCTTGAGTGCAAATACTACAGCAGCTAATTCCAAGTCATGTGTAAGGTAATTCTTCTCATGAGTTTTCAACTGTCTGGAAGCATAGGCTATCACTTTTCCTTCTTGCATCAAGACACAGCCAAGACCAATCTTGGATGCATCACAATAAATACTAAATTTACCATTCTCAGCAGGAAGGGTCAGGATTGGAGCATTGGTCAGTTTCTGTTTCAAGGCTTGGAAACTATGCTCACATTCATCGGTCCATAAATACTTCACATTTTTCCTTGTTAACTTAGTAAGAGGTGTAGCAATCTTTGAAAATCCTTCAATGAACTTTCTATAATACCCTGCAAGTCCAAGAAAAATTCTAATATCAGTAGCATTCTTCGGTTGGGGCCATTCCTTGACTGCTTGAACTTTAGTCGGGTCGACAGATATTCCCTCTCCAGAGATGACATGTCCTAGAAAGTGAACTTGGTCTAACCAAAATTCACACTTAGAAAACTTGGCGTATAGTTGGCGCTGCTTCAATAATTCTAATACTAAGTTTAAGTGTCTTGTGTGCTCCTCCTTGGTCTTAGAATAAATTAGAATGTCATCAATGAATACAATAACAAACTTGTCCAAATACTCGTGAAACACCCTATTCATAAGATCCATAAAGGCTGCCGGTGCATTTGTCAAACCAAAAGACATAACCAAAAACTCATAATGTCCATACCTAGTACGAAAGGCAGTCTTTGGGATATCTTCGGATTTAACCTTCAGTTGGTAATAACCGGATCTAAGGTCAATCTTAGAGAAAACTTTTGCACCTCTAAGCTGGTCAAATAAGTCATCAATTCTCGGTAGGGGATACTTGTTTTTGATAGTTAGCTTATTTAATTCCCTATAGTCTATGCACATATGCATTGATCCATCTTTCTTTTTGACAAAAAGGACAGGTGCATCCCACGGCAAAAAGCTTGGGCGTATAAACCCTTTCTCTAATAGTTCTTCCAACTGTTTCTTTAATTCTTTAAGCTCTGTAGGTGCTAGTCTATAAGGATTCTTAGATACAGGCTCGGCGCCTGGGTAAACATCCACAACAAATTCAATTTCCCTATCTGGTGGCAAGCCAGGAAGGTCATCTAAGAATACTTCAGGAAAATCTTGAACAACCAAGACATTTTGGGGACTTGATCTTCCTAAATGTTGTGTGTCTAAAACGCTGGCCAAAAAGCACAAATACTCCCTGCATGGGGTGGGTCTACTATTTATAGAAGACATCACGGTCATTTCCTTGCTCTTCTTCAGAGCTTGAAAGGTATGCTTCAAACTACCAGGGGGTTGGAAACTAACTATTCCAGTCCTACAATCGATTATGGCGTGGTGATTAAACAACCAGTCCATTCCTAGGATTACATCAAATCCCGTTATATCCATAACAATTAAATCAGCAGATAGGTTTTTGTCCCCTACTAATACCATGCAATTATGCAATACATGATTGGAATGCAAATGCTCACCAGAGGGTAAAGCAACATTGAATACATGCTTAGAAGGGGTGGATTGTACTTCCAACTTATCAGCAAAAGTAGACGCAACAAAGGAATGCGTTGCGCCTGAATCTAGCAAGGTAAAAGCAGGCATAGAATTAACCAATATAGTACCTGACACAACAGCAGGCTGGTCTCCTTCTCCCGACTCCATCATAGAAAATATTCTCGGCTTTATTTTAGCAGGGCCACTCTTCAACGTTGGGCAGTCTCTGATGACGTGGCCAGTCTTATTACAGTTGAAACATCGAAGGACTCTGGGCTTCGGGCAATCCTTAAACGAATGTCCAAACTCCTCACAGTTATAGCACTTACCAGTCCCAAACCTACACTCGCCCAGGTGATTTTTCATACATTTCATGCACTGAGGAAACTTCTCGGCATCCTGGTACCTTCTTTCCAGAACCCTGACTACCCTGGCCTCCAGCAGGCCTCTTTATCCCTCTCTGCTGGTGGGGCTGGAAGAACTTTCGCGGGGCTTCCTTTGGTCCAGCACACTTCATTTCAGCTTCTTCTGCCTCCAATGCAGTAGACACTACTTCGCTGAATGACAAGCCTTTAATGCCTGAGTACTTCACTCCTCTGTAAATCTCTGGCTTTAGACCTTGCAGGTATTGAAACACTTTATCCTCATTTCTATGAACGAGGTATCCAGCAAACCTTGACAGAGACTCGAATTGCCTGTTGTACTCTGCCACAGACCCAGTCTGCTTCAAGCTCAAAAACTCAGCCTTCTTTGCGTTCTGGACAGTGGTGCTAAAATATTTCTCATAGAAGAGTTCCTTGAATTGCGACCAGGACATGGTTGCAATATCGGTGGTGATCTCCAGCGACTCCCACCAAAGTTGTGCATCCCCTGCTAGATGAAACGTTGCCAAAATGACTTTCTCTCCGTCTCCAACATTGGCACATCTGAACATGCTCTCAATCTTTCGAAGCCATTCCTCAGCAACAATCGGATTAGATGACTTTCCATCAAATGTGGGTGGTTGCAGCCTACGAAATCTATCCCCTGAATGCTCATTGACGTGACCTGAATTGGCACTTCCTTGTGTTTCCCGACTCAATAACACACCTAACTGGTCAGATTGCTGTCGCACAATGTCTGTCTGCTGACGCATTACCTCCGTCAGCTGTCTAATTACACTTGAATCTTCTTCACTCCTCAAGTTCGGCATCTCCCTAGGTACTCTTGGTCTCCCTGGTCGTCTAGCCATTTGTCTAAGGTTCTGCACAAAGTTATCTATACTCATAAACATCTTATAACTAAAGCTAACATAAACACTTACAGTTGTTGGAGTACTTTCATGCGACGATTGGCACTGATGAGTAATCTTCTGAACGGTTTAGCAGCATGTCTCTGATACCATACTGTAACGCCCCGAATTATCTAAACCCGGTTCGCTACACTTCACTCTATCATGACTAAGAAATTTCGGATAAATTTTAAAACTTCATTCGACATTCAAAATTTGACATTTTCTAAACATTCAAAACATTTGAAAACTTTGCAGCGGAAAATCATTTAAAACGACAATGAAGTTAGACAAACTGTAGAAAATATTGTTGGGGTGTTTAACGGAAATGTTGAAGTCATCTGCCGACGACAAGGTCAACGAAAGAAGCAGAAATAGAAAACCGAAGACTTCTGCCGATGACGTCAGCCGGAAGGAATGAAAACAAAAGACATCACTCGGTAGGCTTCATATACCGATGACGTGTACAACAACGCAACACCCTCTGCCGATAACGTCTACACAGCTTCCCTCTCGACTTCATCTGCCGATGAAGTCATCGTAACTCCATACACCACTACATCTGCCGATGAAGTCAACATGACTTCATCTGCCGATAAAGTCAGCACAATTTCATCTCCCAACAGACAAGCGCACGACATCTACCGATAACGACAATATGACCCTTTCCGATAGAATTAATATACACACTACATCTTCCGATTCTCTAAACGACAAAATCACTTAACTCTCTCGGACTGCACCTGCCGATCACTAAACAACAAACTTAATACTATACATCTTCCGATCGAATAGACTACATCTGCCAACACGTGCTACTCACGTGACCCCTTAAGACATCTACCGATAGACATCAACACAACTTCCTTCAACAGAACACAATAAACCTCTACACATATCCACTGATACAAAATTATTCGACTCCTACCAATTGACTAAACAACATATATATAAACCAAGAAAACTTCGACTATCAACCGGACTTAAAACATTTTACCAAAAATCCAACATGCTAAACCGCCTCATCTGTAGACAACATGCTAAACCGCCTCATCTGTAGACAACATGCTAAACCGCCTCATCTGTAGACAACATGCTAAACCGCCTCATCTGTAGACAACATGCTAAACCGCCTCATCTGTAGACAACATGCTAAACCGCCTCATCTGTAGACAACATGCTAAACCGCCTCATCTGTAGACAACATGCTAAACCGCCTCATCTGTAGACAACATGCTAAACCGCCTCATCTGTAGACAACATGCTAAACCGCCTCATCTGTAGACAACATGCTAAACCGCCTCATCTGTAGACAACATGCTAAACCGCCTCATCTGTAGACAACATGCTAAACCGCCTCATCTGTAGACAACATGCTAAACCGCCTCATCTGTAGACAACATGCTAAACCGCCTCATCTGTAGACAACATGCTAAACCGCCTCATCTGTAGACAACATGCTAAACCGCCTCATCTGTAGACAACATGCTAAACCGCCTCATCTGTACATCTGTAGACAACATGCTAAACCGCCTCATCTGTAGACAACATGCTAAACCGCCTCATCAGTTACCAAGTTGAAGCCTGAATGCACTCCTTCAACATCCTCTACTCCTCAACATGATCAGGGGACACACCTGCTAACTCTTCTTCGCCTCGCCTACATCACAAAACTCATCTATTAGCCTAATGCTAAGCAAGTAAAGCAATATATTTATATATGTAAAGTAATGCTGAACTTAAACTCCTAAACATGCAGTTTCTACTTTCTCATCTCAGTGGCATACACGTTCATTCACAACTTGATCTGATCCCATGGTTCCCTTGGGAGTGGGATCAATTCTCCCAATGTCTACATCCTCCTACTTAATTAAGGGGCAGATGAATTCCCTTAACACTTGATCTGATCCCATGGTTCCCTTGGGAGTGGGATCAATTCTCCCAATGTATAAATCCCTTCATAAGTTAAGGGGTGGATTAGCTCCCTTAATAGTTTGTCTGTCGCATACAGTTCATACCTTACCATTCCTTACATGAAAATTCATTTTCGTAGTTTTAATAAATCATGATGCATGGATAACAGAAACATACAATCACGCACAAACCTACTGTTTTGTGATGTAGGCCCGAAGGCACAAGCAATACTTTACTTACCTGGATTCCTAGCAAATGCTCGGTTAAGAGCTACTTCGGGGGTTCGTTCACCTATATTCATAAACAGAATGTTAAACCTTAATTTAAGCTATTCAGAAATCTAAGGAGTTGGTTTGACATTTCTATTTACCTAACATTCCCGATTCTGCTCTAACCCTCAAGCAGAATCTCTCACTCGTAACATTATCAAAATGCATACATTGGGATCCTTAAGCTACCTAGGTACCAAAATCAGCAATTAATCGAATCTAAACTCACCTTGGTTGGGGGATCGGTGAGGAAATCGCCTAAAGAGTTCTCCTGGGTTGAGCTGAAAACCGAGAGTGAAATGAGTATGACGGCTATACCTCATTCAATCTTTCCTTAAATATGTTATCCATAACATAAATTGACAATTACCCTTATGCCCTCACTTAGTTACTTATTAACCTAATTGATTTTACCCCGAATTTTATTCTATAAAATTCACACTTAGAAGATTAATAGGTTATTTTAATTCTAATAAACCGGGTGTTACACACTATCTGTATGGGCAGCAGTGTGAAGTGTTCTCGGATCACAAGAGCCTAAAATATCTATTTACACAGAAATAGTTGAACATGCGACAAAGAAGGTGGCTGGAATTCGTTAAGGATTGCAATTTTGAAATTAAATATCACCCAGGAAAGGCAAATAAAGTAGCTGATGCCTTGAGCCGAATGCCTACTACAAGCCTACCTGCGCTAGCATCAATGTCGGTAATGTTGAGGTCTGAGATTGAGAAGTTCAATGTAGAGATTGTGGCAGAATTGACTATTTTCAAACAGGAGGAAACGCTAAACGTTTAAACGGAACCATGCGGTTCATTTTTAAGAAATTTTGTTATATTTTAAATGAGTTTCAAGTCGGTTTTTGGGCGATTGGTATAGTGGGGATTGTATACGAGGAGTAGAGTGATTGTATTGTAATGGAAAGTGTTAAAAGAAGTGATGAATGTATGAGGTAGAAAAGGGAATTGTGAAGTGTGTTTTTTTAGGTGTTGTATGTGTATGCAGGAAATCACGATCGATCGTGATTTGACCACGATCGATCGTGATCTATAGAAAAGAGAAAAAAGGGCTATCACGATCGATCATGATTTGACCACGATCGATCGTGATCTGGGAAAATTTCTTATTGAATTCCAGAGGCAGCCCGATCGATCGGGCACACTACCGCGATCGATCGGGATCAGTTCAGTGTGACCACGATCGATCGTGATATGACCACGATCGATCGTGATTGTAGGAAAAATGTTTAAATTTCATTTTTATTTTTAGCTGACCACGATCGATCGTGATGTGACCACGATCGATCGTGATTGCAGAAAAATGTTAAAAACTTAATTTTTATAAATTGTTTTATTAAGTTCCTATTAATGATTTTAAATGGTATCAGAGCCTGTACCCAACCGAAAATGTGGCCAACGAGGACGTTGGGCTCCCAAGGGGGGGTGATTGTGATAACCTGAGTGTGCAAGTATGGGTACGATGGCTGCACGAACTGGAACCCGGATGGCGGTACGTCCGCGTGGGCGAACCAGAAGGTGACAGGTCGTAAAAAGGGGGTCGTCACAATCCCACATCGCTTGGGGAAGTATGTGGAAATGAAACATATGTAAAGAGAGCCTCCCAAGATAGCAAGACGCGTTTTGGAGCACAATTGGCAACGGATCCCATAAGAACTCCGATGTTAAAAGTGCTTCGGGGAGAGCAATCCCAGGTTAGGTGACCTTCCAGGAAGTTCTCGCCAAACAAAGCCGTGAGGGGAGGATATTGGGCTACGGCTCAATCCCTAGAGCAGGACAATATCTTGCTGGGAAAACGGGGTCGTTACAAATATAAATGTCAATAACTATAAACTATATGGTGACCTCATCATAATTTATATGAAGGAGTACAATGCTATTCTCGACATGTACTTGTTATTTCGATATTTTGCAACCATCAACTATAAAAAAAGAATTATTTTTTCCAACCTCCACATGGCAAAGGATATATTTTCCAAGGTGTAAAGGACAAAAAAAAAAATACCGGTGGTCTAAGCAATTAAAGCTCAACGACTATTGAAAAGTTGATGCATGGGCTTCTTTGCCAGATAATTGATACACGTATAAAGCAGGACGTGAAGCTGGAGAAAATTCTGATCATTCAAGAGTTTCCTGAAGTTTTTCTAGATGACTTACAAGGATTACCGCCAGACCGAGATATCAAGTTTTCTATTGATGTTTATCCTTTAGCAGAGCCTATATCCAAGAACCCATATAGAATGATGTCAGTGTAATTAAAGGAGTTGAAGTCGCAGCTGGAAGAACTGATAAATAAGGGATTTATATGCCCTAGTTTCTCTCCATGTGGATGTAACATCTGAAGTTTCGTATGTTTGCCCCTAAAATATTTTGTATAATACATGGATATTATATAAGGTACTTTTGGTGAATAATTGGATACACATTTTTAAGTCAATTGGTTAGCTTTAATAAGAAATAAACAGAAGTAAATAAATAGAAATAAAAGTGAGGGTTAGAAGATAATTTAACAAAAGTAAATAATAAATTGAATTATAAAAGGAAGAGTTTCTTCTCTCTCCCTCCCACGATTTTTTACCACAGCATTTCCTCCATTGCAGCCATCACTCCCACGGCCTAGCTCCAATTTTGGTGAAGATTTAATGTAAGTTTGGATTTTTGGTTAATGTTAAGTGAAGTGTGTTTAAATGATGTTTTAAGGATTGTTATATGATTGTAATATGAATTGGTGCATTGGTTTGCAAAAAGGAGAAAAAATAGGTTTTGAGGTTTACTCAAAACAGGGCAGCCACGGTTTTTAAGAGTTGCGACCTAACTCTTGAATTTTATTTGCTAAATGGTTTGTAACATTATAAAGTAGACTCTTAAAGAAATCTATAGCACTTTGAATTACTCGATTCCGATTTAAATCGAGAAAATTATGGTAGTTTGAAATTTGATGAAAATGTGAAGTGAAATCCAAAAATTTACTTAGTTGGAGTTAAGTTTCTGAATTGAATGTTTTGTTAGGTTGTTAGAGATTGACAAGAATAAAGCTAAAGGATTCCAAGCTTGAATTGCTAAGGACCTTAGGTAAGTTTTCGTGACATTGCTTGGCCGATTTGGCCTACACCACAAGAGTTTGATGTTTTGAGGAAATTGGTGATGTATTTAGTTTAGTGTAATTTAGATGGGTAATTAGGATGATTAAGTTGTAGAATGTCTTTTATGTTTTTATTGATTGTTTTCTACGCTTTTATAAGTTTATGTAATATGAACTGTCGATGCATCACGTCTTTTCAAAATGGCATGAAAATGAATTTACGCAAACGTTTTACAAAAAAGAAACGACTAATAAAATATATGAATGTATGTAATCTCGGTCATGTCGGGGTGGGGTTCAGACATGGCTGTCCTGAGAGGAGGAGCATGTTTTCCCCACGGTAGATGGAAAGGGCAGTCTAACATCGAGATGTTCCCTCTCCATCTGGTGAAAGTAAACCCTCGTTGACATTCCGTTACGTAACGAAATGAAATGAAATGACTGCATGTTTTATGAACTGCATATGCACGGTATGCATTTACATTTACGATGACTTGCTGAGCCTTTAGCTCATTAGTTGTTTATGTGGTGTAGATAATTTAAAAGAAGGTGAGGATGTTTTAGCTCAATCTGATGAGTGACGCTGTTGAAGAAGGATGATCGTGGTAGGACGCTTGGGGCTGTTGGAGCGTGATTAACCTTGGGTAGGCGCAAGTGTTTTGAGTTATTTATGTATATTTATAGGCATTTTGAGTACGTTATTAGGTGTATATGTTAGATGGGAAAAATTGAAAAGCATTTTGAATTGTGTTAAATAGTTTTATGATTATGAAATCACTAGATGGTTGTTGATTAGGTAAATTCTGGTTAAAGGTAAATATAGGGTTATGCTGTCTATTTTTATAAAGAAAAGGTGAACTTGGAGTTTAGCAGTAGTTTAGACGTCCGTTAGAAAGTTTACGTTGGTTACAGTTGTTTTTACAAAGTTTCAATTAAGTTTTCTGGTAGGGTAAGTGTCGACCTGTTAGTGTAAAAACTAGTATAGGTGTTGACCAGTTAGTAGAAGTGTCGACCCCAAACTTCATTTGATGAAAACAGAGAAGGTTAATGTAACACCCGAGAATTTTTCCTCAATGTGTACTGCTTTAGATTTAATTAAGTTATGGATCTTAGAATTATCTAAATTAGAAAGGAAGAATTGGAGAGAAAATAAAATGATAAGATGGTTGTTTAATAAAATAGTTGTTTTAATTAATTTAAAAGAAATAGCAAAAAGAAGGGAAAGTAATTAAAAGTGACTTAAACGATTTATTAATTCATGTTTGGATATTCCCAGTGGAGAACTTAAGCCGGGTATGGGGTGAGGGTCAATTTATGCCAATTTCTAATTTAAGAACGAGATTTAACGAAATTCGAAATGGCCGAAAATACGGGAGGGCAAATTGGTAAATGTCATTTTAATAGAAAATAAGTTTTAATTTTATAAAAATAAATAAATAAACAACAGAATGGCTTCGAAGAAGCCATTCTGTCGTTCGGCGTTCGAGCACCCGAGAGCAGAATGGAGAGGGGAGAGTCGAGCGACGTCCCTCCGACGTCAACCACCGGCGATTTCTGACGTTCTCCGGCCAAACAACGGCGACAGGCAGGTTTCGATTATCTCCGCGCACGAACCGACCAGTAAGGTTCGATTTTTGCCCTATTTCGGTTCTATTCGTGGCCGAGGGTGATGAGCGAGTTTGAGCTCCGATCACCAGCCGATTTTGGGAGTTCTCGGTATGGGTTTGCCGACCCTTGGACCAGCAATGGTCGCCGAGCTGTGAGGAGCTTAATTTGAGCGAAAAACAGAGAAGGCACAATTTGTTTTCTTTGGTATTTCCTATGTGAAGTCATAGGGTTTTGTTAGATTATTCTAATTAGGTGTGAGGGTGGTTAATTGGTGAGCAATTGAGTGAAAATTTATGGAAAACCGAGGGGGAGAATTTCTGGTTTAGGGCAGATTCGGGTTTACTATTTCTGACCTAGCTACGGCCATTCGTTTTGAATTTCCTTTTTAGCAGTTTAAACTAGGTTGTTAGGGGAGTACGTGGCCGCTGGAATCGTTCAATTCCGATAACCGACGCAAAAGTTACGCACATTTGAAGTTTTGGGTCAGTTTTTACCGAATCCAAATTAGTGGGCCGTTTAGTTAGGTTTTAGTTGGATTAGGCTAGAAATAGTAGTTTGAGAGTAATTGGTGAATGGAGGCTTGAGTTTAATGAAGTTTGAATATTTATCGTAGATAGAGCCGTAGGTGGATAGGGAGTCGAGTATCCTCAGCGAGCTAGGACGCCAGGTAAGTAGCAGATGTGTGTTTGTTGCCTTCGGGCCTACACCATAGAACAGTAGGGATTGTTTGCTTGTTTGTTATGTTTTGCTTTGTGTCAAGTATGGTGTGTCATGCATCATTGTTTTCTAACTACGAAACCACGTGTTTTGGCATGTTTGAGTGGTGAGGATGAAATGTAAGATAAAGAAAATGAATATGCAACTTGGTCTCGAGTAGAATAGCCTCGTCGGGCAAGTGGCCCGTCGGAGCACCCCGAAAGGGATTCTATTTGTAACACCTGAAATTTTCCTAAAACTTATGTAGCCGTAGATTAGAATAGTAGAAGGGGTATGAGAGGTTAATTATTCAAAAGTATGTGTATTGAGATGAGAAGAGAAAGGGTGAACAATTGACTTTCAAAGGTTTCAACCAATGGGATAAAGACTTAAGAAAAAATGGCATGGAAGAATAAAGAGAAGCATCCACGTTGGAATGCTTGAAACAAAAGTCAAGTGGGGGTAGTTTTCTAAATGTAGAAAGTTTGATGGAAGAATTCAAAAGTAGAAAAATGGTTAGGTTAAAAAGATGATTTCCACCTTTTTCTCCTTCATCTTCTTCGATTGTGCTCTCCTCCATTGCAGCACCTTCTTTCTTCTTTTCATCAAGGGTTTGCATGGTTTCAAGGTAATAATGCACGGGTTTTGGTTTTGTTTCACTTAGGTGTTGATTTGTGAGTTTAGAGTGAGTTTTGTGAGATTTAGAAAACCCTAACTTGAGGACTCCGAAAAATTGAGTTTAAATGTTAGATGTCTTTCCTATTTTGATGATTTAGTTGTTTAATAGATTGGTTTAGGTTGATTTTAGGGTTAGATTGAAGATTGGAGTTGAGTTTGGGAAAAACCGGTTTTTAACTCAAAGGGGGTCAGTTCTGTTTTCTGAATTTCAGCTGAGCTAATGTGTTTGTTTGGTTAATTTGGGTGTTTCAATGGATAGTAGACGTGTAGAGGTTTCCGAATTCAGGTGGCGCGTCGAAATCCGTTGAAAAACGAGAGAGTTACAACCGTTTGAAGTTAGACGGTCACTTTTGGGGTAAAAACCGAGTTTAGTGTCTTGGAAAGGAATTTTTGTTGTAGTTTTAGTTAGTTAAGTTAAGAATTTCCTTAGAGTTCGTTAGTATATACTAAGTTGAGTTTTCATGATGTTAGGTTATCGAGCGTGTACTTTGGTTGGACGAAGTGACAGCCCATTTTGGAGCAGCCAGGTAAGTAGTGGATGAGTGTTTGTTGCCTTCGGGCCTACACCATAGAACGGTAGGGAATAATTGTTTGTTTGCTATGTTTGTTTGTTACTATGTTTTAGTTGGTGTCATGCATCGTGTGTCATGCATCATCATTTTCTAACTACGAAACCATGTGTTTTGCGTGCTTGAGTGGTGAGGATGAAATGTAAGATAAGAAATTTGATATGCAACTTGGTCTCTAGTCGAATAGCCTCGTCGGGCACGTGGCTCGCTGAGCACCCCGTGAGGTATTTTATTAGAGATGCTATGCAACTTGGTCTCGGGTAGAATAGTCCCGTCGGGCACGTGGCTCATTGAGCACCCCACGGGGGATTTTACTTGAGATGCTATGCTAATGTACGTAATGTGTCGTGAGTATGAATACCTCGATATTTTCGTGCCTGATGGCACAATGAGGATTCTACGATCGATTGGGGGAGATTTGGTTGGCCGTCCAGGATTGTGTTAGGGCGTGTGCCTCTGGTCTTGCTCCGTGGGTCAAGGCGTGGCCGTCCAGGATTGTGTTGGGGCGTGTGCATACTTGATTCACATGAAAGTGGAAGATAAATGTAACCAAAAAGAGAAGAAAACAATGGACGGTGTAGAAACTGCATATTAGGGTTGAGTCGAGCATTTGGTGTGTTATGTGCATTACTTCCCTACTTGCTAAGCGTTAGGCTTACCTTTTTGTGTTCTATGGTGTAGGTGGCGAGTTCATTACAGGTGAAGTTGATGTGACAGCCGAGGACTAGGCCGCAGTCGGAGGAGTACGGGGTGCGCCGGTGCAGGTTATTGTCGGGGCGTTTCGGCTACTTTCCTTGTAGCACCCGGCTCTATTAAACCAAATTTAATTGCCAATTATAATGTGTTAATTTTATGGAAGAATTGAGGGAGAAAGTGATTAGGTTAGTAAATAACTATGTAAGGACAAAAGGGTAATTAGCAATTTTATAAATGGATAACGTATTTAAGGGAGGGTTTAATGAGGTTTAGCCGCCACTGTTTTCCCTCATTTTCCCTTCTCGGTAATCAGCTCAAGCACAGCAGAGCTCCAGGCGATTTCCCTCTCCGACCCTCATTCCTCAAACTAGGTGAGTTTTCCCATTTTATTTCTCGAGATTTTAGTGGCTAGATAGCAGAGATAGTGTAATGCACGTATTTTGTTAATGCTGCGAGTGGGTTGAGTTCGATTTTAGTATTGAGCCGAGAGTGTATGATGATTAAAGATTTCAAACGAGCCCCTTAGGTTTTAGAACGATTTAGGATAAGGTTAGTGGTGATCTAATCGGTATTTTTGCTTATGAAACTAGGTGAGCAGGGTTTCCAGAGTAGTTGAAACCGAGCAATTTCCAGGAGACCAGGTAAGTAAAGTTTGCTTGTGCCTTCGGGCCTACATCACAAAACGTTAGGATTGTGTTTACTTGGATGTGTCTGTGTGTGTTATGCATCATGTTTTAAAAGTATACGAAAATGAATTTGAATGCATGTTGGCATGGTAAGGATTGAACGATTGAAACAGTTATGTGAATCAGTTTTACTGTTAAGGGAGCTAATCCAACCCTTAATGAGACAGCGGATATTTATACTTTGGGAGAGTTGATCCAACTCCCAATTTCACAGGGGGATCTGAACAGAGAATCAGCTTCACTGTTAAGGGAGCTAATCCAACTCTTAATGAGACAGAGGATATTTATACTTTGGGAGAGTTGATCCAACTCCCAATTTCACTGGGGGATCTGAACAGAAACAACGCATGAACAACTGAGAGGAGAAAGTAGAAATTGCATGATTAGGAATTTATGTTTCGGCATTTCATTCTTTTCTTTCTATCATTGCTTTGCTTACTTAGCATTAGGCTAATAGGTGAGTTTTGTGATGTAGGTGAAGAAGTGACAGCAGGTGAATCCTCTGGTTTATTGAGGGAAGACTGTGTTGGGGAGCACACTCATGCCACGGACCTGGTGAACTGATGACGGCGATTAACTGATGTCTGTTGGTGAGAAGTTTAGTTGACAGTGTTTAAATTTAGAAATGTTAAGTTCCCGTAACAGTAGTGGTTTCAGTACTTTGAACACGTTTTGAGATTTATTCTTATAACGTGATCGGTTGAGTGTAAATGTATTTATTCCTGTATTTGATTAAGGATGGTTTGAGTTGTTTCTGAATGGTCTTGGAAAAGTAAGCAATTTATTTTTGTAATTAGTGTTTTGTATTGTATAGTGAGGAATAGTTGAAATGTACTCTGTTTTCCTACCCGGTAGTTTAGTCTATCGTAAATGTTGAGTTATGCTGTCTATCGGAAGATGCCTTCAGAAAAGCCATCGGATGATGTAGGTTTAAGTCCATCGGAAGATGTCTTCAGAAAAGCCATCGGATGATGTAGGTTTAAGTCCATCGGAAGATGTCTTCAGAAAAGCCATCGGATGATGTAGGTTTAAGTCCATCGGAAGATGTCTTCAGAAAAGCCATCGGATGATGTATGTTTAATTCTATCGGAAGATGTCTTCGGATAAGCCATCAGATGATGTAAAAACTCTTTTGTCGTTTAGTGACCGGTGGATGTCGTGTGTAAATCCACCGGATGATGTAGAAAGTCTTTTGTCGTTTAGTGGCCGGTGGATGTCGTGCGTTAATCCACCGGAAGATGTAGGTTTAAATCTATCGGATGAAGGAAATCATCTGGCTGACGTCATCGGAAGTTGTAGAGAGTATTTTTGTCGTTTAGTCACCGGTGGATGCCGTTAGTAAAACCACCGGAAGATGGAGAGAATATTTTGTCGTTTTTATGACCGGATGATGTCTTCTGTTTTCTGTTTTTAGCCTTTTCCGTTGACTTGGTTCAGCGGCAGGTGCTTCTGACTTTCGCCACCTTTAAAGCAACTCGCGGTTTAAACTTTTATTTTCCCTTGGTCAACTATTTCTAACATTTCGCCCGATTATCCAAACACTTTTTACTATTTTGTTTAACTCTATTTTTGTTTAAATGATTTCCGCTGCAAGCAAAAAAAAATATGATAGAAAGTTTAGTCTGTACGGGGTTAGTGTGACCAACCGGGTTCAGATAACTCGGGGCGTTACATTCCTCCTCAGGAAGTGTGGGAGGTGAAGGTTTTGTGATAGTTTTGTGATGGTTTTCTAAGAATTTTGGTTTGAAATAACTTAGATTAAGTGGGGGATTTAGTAAGTGTATTTGTAAATGTTTTTCGCAGTTATTTTTAAAGTTTTTAGTCGGTGGTATTGTGGATATTGGTTGTCGTATTTGGGAAGTTGAAAATATATATTTTCGTGTTTTGGTTTCAGGTTTCGGTTTAAAGAAATTTAGGCGTTACGCCGCCCGTTTTGGTTTTAAAACAATTAACGTCGGGTTATGTTTGCTATTTTTTTTTAATTATACGTTTGAAGTCGGTTTTCCCCAAAATTTACGAGATTTGAAGATTTATGTGTCGGGAGTGTATGGTAAAAATTTCGGAATTTTTGGAAGTGTTTAGCTTGGAGAAAATTGAAGAAAAAGGGGTGAGGGTCGGCTGGGAGTGCAGGGGTGATCGCCAGCCAGCCTCTCTGGTACTGTAGCACCAGAGAGGGTGGCGATTGATCGCCACTGTTTTATAAATAAAAAAACATTAAATTGATTTTAATTTTTTCAAATTTTCCTATTTCGAACTGGTTTTAACCCGACATTTTCTGACGCATTTTAACTGTATTTTGGGCACACTTTCTAACAAAAACTCGAGGGTTTAAAAAACCCAAAAACGAGTCGTAAAGTTTACGAAAATAATTTTAAACGATGTTTTAAACGCGGGTTTGGTTTGAAATGTGACGCACCGAGCCCAGGGCGGGTTCGGGGCGTTACAAAGATGGTATAAGAGCAAAAGTGGTCGAGTCATTCAAAGGATTACCCGACAATACCGGCCGCCGTGCAACGTGCTTCACCGACTGTATTTCTTTAACTATAGTTAATTCCTTTTCTAAGATTAGATTTTTCTAACTTTTACAGGAATAGAAATGTCGAGGAACCCACAACAACTAGGACAACCTAGAAACGAGATTGAAGAATTAATTAAGCTTCTTACAGAGTTGGTTTGTATGCAAACCGATATGTGGAGTAGTATAGTAACTCAGAGGTTGATTTTATCTGACCGACTAGAGGCATCATACTTGGAGTTGACTTCAAAGACAATAGATGTAATATTGGCCAAAAGGGAGTGGGTTAGGTCAATAGAAAACCCTAGAGAAAGCTTAAACAAAATTACAGCTCAAATATCTCGGGGAGAATCTTCTTCACAACCGCAAGGAATAAAAAGACCAAGGGAAAATTTGGATGATCCAAGGGCAGGAAAGAGGCAACGACAAAAGCTAAGGAGAAATTTTCCACAATGTTCCAAGTGTTTAAAAGCCCATCCAGGAGAGTGTGGGCAGTATCTAAGTAAATGTTACCATTGTTTTGAGGATGGCCATTTTGCTCGAGATTGCACCAAACCACGAGTTATTCGGTGCTTCAAGTGTAATGAACCAGGACACATGGTTAAGGATTGTCCCACTATAAAGAAGATCGAGTGGAGAATTGTAGCGACCCACGTCCGAAACCCCGCCCAGCCCACGTCCCGAACCCCGGCCCAGCCCACGCCCTGCAACCCCGTCCCCGGCCCAGGTGCTCTTGGGTTTACACCGAGCGACGTGTCCAGCCACGTGTCCAGTCCGTGTTCAGCAGCGTGTCCGGCACGTGCTCCGCAACGTGTCCACTACTCACAGAACTTTCCCCTCCCTGCAGGGTAATTTTGCCTTCCCCCCCACTCGAACCCAGGACCCAGGGATATGATCCACAGGCTACAAGTGAGGAGTACCACTGGGCCAATGGCTCAGTGGTACTCCTCACTTGTAGCCTGTGGATCATATCCCTGGGTCCTGGGTTTGAGTGGGGGGGAAGGCAAAATTACCCTGCAGGGAGGGGAAAGTTCTGTGAGTAGTGGACACGTTGCGGAGCACGTGCCGGACACGCTGCTGAACACGGACTGGACACGTGGCTGGACACGTCGCTCGGTGTAAACCCAGGAGCACCTGGGCCGGGGACGGGGTTGCAGGACGTGGGCTGGGCCGGGGTTCGGGACGTGAGCTGGGCGGGGTTTCGGACGTGGGTCGCTACAAGAATAATGATCAACTAGCGGTGACCTCAGGTATAGTAATTTAGTCATTCATTGCATGCTTTGATAGGATAATTATGAGGTATGTTATAGCGGAATGAAGGTGAGAATACGGTGGGTTAAAGGTAAGGTGAGATAAACTTTAGCATGAGAGAGAGAACTATGTGTCAAAAGAAACCTTTGGAGATTTCAGAAATGTGATAAATCAAAGTATAGTTAGAAAAGTTTGAAATTTGAAACTTAGGGGGAGACACCTTAGACCAGTGAAATGTCAGAAGTAAGTAAGTTTACTTATGGGCGGATAACAAAAAGTAGGTTACGTAAAGTTGGCAATAATTAGATGTAGGGATGTAGGGTACCTTTGAGCGTTTAGTTTGAGTAACTGAATGCAAGGTTGAGCAGTATCTAGATGTATGTGAGGGTTTAAGCATTTAAGCAATGGAGACAACAATAGGTAGTCTGTGGGGGGAGAAAAGTTGGATGAACTTTACAAGAGAAAAACCTAGAGGGGAACCTAGCCTAAAGTTGTGAGTGTAATGAATTGTTGATTAAATGGAGGTCGATATTAGTAGAGTTTATTGACATAGGGATCGTGTAGGGGTGTTGTATTACTCAGTTTCGGAGATAACAATTTAGAAATTTCGTAGAGTTGAGAGTTGGGAATTGGGAAATTAATAAATACTGAGGTATTAGAGAATGTAGATACACCGGTGGATGGTTAGGGATGTAGGTACCGTTTTAGGAGTGTATTCAATAGAAAAGTCTAGCCTTTTAATTAGGGTGATGTTTTGAGGTTAGAGTAATGAAATTAAGTGGGATATTTAAAATTGAGTTGAAGGGTAAAGAAAATTTTGAAATTAGTGAGTACTGGTCTAAGAACGTATGAGTAGGTGAGCTATGGAGGACTGGACTAGTTGTGAAAGGTTCGGGATAGATATTAGAACCTAAGTTGAAGAGCAAACGAAAATCAAATAGTAAGTAAACTTTAGAAATTTGGAGAGAATCTTGAGTGAATCTTTAAATTTGTATGAGTATTGAGAAATTTGGAAAGAAGGTTAGGCATTTAGGTTTAGACTATAAGTATTCGGTAGAATGTGAGTTGACGGGACTTTTGAATGAGAGGTGGTAGGTGCATTAGTAATAAGCCTAAGTCTAAGTTAAAAAGCTACAAACCGTTGAGGTATTAACTAGCCTAGGCTTGTGACGATAAGTTGAGGATAGGAGATGAAAGTTAGAAGGATGACTAGAGAGTATATTCTAGATTTTGGACGAACTTAGGAAGAGATTTAGTAATGAGATGAGTCAGTAAGGATTTAGTTTTCTGAGTAAAGCTGAAGAACGTAGAGAATAACGAATAAGAAGGAAAGAAAGGTCTTACACATAGATTTTATGTGTAAACACAATGGAAGGTTAGAATCTGATTCTATACCTTAAGAAGAGATAAAATTTGAGGAAATTATAGCGTTCGAAGGAAAGGAACGGAAATTAACTTCGAAAAGTGTTTGAGTGCGTAGAGAGAATATGAAGTTAAAAAGTTAGAGGTTTTGGTATTTGGTGACATAGCTAGTTAAGCATAGGATGTAAGTTGGAATTCAAAATGCTATTAGATCTTGAGTAAAGAAAAATTTAAATTGTTGCAATGCAAGATCGATGAGTTATGAGATGGCATTATGAATTTTGGAATGGGACTTAGAAAAGAGGCAAATGAAGAGATGAGTTAATCTTAAAGAAGAGAGAGACAAGCATGTTAGTCAGTAAAGGATTTAGTAACCAGTGTGAAAATGAGGAGTTAGAGAATATTGATAGAAAGGAGCGAAAGTTCACACGAAAGTTATACGAGTGAATTTAGGAGTAAAGTTAATTCTGGAGAATTATAGAAGTTCCGTTTGAATTTTTGGGTTGAAGTGAAGTGTGTGAACACCATTCGAAGTGTTGAGTGTAAAAGTGGAACAGAGTTAGTTTAGATCTAAGCATTTGAGAATGTTCGGTGATAACGATAGTAAAGGTTAGATAAACGGGGTAGTGAATACGAAAATGAGAAGTCAGATAATACTTGAATGAATGGGGAAATATATGAAATAGTGAGAGTTCGGAGAACGATGTTAAATGGCTAAGGAAGTGTCATGGTGGTTCGAGGTAAATAGGAAGAAAGTGTTGAGAACAAGTTAATGCAGATCTAAAAATTTGTAGAGTTTTAATAGAGACTGAGGTAAAAGTTGGACAAATAAAGCGTAGTTAATGAAATTATGAAAATTCAGATCCTCTTTTGAGGATTAGAGTAAGGTAGTTATTATTGAGTTCTTAGTGTTATTGTATTGAAGATACTTTGAGATTAGAAAATAATAATAATAATAATAATAATAAATAATGTGATTGAGGACTTAGTTAAACTGCGTTTGACAAAAAGTTAAAGTTGAAATTAGAATAGAAAAGATTGAGGGTCTAAGTGATGAGTGCTCAAGTTAAAGTCAACGGATATAGTTCAGAAAGTAACTTTGGAGATGTAGAGAGTTAGCGGTACGCGATAGGTGAATTTAGTTTAAGGGAAACTAGAATGAAGACCTTAGCGTAGTGGGAGTTGGCAGTACAACCTAAAGATCAGGAGAGTATCTTGAGCAAGTAAGTTTAGGAGATAAACTAAGAGGGTGGTTCAGTAATGATTGAACATCTCAAGTGAAGTGCAGAAAATTATAAATTTCATAGGAATGAGTATGGGTGTGCACTTAGAAGTAAAGTTCGTGAGAGACTAAGTGCATTGACCTCAAGGAACAACTTGAGTTAAGAACTAAGTTTGAAGGATTGAAGAGTCCTAGTTACACCCTTGGTGATGCAAGGAAGTTTGAGGGTGTAAATAATAGATGCTTAGTGAAATTTAATGAAAGTATCATGAAGTTAAGAGATGATTGTGAAATGAGTAAGATAAGGAAATGTAAGACAAAACATAGGAACTTATCAATTTTGACGGCGACTAAGACCATAGAGTAGTCAAGGTTAGCATAGCAACCCGAGAGTTAGGTGAATAGAAGGGAATTAAAAGCTGAGGCTTTAGAGTAAGAAGGTTGTATTGAGTTCTGGGAGTTACGGTACTAAGATAGTTAGATAAGTATTTGTTGAATATGGGTGAAAGCGAAAACTTGGAGAAGTGTTTAAGGGCACCCGATAGATGTGTAGAACCATAGAATAGTTGAGATGCGACATGGAAACTCACATAGTAAGGGGATGGAGTTAGAATGATAAAGATGAAAAATCACTAAGGTACGCAAATTTTGAGGGCAAAATTTTTGTAAGGAGGGTGGATTGTAACACCCGGAATTTTCCTAAAACTTATGTAGCCGTAGATTGGAATAGTAGAAGTGGTATGAGAGGTTAATTATTCAAAAGTATGTGTATTGAGATGAGAAGAGAAAGGGTGAACAATTGACTTTCAAAGGTTGAAAAGTCAAAGGTTTCAACCAATGGGATAAAGACTTAAGAAAAAATGGCATGGAAGAATAAAGAGAAGCATCCACGTTGGAATGCTTGAAACAAAAGTCAAGTGGAGGTAGTTTTCTAAATGTATAAAGTTTGGTGGAAGAATTCAAAAGTAGAAAAATGGTTAGGTTAAAAAGATGATTTCCACCTTTTTCTCCTTCATCTTCTTCGATTGTGCTCTCCTCCATTGCAGCACCTTCTTTTCTTCTTTTCATCAAGGGTTTGCAAGGTTTCAAGGTAATAATGCACGGGTTTTGGTTTGGTTTCACTTAGGTGTTGATTTGTGAGTGTTTTAGTGAGTTTAGAGTGAGTTTTGTGAGATTTAGAAAACCCTAACTTGAGGACTCCGAAAAATTGAGTTTAAATGTTAGATGTCTTTCCCATTTTGATGATTTAATTGTTTAATGGATTGGTTTAGGTTGATTTTATGGTTAGATTGAAGATTGGAGTTGAGTTTGGGAAAAACCGGTTTTTAACTCAAAGGGGGTCAGTTCTGTTTTCTGGATTTCAGCTGAGCTAATGTGTTTGTTTGGTTAATTTGGGTGTTTCAATGGATACTAGACGTGTAGAGGTTTCCGAATTGGGGTGGCGCGTCGAAATCCGTTAAAAAACGAGAGAGTTACGACCGTTTGAAGTTAGACGGTCACTTTTGGGGTAAAAACCGAGTTTAGTGTTTTGGAAAGGAATTGTTGTTGTAGTTTTAGTTAGTTAGGTTAAGAATTTCCTTAGAGTTCGTTAGTATATACTAAGTTGAGTTTTCATGATGTTAGGTTATCGAGCGTGTACTTTGGTTGGACGAAGTGACAGCCCATTTTGGAGCAGCCAGGTAAGTAGTGGATGAGTGTTTGTTGCCTTCGGGCCTACACCATAGAACGGTAGGGAATAATTGTTTGTTTGCTATGTTTGTTTGTTACTATGTTTTACTTGGTGTCATGCATCGTGTGTCATGCATCATCGTTTTCTAACTACGAAACCACGTGTTTTGCATGCTTGAGTGGTGAGGATGAAATGTAAGATAAGAAAATTGATATGCAACTTGGTCTCTAGTCGAATAGCCTCGTCGGGCACGTGGCTCGCTGAGCACCCCGTGAGGTATTTTATTAGAGATGCTATGCAACTTGGTCTCGGGTAGAATAGTCCCATCGGGCACGTGGCTCGCTGAGCACCCCACGGGGGATTTTACTTGAGATGCTATGCTAATGTACGTAATGTGTCGTGAGTATGAATACCTCGATATGTTCGTGCCTGAAGGCACAATGAGGATTCTACGATCGATTGGGGGAGATTTGGTTGGCCGTCCAGGATTGTGCTAGGGCGTGTGCCTCCGGTCTTGCTCCGTGGGTCAAGGCGTGGCCGTCCAGGATTGTGTTAGGGCGTGTTCCTACTTGACTCACATGAAAGTGGAAGATAAATGTAACCAGAACGAGAAGAAAACAACGGAGGGTGTAGAAACTGCATATTAGGGTTGAGTCGAGCATTTGGTGTGTTATGTGCATTACTTCCCTACTTGCTAAGCGTTAGGCTTACCTTTTTGTGTTCTATGGTGTAGGTGGCGAGTTCATTACAGGTGAAGTTGATGTGACAGCCGAGGACTAGGCCGCAGTCGGAGGAGTACGGGGTGCGCCGGTGCAGGTTATTGTCGGGGCGTTTCGGCTACTTTCTTCCTCGGGAAGTGTTGGAGGTGAAGGTTTTCTAAGAATTTTTGTTTGAAATAACTTAGATTAAGTGGGGGATTTAGTACGTGTATTTGTAAATGTTTTTCGTAGTTATTTTTAAAGTTTTTAGTCGGTGGTATTGTGGATATTGGTTGTCGTATTTGGGAAGTTGAAAATATATATTTTCGTGTTTTGGTTTCAGGTTTCGGTTTAAAGAAATTTAGGCGTTACGCCGCCCGTTTTGGTTTTAAAACAATTAACGTCGGGTAATGTTTGCTATTTTTTTTAATTATCCGTTTGAAGTCGGTTTTCCACAAAGTTTACGCGATTTGAAGATTTATGTGTTGGGAGTGTATGGTAAAAATTTCGGAATTTTTGGAAGTGTTTAGTTTGGAGAAAATTGAAGAAAAATGTGTGAGGGTCGGCTGGGAGTTCAGGGGCGATCGCCAGCCAGCCTCTCTGGTACTGTAGCACCAGAGAGGGTGGCGATCAATCGCCACTGTTTTATAAAAAAAAACATTAAATTAATTTTAATTTTTTCAAATTTTCCTATTTCGATCTTGTTTTAACCCGACATTTTCTGACGCATTTTAACTGTATTTTGGGCACACTTTCTTACAAAAACTCGAGGGTTTGAAAAACCCGAAAACGAGTCGTAAAGTTTACGAAAATGATTTTAAACGCGGGTTTGGTTTGAAATGTGACGCACTGAGCCCAGGGCGGGTTCGGGGCGTTACACTATTAGAATAGCCTCGTTGGGCAAGTGGCTCGTTGGAGCACCCCGAGAGGGATTCTATTAGAATAGCCTCGTTTGGCTCGTGGCTCGTTGAGCACCCCGCGAGGGATTTTACTCGAGATGCTATGCTAATTTATATAATGTGTCGTGAGTATGAATGCCTCGACCTGTTCGTACTTGAAGGCACAATGAGGATTCTACGATCGATTGGGTAGATTCGTTTGGCCGTCCCGGACTGTGTTGGGACGTGTGCCTCCAATCTTGCTCCGTGGATCAAGGCGTGGCCGTCTTGGACTGTGTGGGGGCGTGTGCCTACTTGATTCACCTGAAAGTGAAAGACAAATGCAACCGAAATGAAAAGAAAATAACAGAGTGTGTAGAAACTGCATGTTAGGTTAAGTTAAGCATCTAGTGTGTTAATGTGCATTATTTCCCTACTTGCTAAGCATTAGGCTTACTTTTTGTGTTCTATGCTGTAGGTTGTGACGTGTTACAGATGAGCTCGACGAGGGAGCCAGTATTAGACGGCAGTCGGTTGCACACGGGGCACGTTTGTGCGGGCAGTGGTCGGGGCGCCTCGACCATGGTCTTCGGGGGAATGTAGGGCTTTGTATTTTGGTAGTTTATTGTAGATGTCTGGTTGTGGAAATGATGGGAATGTGTTACTCTTTTTGGTTGATGTTTTGACAGTTATGGTGTAGCTATTTGGATTTGTTGTATATAGTCATAGTTAAGGGTGATGTGTCGCCCTATACTATGGACTTTCTTCACTTAGGGATGTTCGTATTTTAGTTTCCCTCTTTTCTGCTATTTGGAGATTTCGTATGCTGGTTAGTTAAGTAAGAGTATTCTGAGTATTCTGGATCTGGTTGAGAATTTATTCATTTGCAGGTACCTAGCATTTTGGGAGGCGCCATTTTCAGGCGTTACTTTGTCAAAATTTTCGGAGAGAACGCTGTGGTGCTTAACGGTTAGGATTAAGGGAAATTAGTGAGTCTAGGCAGCTAGGTATGATATAAGAGAGCTTCGGGAGACTTAGCTTTAAATTCAGCTGTGTCAGTTTTATTTTATGTTTTGGGGGTTATTTTATGTTTTGGGGGTTGATGAAAATTTCTTTAAATTATGTTTAACGTGGGATTGGTTAGCAAAGTAGCACACCGAGCCGAGGTGGGTTCGGGGGCGTTACAGTTGAGGTGTCGACCTAGCTATAGAGGTGTCAACCTGTTTGGGCAGGTGTCGACCTGGTTGTAGGTGTGTCGACCAGTTTAATGTATAAACCAATAGGGGTGTCGACCTGGGCATGCAGGTGTCGATCCCTTCGTGTCAGGTGTCGACCCCTCCTGGCAAGTGTCGACCCCAAAGTTTAAACCAATGAAAACAGAGAGAAACGAGGAGTCGACCCGATTACACAGGTGTCGACCTCTCTTGGCATGTGTCGACCCCCAAGTTAAGTCTGTCGAAAACAGAGAAGAGTGAAGTGTCGACCGATCTCTTCAAGTGTCGACCAGCAGACATCCTTTTTGTTGGTTTCTTTTTTAAAAACTCAGATTAGCTTAAGCAACCCTACGAGTCTTCCAAGAACGAATGTTTTCCGCTACTAAGGTTTAACATTTTAAACGATGTCGCTCGAGGAATGAATAAAGTCATTAAATAAAGTAAAAAAAAAATATATGCTAAAAAGCTAAGTAAGTTAAGTACGTCAAGTTACGTGGGGACCCGCGAGGGTCGTCAGAGTGGAGCCCTAATATTATTTATCAGAAAGAAAGATGGGTCGATAAAGATGTGCATTGATTATAGAGAATTAAACAAAGTGATGATAAATAATAAGTACCTGTTACCAAGGATCGAGAACCTATTTGATCAACTCCAAGGTGCATGTGTATTCTCAAAGATTGATTTATGATCAAGATACTACCAAGAAACTCAAGTCCTAGAATATTCCAAAGACGGCATTTCAAACTCATTATCGTCATTATGAGTTCATGGTTATGTCCTTCCGTTAAACTAATGCGACTGCAACATTTATGTACTTGATGAATCATGTCTTCAAGGACTATCTAGACAAATTCATAGTCGTATTCATTGCTGATGTCTTGATCTACTCACATTAGAAGGATGAGCATATAGATCATTTGAAGATAATGTTTGAAATCTTAAAGGCGCACCAATTATATGTAAAAAATTTTAAGTGTGAATTTCGGCTTGATAGAGTCAACTTTTTAGGTCATGTCATCTCTAAGGATGGTGTTGCAGTGGATCAAACTAAAATTCAAGTAATATTGAATTGGCCACAACCGAGAAGTATTGGTGAAGTAACACCACACAAGTGGATGTATCACAAGTAAGTAATAGTGATAAGTAAGTGTCGCATCCCACGAGAATAAAATTATCGAGAATTATATCTAATCAAAGCAAAAATAATTGAAAATGAAGATTAATTTAGTACAATGAATTGAGTGAGAATTAGATAACCAAATCAGAACACAAACAAATTAGATAAGAAAATGAAAAGACAGAAACGTGGCTTAGATTTGATTTCCTCGTATATGAAATTTATTAACTATGCTATAGAGATGTTGTAGCAAACAAATTAGATTACTTAGAATATTTTTCATAAATTAAGCATTGTCATAGTTACTTGATTGACTCTTACAATATTTTTCTCATTACTTTATGAAAGCAAAATATTATAATGAACTTAATTAATGACAATTCTATTAGTCATGTAAAATTAATAATTTGATATGAAAATATTAAATTTTACATAATTCAATATATTTCCTAACTCATATTTACGGTCACGTATAATTGCAACCATAATATTTATCCATATTTTTCAACAGTGAATAAAATAAATAATAAAAAGTATATTGAATTATCTAAACAAGTTCATGTAACAAATCATAACAAAAGTAGATAAATTTACGTAATTGAGTACTATCTCCTCGTAGCCACTAAATATTTAACTTATGAAAGAAGAAAGGATCAACATATTAATCATAAAATAATCATTGAAAAACAAGAAAAATATGAAATTCTTCTCTACGATGCGATGTTGTGCGCGATGCTGCAGCAATGCTACGTTTTGATTCTATCATATTTTCTTCAAGAATCATTCTTATTCTCTGTTTAGCCCTTTTGGGCATTGTTTGACTCTCCTCTTCTCTAGCAGAAATCAACTCCTTTTAGAATAAAATTTCTTCTAAAAAATTTCTCTTTCCTTATCTTGTAACACCTGGAAATTTTGTTAAATATAACTTTAGATATCAAACATATTTATATCGATATTGCTACTTCTCTTTACTAATAGGATGTTTTGGAGAATTATTTCAAGTCCTAAGAATTTAAGTTTTAAAGATGTTATGAAATTAATTGAGTAAAAACTAAAATTAGAGGTAAAATCATAGGGAATATTTGTAACGCCCCCAAACCTGACCCGGCTCGGTACGCTACTTTGCTAAGCTATCCCGCCTTTAAAACGACGTTTAAAATAATTTTTAAAATTTTTTGACTCGGTTTTCAGGTTTTACGAACACTAGATTTTTGTTGGAAAGCGTGCTCAAAATACGTTTAAAATGTGTTGAAAAATGTCGGGTTAAAATAATTTGGAATAAAAAACAAATAAATTTTTTTTTAAAAACAAGTGGTGGCGATCGATCGGCGCAAATGCGCCGATCGATCGGCACCCTCTCGGGTGCTACAGTACCCGTGAGCATGCCGATCGGTGATCGATCGCAGCTGGCGCATGTTCGATCGCTGCTCGCGGCGCCCTGCGCGCCCTATGTGTGCCCAACACGCCCCAGCGCCCGCCCCTTCCGACCTTCACCTCTTTTCCTCCACTTTTCCCCTAGCCAAACACCTCAAAAATTCTAAAATTTTAACCGTACATTCCCGACACCCTAACCTTCATGTCCCGTAAAAATTTTAGAAAACTGACTTAAAACGGATAATGGGAAAAATAGAGAACGTAAACCCAACATTATTTATTTTAAATCAAAACGGGTGGCATAACGCCTAAAAATCTATAAACCAAAACCTGAAACCGAAACCGGAAAACATATAGTTTCAAACTACCAGTATGTATACCCAAACCAGTTCTCAAAATCACTGTTCACAATAATCCAAAATACTTACAAAACTATCTACATAAAACTCCCACAAAATACCAGAGGAAAACAATGGTCAAGACGCCCCGACAATAGCCCTGCACTGGCGTACCCCGTACTCCTCCGACTGCTGCCTAGTCCTGGGCTGGCTCCTCTATCTCACCTGTATAAAACTCGTCACCTACACCATAGAACACAAAAAGTAAGCCTAACGCTTAGCAAGTAGGGAAATAATGCACAGTACATAAACACATGCTCGACTCAACCCTAACATGCAGTTTCTACACACTCTGTTGTATTCATTTCATTCTGGTTGTATTTATCTTTCACTTGCGTGTGAATCAAGTAGGCACACGCCCCAACACAATTTAGGACGGCCACGCCTTGACCCACGGAGCAAGATCTGAGGCACACAACCTAAACAATCCGAGACGGCCATACCGAATCTCCTCCCATCGATCATAGAATCCTCAGTGTGCCTTCAAGCACGAACAGGTCGAGGCATTCATACTTCCGACACGTTACGTAATTTAGCATAGCATCTCTAATAGAATCCCTCTCGGGGTGCTCCAGCGAGCCACTTGCCCGACAAGGCTATTCTACTAGAGACCAAGTAGCATATCCATTTTCTTTATCTTCTTACATTTCATCCTCACCACTCAAACACGCCAAACCCGTGGTTTCGTAGTTAGAAAACAATGATGCATGACACACGATGCTCGATTCAAAACAAAACACAACAAACAAGCAATCAATCTCTACCGTCCCATGGTGTAGGCCCGAAGGCAACAAAACACGCATCCACTACTTACCTAACTGCTCAGTTTTAAGTTGCTCACTTCGTCCACTAATATACTCGCTTGATCACCTAACAAATAAGGAAAATTCACTTAGTAACAAACTAAGGGATTCTCAAGAAATCAACTAAACCAAACTAACACTAACTTTTCAACCTAACTCTTTAAATCTGATTTTTACTACAATTTATACCGTCCAAGTTCAAACGGCCATAACTTTCTCGTTTTTCAACGGATTTTGACGTGCCACCCTAATTCGTAAACCTCTACACGTCTACTATCCATTGAAATCCTCAAATTAACCAAACAACCAACTTGGCCAAACCAAAATTAAAAAACAGAACCGGCACACTTTGAGTTAAAAACTGGTTTTTCACAACTTACTTCCAATCTTCCATTTCTCTCTAAAAACCACTTAAAACATCAAATTTGGAAAGAAATCTAACATTTAAACCCAATTTTTTGGACCTCATGGTAAACCCTAACCAAAACCCACAAAACTACACCAAAATCACCACAAACTAACCCTAAAATGTATTAAACTAAAACCCCAATAAATTTACCTTGAAAACACCTTGGAAAATTGAAGAAAGGGGAGAGGAAGAATCAGCTATGGAGGATGAGGGTTTGGGAGAAAAAAAAAACGTGGGAGAGAAAGTGAAAGAGAAGAAAAATTTTCAAACCATTAAAACCTCCCTTTTTTTTCTTCCTTTTAATTTTCTCCACCCAAAATTTTAAAATTGCAAAGCAAACCCTCCCTTTTGTTCTTCCAAACACCAACGTGAAATGAACATTTAATTCCCACTTTTTATTCTTTTATTTCATTTAAATTTCCTTTGACTTTTCAACAACAATTTCTATTGGTTGTATGCTCATTTGACTTTTCAACACCTTTGTTTTTACTTCTAATTTCATAAACTTCTTCACCCTTTCTCTTCCAACTTTATATACCAATACAACTTGCTAGAAAATATTATAATTAACCTTAAACTCTCCTAATAGTCTAATCTAAAGGCTACAAAATTTTTACGGGTGTTACAATGTTCCCTGGAATATTCCTGATCGCTCGACACTTGTAGGTGTCGACAAGTGTCCATACAAGAACTTTAGTGGTTTGATGAGTGTGAAGAAAGTTTTTAAGAACTGAAGCGAAAGTTGACTACAGCCCCGATATTGACGCTTCCATTGGAGAATTGTAAGTATACAGTTTATTGTGATGCCTCGAAAAATGGGCTAGGATGTGTATTTATGCAGAAGGGTAAGGTAATTGTGTATGTTTCCTAGTAGTTAAAGGAGTATGAACGCATTTATCCAACGCATGACTTGGAATTAGCAGTATTGGTGTTTGCGCTAAAAATATGGAGGCATTATCTTTATGGTCTACAATGTGAAATTTTTACGGTCCACAAAAGCTTGAAATATATCTTTACTCAGAATATGCTAAGCATGAGGCAAAGGCGAAGGTTGGATTTTGTCAAGGATTTTCAAATATCACTCGAGAAAATCTAGGTGGTGGCGGATGCATTAAGCAGAAAGAATATCTTGATACACTCTTTATTGCCAAGTTACCTTTGACTCTTCAGTCCGAGATTCATAAAAGTGGATTATAGCTAATTGCTTTACCAATTACCATTTATGCTTTCAGCTATGACATTGACGCCTACGATATTTGAAAATATTAAGGAAGCACAATGGAGCGATCCTAAGTGTGTAAGCCTTTAATCGAACAAGGCCTTGATTGATCAGTCAAATTATTCTTTTTCTACGGAGGGGATACTAAAAATTAAAGGCAAATGATATGTCCCAAAGGATAAGAAACTACAATGAGAAGTATTGGCAGAAGTACATTCCCCAACTTTCTCGATTCACCCAAGAAGTACCAAGATGTATAGAGATCTAAAGCAACATTATTGGTGGCCTAATTTCAAAAACAATGTTGCTGAGTGTAACGCGCCGAACTCGCCCCGGCTCGGTTCGCTACATTGCTAACCCAAACCGTGTTTAAAATGACTTTTAAAATAATTTTCGTAAAATTATTGACTCGGTTTTGGGTTTTTTGAACCCTCGAAAAATATTGTAAAACATCCCAAAATACGTTTAAAATGCCTTGAAAAATGTTGGGTTAAAATAATTTAGAAATAGGAAAATTTTAAAATAGGTGCTACAGTGCCCGAGTTTCTCTCGGTGGCGATCAATCGCCGCTCAGCGGCGATTGATTGCCACCCTCTTGGGTGCTACAGTGCCCGAGAGGCTGGCGATCGCGATCAATCGCCTCTGCCAATCGCGCCCTGCGCGCGCGCCCTGCGCTGCCCCACCCGACCTTTAGCACTTTTCCTTCACATTTCTCCGAACCAAACACTTCCAAAAATTCTAAAATTTTTACCATATACTCTCGACACCCCAACCTTCATGTCCCGTAAAAATTTTAGAAAACCGACTTAAAACGTTTAGTAACAAAAATAGAGAAGGTAAACCTGACATTCTTGATTTTAAAATCAAAACCAGCGGCGTAACGCCTAAAATTCAATAACCAAAACTTGCAATTAAAATCGAAATCCAACCAGTTTAAAATCCCAAATACATACACCCAATATCCACAACACAACCAACTTCCAAATCTCCAAAATAGTTACGAAAATATTTATAAATACGACGTACTAAAACTTCCACTTTTTCTCAAAACCAACATGTACAAAACATTAACCATTAACACTAAAACATTCACCTCCCACACTACCCAAGGAAGACAGTGGTCCAAACGCCCCGACAATAGCCTGCACCGGCAGACTCCGTACTCCTCCGACTGCAGCCCAATCCTCAGCTGTCTCATTTACCTCACCTGTATAGAACTCGTCACCTACACCCCAAATCACAAAACGTAAGCCTAATGCATAGCAAGTAGGGAATAACAAATGCGACAACACAATGCAATCAACCTAACACATGCAGTTTTTACCACTCAGTTGTGCTTATTTGCTGTTCATTGCTTAATCGTTTCATAAGCCGTGTGATTTGAGTAGGCACACATCCTATAACCGTCTAGGACGGCCACACTCAAAACCACCAGAGCAAGACCAGACAGCTCTCATCCCATAACTGTCTAGGATGACCATACATGATCTCCCTCGTCGATCGTAGAATCCTATAACGTCTAGGAATTCATACTCTCGACCATTACGTATTTTAGCCAATCATCCATCATAGAGATCCCCTCGGGGTGCTACACTTCATCACGTAATCCCAACAAGGCACACTCATCCAGATTCCGTATTTTAGCCAGTCACCTCTCGTAGAGTGCCCTCCGGGGTGCTACACTCCAGCACGTAATCCCGACAAGGCACACTACTCAAGATGCTCTTTACAATTTACTTTATCTGATTACGTTCACGCTCACAACCAAACCATGCAAGAAACTTGTATTTTCGTTTAACTGAAAACCATGATGCATGCCAATGAATATGCAACCAAACACAACACGAAATAAATAACCCTACCGTTCTATGGTGTAGGCATGAAGGCGAAGAAATAGCTACCACTACTTACCTGGTGTCTCGGCACGTTCTCGCTCACTCCGTCCGACCAAATTAAACGCTCAATCACCTAAAATAATGGAAACTTAACTTAGTAACACTCTAAAGGATTCTAAAGAAATCACCAAACATTAACTTTTCAACCTAAAGCCACCAAACCCGATTTTTACACAATTTTCTACTGTCCACCTTTAAACGGCCATTTACTTTCTCGTTTTTCAATGGATTTTGACGTGCCACCCTAATTTGGAAACCTCTACACGTCTACTATCCATTGAAACACTCAAATTAACAAACAATTCACTTAGCCAAACCAAAAATTCCAAAGACAGAATCGGCCACCAAATGTTCCTAAACTGGTTTTTGTGTAACACTTCTCCAATCTTCACTCTAACCACTCAAACCACCTAAACTATCCATTCAACAACTAAATCATCACATTTGGAATGAAAACAAGAATTTGAACCCCAATTTTCGGACTCCATGGTTAGGGTTTTCCAACCCCTAACCAAATCCAATCAAAACACACTAAAACCACCAAAAACCAACCCTAAAATGTATCTAACTAAAACCCTACATAATTTTACCTTAAAAACACCTTGAAAATGAAGTAAAGGAGAGGAGGAAGGGCGGCTATGGAGGAGAGGAGAGAAATCGTGGAGGATGAGGGGAAAGAGAAGAAGAAATAACCTTTTAACCTAACCATTTTCCCACTTTTTATTTCCTTCCCCATAAATCTTTAAAATTCCAAATCACCCTCACCTTTTGCTCCTTTTTCTTCCAACGTGAATGCTTCTTTTAATCCCTCATTTTCCATTCTTTTATTTCATTTACATTTTCTTTGAATTTTCTTATTGGTGGATATGCAAACATTTGACTTTTCAAACCCTTTGGTTTGAATTGTCAAACTACTTTTCTTCCCTTTCTCTTCCACTTCAATGCACAACATTAATCTTGAATAATTAAACTCTCCTAACACGTCTATCTTAAGGCTACGCACGTTATATAAATATTTCGGGTGTTACACAAAGTATGTGGAGCTATGTTTGATCTGCCAACAAGTTAAAGTAGAGCATTAAAGGCTAGTAGGGACGTTACAGTCTGTACCGATACCTGAGTGGAAATGGAAAAAAATTGTAATGGATTTTGTTGTCAATTTGCCAAGAACAATGATAGGACATTGATGCGATATGGGTGATTGTAGACAAGTTAACAAAATCGGCTCACTTTTTGCCTGTGAAGATAACTGATTAAATGAACAAATATGCAAAAATTTATATTCAAGAGATCGCACGACTGCATGGAGTACCGATCTCGATTGTCTCAGATCGTGATTCACGATTTAGCACCGTCTTTTGGAAGAGCTTACATATGGCTATGGGTACTAAATTGAGTTTCAACACAGTTTTTCACCCTCAGACCAATGGGTAGAGCGAGAGGACGATTCAAATATTGAAAGATATGCTCTGAGATTGTGTGCTCGAGTTCCAAGTTAATTGGAGAAAAATACTGCATTTTGTTGAATTCGCTTACAACAATAACTATCAGGCTATTATTGGGATGACACCATACAAGACTTTATATGGAATGAAATGCAGATCTCTGCTATATTGGGACGAGGTAGGAGAAGCTTACTTGGTCCTAAAATTGTGCAGCAAACAGCAGATACAGTGGCCCTTATCAAGCAAAGGATATTAGTTGCTTTATGCCGATAGAAAAGTTATGCTTACCATAGACGAAGGGAGCTAGAGTTCGAGTAAGTTGATATAGTATTCTTAAAAGTTTAACCATTCAAAGGAGTCATAAGATTTTCTGGGAAAGCTAAGTCCGAGATAAGTCGGACCTTTTTTCTATTATCGAGAAAATGGGGAAAATAGCTTATAAGCTTAAGTTGACAATTTCTATGAAGGAAATACATGACGTATTTCAGGTGTCAATACTAAAGAACTGTATTGGTCACACATCTTAAAATTGTGATGGAAGAAAATATGGAAGTCCAACCAACGTAAAGTTATGAGGAGAAACCGATACGGATTCTGATTCAAAGACCAAGGAACCTTGACACAAAAAAAATTCATTAGTAAAGGTTTTATGGCAGAATAACAAAATGGAAGAGGCAACATGAGAAAAACAGCAAGATATCGATGAAAGATATTCGAAACTACTTTGTGAAGCGAAATTTTAGAACAAAATTTAATTTAACGAGGGGAGAATTTACTACCCGAAAACTCCATTAAATGTAACTTTGAATATAGAGACGTATTTATGTTTGTATTACTATTTCTTTATTAATGAAGTAGTTTGGAAGATATTTTATTGTCATAAAGTTTTAAGGATGCAAAGGGTGTTATGAAGCTAATTGAGTAAACAACTGAAACTAAAGGCAAAATTAAAAGAAATAATCCACATCGGTCGACACTTTAAACAGATCGGTCAAACCTAGGCAAAAATTTCAGTGAACAAAAAAACAGCAAGGTTGAAGTGTCAATCAAATGAAATAGCAGTCGACTGGCCAATCGACTGCACCAAGGGAAAAAGCTTCCAAAAGAAGGAGTCGACGTTCGTGTGTCCCATGTCAAGTAGTGGTTGATTGACTTTAATGATGTGTCGACTGATAACGCAGGAAATCACATATTTATACAAAAAAACTAACCCTAAACACATATTATTTCGACCCAGAGTCGCCAGCTGCCTCTCAGCCACTCTCAAGCTCCATCAACATGAGCCTATTTCATGATGAAATTGAGTAGGAAACGATCCCAAAATGGTCATAAAAGTAAAAAGGATTTATTAGGGTTTTCGTCGCAATCTTAACTAATACGCTAACATATGAGAATTTAGTACTGTTCACTTAGCCAAAAAGAACACAGAGCCTTAGCCGATCGATTGGCACAGTACTGTAGCTATAGTACAGTTCATTAAAAAAAATAGTTTTAAACATGTTTCAACCCGACGTTTTACGATACTTCCCAAACGTATTTTTTGAACGTTTTTCCACGTATTTCAAATGATTTAAACGACTCAAAAACTGAGTCAATTTTTTACCGAAAACAATTTTAGCCTCCGTTTTAAGTTGTACGAAAACGAAAAATTTTATGTCAAAAAGTCAAGTCTAAGTAAAGTCAATTCCCGTGGCGGCCCTATGCGAATGGGGTCGTTATAAGCAATGATATCAGAGCACCCGGGTTTTAAAAGCAATTCTGTAGACTGTCTGATTGCACAACCCGTCACGTGAGATCGCTCCAACAACTGTAAGTGTTTAAGTTTAAGTTAAAATTTGAGTTCATTATTAAGTTATTAAATGTACAGAAATTTCAATATGCCGAGAGAACCAAGAAGAGAAATGGACAGCAGAGATAGCACTATCGATCGACTGACGTCTCTGGTGGAAATGCAATCCCTGTTACTGGCTAGGATGATGAATAGAAATGACCAGGATAATGGAAACAACAACAACCACACAAATGCTCCATGCGATACTAGTGGGGAAAGGTTCCGGTGGCTCCAACCGCTAATGTTCGACGGACAATTGACGGACCCAACTCACACCGAGGATTGGATTCGGACGATAGAAATAATGTTTAATTATGCGGAGGTGGAAGAAAATAGGAAGGTTGCATGTGCCGTATTCCACCTCACCAAGGATGCGGGGTTTTGGAGGAACACTATTCAGATGACTATTGCGGCAGTGAAGATGACATAGGATGGATTCAAGGGGGTTTTCTACGAGAAGTATTTCGACTGTAGTGTGAGGAAGAGCAAACTGATTGAGTTTTCTCAGCTACGACAATATGGATCAGTAACCGAGTATGTCTGCAAATTTGAGTCTCTATCCCGCTACGCTACCCCCTTGGTGGACACTGAGGAGAATAAGGTGCATCAGTTTGCCCAGGGGCTGAAGATGGATATTTTATGAGGAGTTACGACGGCAGGATTCGATGAGGTGCCATATACCAAAGTTGTAACACCTGAGTTAACGGCCAGGTGATTTTCCTAACTGTATTAACAGTCATGAATATTTAATCTTTGCAGTTTTGGACTTTATACCAAGAGTAATTAATTTCATGTGGATTTAAACTAGGTTGGGTGACAAAGTTGTAATAATGGAGGGTGATGACCAGTATATAAAGAAAAAGGAAATGTTTTAAACCTCACTTAAACCACTATAGTCGACACCTTCCTTTTCGGTGATTTCTTCTCTCCCGAGCTCTTGCTCTCTGCTTTCGGCATACTCTCTTCGACGATCGGTTTCTCTAACTACTCTGTGCCCGAGGTATGCAATAGACAATGTAGCTATCTATTAGCTTGTTAGCCCTGCTTTCTACTCGGCATTGGAGTTTTGGACTTTCCAATGGCCGACTAATAATAAGAACATTTGAAATCTGAGAGTGGGAATGCTTTTATCAAATCGATTCTGGACATTTAAAACAACCACCTCTGAGTTATCGATAATCGAATCCATCTGTTTTGGTTTTGGATTTCAAACTGCACAGGGTATTAGACTAAGGATTCAGGAATGACTTTAACTATTAAATCTTAGGATAACTTGAGATTAGAACTATTAGGATTTTGTTTTAACTACTGCAATGTAAATGTTTTAGGTGAAGAGGTTTGAGGAGAAAGGAGTTCAAAGTGCTAAGGAGACCAGGTAAGTGAATGTATAGGATTTCCGGCCAATAGGGCCCTACATCACAAGGATGCTAGATAGTAACTGATATGACGATTAGAGGTTATTATGCTACAGTCAAGTACTTATGTTGACGTTTAGTTTAATGGTAAGTTTTCATACTGGATGAATGTTCTGTTCTGTAGCCTGAATGAGTTAAGAATCCCCATGTTCATGCATTATCAATGTTTTATGCACATGAAAATGTTTTAAAAGCATGTTTTCTCATGAACAAGATAAGATGATAAAATCCCTGCAACGTGGTTGAGTGAGGGTTGGGGGCGGTTCGGCGTATGTCACAGTCCAAAGAAGGACATATGAATACGACCCGCAGTAGGGACCATGATCAAACTCACTGTCGAACCCCCTTTACCGGCACAAATTCTCTCTCATTCCACACAACGTAACTGATGAATACGAACAATGAATATGAACAATGATTATGAACAAAGATTATGAATGATGAATATGATTCATGATTATGGATGATGAATATGAACAATGATTATGAACAATGATTATGAATGATGAATATGATTCATGATTATGGATGATGATTATGAACAAGAAAAGATTTATGACCATGTACTTCTCTGGATTATGCATTCATGCATTCATGTTATTGTTGCATTCCTTACTAAGCATTAAGCTTATAGTTGAACCTTATGATGTAGGTGAAGAGTTAATAGGTGAGGATTCCCAATTCCAAGAGAACGTTTAAAGCTGGTTGCTGGGGGATGCTCAGCGTGACAGTGCAAGGTTGGATAGGCGATTATGTTCCCTGGTTATGCTCATAGTAAGTCAAAAAAGTTTATAATGAACAGATGACTAAGTAGAACAGAAATTCCTATAACAATGAGATTCTGATTTAAAGGGGTTGTCTTAGAGTCTGAATACGATTTTAAGGATTATTGAACGGTTTGTTTTGCTTAAGCCTTCCGCTATGCGTATTTTGGATGAGTTTATGATTCTTACTCCTTGAGGTTTATAGTTACTAAGTTATGATTCGGGTGAGTTGTAGTATTTTCTATTGGATGAAGTTGTTGATGATTATAGTGTTTTCCTGCCGTGTGATAGAAGCTGGATAAGGCAATCATCCGGCTGACGTCATCGGCAGATGTAGAGTATTTAGGTTACCAGATGATGTAAGTGTTATTTCATCGCCCAGTGACCGGTAGATGTAGAGTGATTAAGCCATCGGACGACGAAAATGTTATTTTGTCGTCTAGCGATCGGCAGATGTAGAGTGTTTAAGCCATCGGCAGATGTAAGTACTATATTGTCGTCTAGCCATCGGCAGATGTAAGTACTATATTGTCGTCTAGTGATCGGCAGATGTAGTGTAATAAAGTCACCGGATGATGAGGATGTTATTTGTCGTTTAGTGACCGGGTCATGTTTTAATTATTCACGTGAGAAGCACATGTTCACCTGATGATGTCCCCTTATTTCACCGGATGATGTAAAGAGTCTCTTTACCAGATGATACGGACATAGTTTATTCGTCTAATGACCAGTAGATGTGGTTTATTCCTCTATCGGTAGATGCAGTCTAAAGTTTAAAGTTTTCCTTCACCAGCCAAACACATTGCACTGCCGTCGGCAGATGTGTAAAGTATTCCTTTGCCGAATGATGCCTAGCGAATTATGTACGACATTTTTGAGTTAAGTTATGTTTCAAAAAATATATTACCGAAATGAGTGGAATGTGAACAATATGAATTAAACGATTAATAAAGACATGGATTATGTGACGATTCCCTCGGGTCGTTACAATTATGGTATCAGAGCAAAACCGGGTTCTAAAACCGATTCTGCAGACTGCCTTCCAGCACTGACTGTCACATGAGCACACTCCAGCAACTGTAAGTATTTATGATTTCAGTAAATGTCACTAAGTTAAGATGAATCTATAATTATTTGTCTAGGAATCCCAAAATGGTTAGAGGTCAGCAAAGAGAGACCAATGAGGATAGCAATGCCATTGCTCAGTTGACAGAGTTGGTCATGCGCCAATCTCGCCAGATCAAACAACTGATGACTGCTAGAGAGGAACAAGGCAACTCCAGTACTAATGCAACTCATGATCATGGGGGTGAGCGTTTCCACCGGCTTCGACCCCCGGTATTTAATGGACATATTTCAGATCCTATTTATGCTGAGGAGTAGGTTCGAAAGATAGAAGACATGTTTAAGTACGCAAAGGTTGATGAAGGAGATAAGGTCACATATGCTGTTTTTCATTTGGAATTGAGTGCAAGGCATTGGTGGGATTCAATCCAGAACACCGCTAATGCCGGAGCTATGACCTGGGAAATGTTTAAGACTGCCTTCTTTGACAAGTACTTCAATAGGACTGTTCGGGCCAATAAGAAGAAGGAGTTCATGAATCTGCGACAAACTGGCTCTGTGATGGATTACATATGCAAATTCGATGCTTTATCATGGTTTGCTCCCCGAATGATAGAGGATGAAGAGGACAGGATTTACCAATTTGTTCAAGGACTGAATCCGAGTTTGTACATGAAAGTAAAGACTGCTGGGATACACAATGTACCTTATGGTGAAGTGACGGCTAAGGCCTTGGAGCTGGAAGAGGCGGAAATGACAGCATATGCACAGCGTGAGCAGCCAAGAAAATTCACGAAGGAAACTCAGCCGCCACCACGTCCGAATAAAGGATGGCAGCCGCAATAGAACAGGGGACCACCACAACAACAACAAGGTATAAAGAGACCCTTCAATCCAAATGATGATCAGGGAAAAGGAAAGCGACCAATGGCCCTTCTATGCCCCACCTGTCAGAAGAACCACCCCGGCGAATGCAAGTTGCGTTCCGGCCGCTGTTTCAGATGTGATAAGGTTGGACATATAGTCAGAGACTACCCCATGCCGCCAGATCCGAACCGTGCAAGGGTAGCACCTAGAGTCTATGCAATGATGTAGGATGAGGAAGCCGTGCAGCACACAGTCATAACAGGTACCATTATGATCTGTGGTTTTGCTGCTTACACACTTATAGATACTGGAGCCATGCACTCGTTTATATCAACCCTGTTTGTATGCAATCACAACTTAGAACTTTTACCAGCCGAAAGACCATATAATGTTATGTTACTATCAGGGAAGTCCCTACATTCAGAACAGATTGTTAAAGGTGATGTTGTGTCCTTAGGAAGTAAGAAACTATATGTAGAACTGATTGTAATTGACATGAAAGGGTATGAGGTGATATTAAGAATGGATTGGTTATTTAAGCATTATGCCACAATAAGTTGTAGATCTGGGATGGTTGATTTTTCGACCCCCAAATGGTGATCATTATTCCTTCCAAGCTATTCCTAAGATAAGCAAAATACCGATTATATCCTCACTAGAAATTACCGGTTACTGAAAAATGGTTGTGAGAGTTACTTAGCTAGCATAATGGATGTTCGGGTGAAGAATAAGATAGAGTTACAAGATATCCCCATAGTCAGAGAGTTCCCTAAGGCATTCTTGGATGATTTGCCAGGATTACCGCCCGATAGAGAAATAGAATTTGTAATAGATACGTACCCTAAGGCCTTACCCGTATCTAAGAATCCTTATCGGATGGCACCTGTTGAGCTAAAGGAGTTAAAAGTCCAACTACAGGAATTAGTAGACAAAGGATTTATACGCCCTAGCAGTTCCTCTTGGGGTGCACCTGTCTTATTCGTCAAGAAGAAAGATGGTTCCCTTAGAATGTGCATAGACTATAGGGAGCTAAATAAGTTGACAATCAAGAATAAGTACCCCTTACCTCGGATTGATGATTTGTTTGACCAATTGCAAGGAGCAAAGGTGTTTTCAAAAATAGATTTACGTTCGGGTTATTACCAACTGAAGGTTAAGGAAGGAGATATACCAAAGACAGCCTTCAGAACTCGTTATGGACACTACGAATTCTTGGTCATGTCATTTGGATTGACCAATGCACCTGCAGCCTTTATGGACTTAATGAATCGAGTGTTTCGTGAGTATTTGGACAAATTTGTAATCGTGTTCATAGATGATATCCTGATATACTCACGGACTGAAGCTAACCATGCAGAGCATTTAAGAGTAGTCTTGACAACATTGAAGGAGCGCCAGCTCTATGCCAAATTGTCCAAGTGTGAATTTTGGTTGGACAAGGTTAATTTCCTTGGTCATGTAGTTTCTGCTAATGGCATATCAGTGGACCCGACCAAAATTCAGGCAGTAGAGGATTGGCCACAACCAAGGAATGCCAGTGAAGTCCGCAGTTTCCTTGGATTGGCAGGCTATTACAGAAAGTTCATCAAAGGATTCTCTATGATAGCTAAGCCTCTGACGAATTTGACAAAGAAGGACAATAAGTATTCTTGGACCGAAGCTTGTGAGGATAGCTTCCAGACATTGAAGGTGAAGTTAACAACAGCCCCGATATTGACCCTTCCAACCGAAGAAGGAAAGTTTAGCGTATTTTATGATTCATCAAAAGTTGGTTTGGGCTGTGTTTTGATGCAAGAAGGCAAAGTTGTAGCGTATGCCTCTAGGCAATTAAAGAGTTGTGAACAGAACTACCCCACCCATGATTTAGAATTAGCCGCTGTTGTTTTTGCTTTGAAGATATGGAGACACTACTTATATGGACAGCAGTGTGAAGTGTTTTCTGACCATAAAAGTCTGAAGTACCTCTTTACACAAAAGGAATTGAACATGAGGCAGAGGCGTTGGTTGGAATTTGTTAAGGATTACGACTTTGAGATCAAGTATCACCCGGGCAAGGCTAACTGTGTAGCTGACGCATTGAGCAGGATGTCAATAACAATGCAACCCGTTGTATCAACTATGTCTATACCTTTGAGGACAGAGATTCAGAAATTGGAGTTGGAGATAGTTCCAGAGTTGTCAGCTTTGCTTGCAAATTTGACCATTCAACCGACGGTTCTGGAAAAGATCAAAGAAGCACAACAGAAGGACTCAGAGGAGAATAACAGTATGATGAACAAGGTGAAGGACACCACCTCCGAGTTTAGTCTTTCCAAGGATGGGATTCTGAGGTTTAGAAATAGATGGTATGTCCCTAATAATGAAGGATTACATAAATTGATCTTGGCTGAGGCGCATTCGTCTCCCTTTTATGTACATCCTGGCAGCACCAAGATGTATCGAGACCTGAAGTCACTCTATTGGTGGCCAAACTTAAAGAGAGATGTTGCTAAGTATGTAGAGTCATGTTTGGTTTGCCAACAAGTTAAAGCCGAGCACCAACGTCCAGGAGGTACCCTTCAGCCTTTACCTATTCTCGAGTGAAAGTGGGAACACTTAGCTATGGATTTCGTTGTAGGATTACCTAAGACAACTAAGGGACATGATAGTATTTGGGTTGTGATTGATAGATTGACGAAATCAGCCCATTTCTTACCAGTAAGGACAACCTACTCGATGGACCAGCTTGCTGATCTTTATGTACAAGAAGTTATTAGGTTGCATGGAATCCCTGCATCTATTGTCTCTGATCGTGACCCCAGATTCACCTCGAGATTTTGGCAAAGTTTGTGTAACGCCCCGAGTTTTCTGAACCCAGTTTGTTACTCGTAAACTCGGATATTACTAAAAAAAAAACTTGGACCGAAATTTAAACTTCCTTCGAAATTCAAATTTTAACGTTTGATAAAGCATGAAAACTTGCAGTGGAAATCTTTGAGCAAAATAGAGTTGAGCAAAACTATGTAACAGTGTTTGAATGACCACATAAAATATTAAGAAAATAATTCAACAGGAAGGGATGAAAGTTTAGGCGTGAAATACTTGAAATTTATGAAAGTCAAACACATCATCCGAAGAACGAAGTCAACCGGAAGGAACTGACGTAGAAAACAGAAGGCTTTTCCCTGATAACAAAATGACAAAGTTTCGACTACATCATCCGGTCACAAAACGACAAGATACATCCTACATCTACCGGTGACGTCAGCCAGATGATTTCCTCATCCGATCGACTTTACTCTATATCCACCGGTGACGTCAGCCGGATGATTTCCTCATCCGATCGACTTTACTCTATAACCACCGACCGCAAAACGACAAAAAGTCCTACTTATATCTTCAGATAGACGACAGAACAGCAACTCAACTACTCCATGCTACGCAAACACAACTCTAATTACAGAAATGAAATTACTCACATTACTGAAATCATTCAAATACCATTCTAACAAATGCATTACTTAAAACAATCCAGCAAGTGCCATCGTCAAATCTCGGCAGAATACCATTATCAGAAAAATTCAAAACATTTTCAAAACATTGAAACAACCACTGTCATGAGGACTCAACCTATTCAAATCAAAACGTTGTCAACTTCACCTTTACTCCAACAGACATCAGTTAAACTGCCTCATCAAATACCAGGTCCGTGGCATGAGTGTGCTCCCCCAACCAGCCTATCCTTCAATGAACTCAGAAGGCTCACCTGCTGTAACTTCTCCACCTACATCACAAAACTCATCTATTAGCCTAATGCTAAGTAAGTAAAGCAGTAATGGAATGAAATGCTGAAACATAAATTCCTAAACATGCAATTTCTACTTTCTCATCTCAGTTGCAATCACATACGTTCATAAGCTGATCTGATCCATCGGTTCCCTTGGGAAGTGGATCAATTTTCCCAAGGTCATACATCCTCTACTCGATTAAATGGCGGATTAGTTCCCTTAATAGCCGAACTGATCCCTCTGTTCCCTTGGAAGTGGGATCAATTCTCCCAATGTCATACATCCTCTACTCGATTAAGGGGCGGATTAGTTCCCTTAATAGTTTGTCTGTCACATACAGTTCATACTTCACTATTCGTACATGGAAATTCATTTTCGTAATCTTTCAAAAACATGATGCGTGACATACAGAATCATTCTTAATATGCATAACCCTACTGTTTTGTGATGTAGGCCTGAAGGCACATGCATACTTTACTTACCTGGTCTCCTGGAAATCGTTCGGTTTCAACTACTCTGGAAACCCTGCTCACCTAGCGTCATAAGCAAAAATACCGATTAGATCACCACTAACCTTATCCTAAATCGTTCTGAAACCTAAGGGGCTCGTTTGAAATCTCTAATCATCATACACTCTCGGCTCAATACTAAAATCGAACTCAACTCACTCGCAGTATTATCAAAATACGCGCATTACACTATCTCTGCTATCTAGCCACTAAAATCTCGAGAAATAAAATGGAAAACTCACGTAGTTTGAGGAATGAGGATCGGAGAGGGAAATCGCTTGGAGCTCTGCTGTGCTTGAGCTGAATACCAAGAAGGAAAATGAGGGAAACAGTGGCAGCTAAACCTCATTAAACCCTCCATTAAATACGTTATCCATTTATAAAATTGCTAATTACCCTTTTGTCCTTACATAGTTATTAACTAACCTAATCACTTTCTCCCTCAATTCTTCCATAAAATTAACACATTATAATTGGCAATTAAATTTGGTTTAATAGAGCCGGGTGCTACAATCTACCCTCCTTAAAAGAATTTTGTCCTCAAAATTTAGTATCTGAATAATTCCGGATATTGGTCCATCATGTCTTGCTGGCGCTCCCAAGTTGTCTCCTCAATATTATGGTTGTGCCATAAGACCTTTACCAGTGGAACTTCTTTGTTGCGTAATACCTTCACTGCATAATCTAAGATTCTTACTGGTTTCTCCTCAAATGCAAGAGTAGGAAGGACTTCGATACTCTGCTGTTCTATAATCTGTGAAGGATCTCTAACACATTTCTTTAGCATGGAAACATGAAACACATTATGAATTCCCTCTAGAGAGGCTGGTAACTGAAGTTGATATGCTGACTTCCCAATTCTCTTCACGATTTGAAAAGGTCCAATATATCTGGGGTTCAACTTGCCTCTTTTCCCAAATCTCACAACTCCTTTGAAAGGCGACACCTTAAGGAAAACCTCATTACCGACATCAAATTCTAATTCTCTTCGTCTTTTGTCTGCATAGCTTTTCTGCCGGCTTTGAGCTGTTAAGATCCTCTGTCGGATAAGAGCAATCTTTTCCACTGTCTGTTGCACAATGTCAAGACCAATCAACTGTGCTTCTCCAACTTCATCCCAATATAATGGAGATCTGCACTTACGCCCATATAATGCCTCGTATGGTGCCATGCCTATTGTTGCTTGAAAACTGTTATTATAAAAGAATTCAATCAATGGTATATACTTACTCCAAGAACCCTGAAATTCCAGCACACATGCACGAAGCATATCCTCCAACGTTTGGATAGTTCTCTCGGATTGTCCATCAGTTTGAGGATGAAAGGCTGTGCTAAAACTAAGCTGTGTTCTCATAGCCTTGTGTATACATTTCCAAAACTTAGATGTAAATCTAGAGTCTCGGTCTGAAACTATGGTGCTTGGAACTCCATGCAGTCTAACAACCTCGTGCACATACAACTCAGCCAATTGATCCATCGAGTATGTTATCTTTATTGGCAGAAAATGAGCTGATTTGGTTAAACGATCAACTACTACCCAAATTGCATCGTGACCTTTTGTTGTTCTAGGTAATCCTATAACAAAATCCATAGTTATTTGTTCCCATTTCCATTCAGGAACTGGTAAGGGTTGTAATGTTCCAGCAGGCCTCTGATGTTCAGCTTTGACTTGCTGGCAGACCAGACATGACTCCACGCACTCCGCCACACATCTCCTCATACCTGGCCACCAATAATGTTGCTTGAGATCTCTGTACATTTTCGTACCTCCAGGATGAACTGAAAATCTGGAGGAATGTGCCTCAGATAGGATTTCCTTTCTAAGTTCAGTATCAGTCGGAACAAACCATCTATTTCAAAACTTGAGAATTCCATCAGCTGAGCAGTTGAAATCCGACTTGTCAGTAGAATCTATGCACAACTTATACTTATTACAATCAGCGTCATTCATTTGAACTTCCTTTATTTTCTCCAAAATAGTGGGCCTCAAGGACATGGCCGAAAGCATGGCTGACACACTAGATACAGCTTCTAGGTTAAATCTTTGGAATTCTGTCTCTAAGGCTATTGGTATGTTTAAAATCAATGCAGAGACTGAAGGAGTCACTCTACTCAAATCATCAGCCACAACATTCGCCTTGCCAGGGTGGTACTTAATCTCAAAATCATAATCTTTGACAAACTCTAACCACCTACGTTGCCTCATATTCAGTTCTTTCTGCGTGAAAATGTATTTCAGACTTTTATGATCCGAAAATATCTCACAAACTTGTCCATATAGGTAGTGCCTCCAAATCTTTAATGCAAAAACCACAGCAGCTAATTCTAAGTCATGTGTGGGGTAATTCTTTTCGTGTACTTTTAACTGCCTAGAGGCATAAGCTATAACCTTTCCATCTTGCATCAAAACACTACCAAGTCCAACCTTGGAAGCATCACAATAAATACTGAATTTACCATTTTCGACAGGAAGAGTTAAAATTGGGGCATTGGTCAGTTTTTGCTTTAAGGTCATGAAACTGGATTCACATTTATCAGTCCAATCATACTTCACATTTTTCTTTGTCAACATAGTAAGGGGTGTGGCAATCTTTGAAAATCCCTCGATGAATTTCCTATAATATCCTGCTAACCCAAGAAAACTCCTGATATCAGAAGCATTCTTCGGTTGGGGCCATTCCTTAACAACTTGAACCTTAGCTGGGTCAACAGATATCCCATCTCAAGAGATGAGATGTCCTAAAAAGTGAACTCTATTTAACCAAAACTCACACTTAGAAAATTTGGCATAAAGTTGGTGCTGCCTCAGCAATCCTAACACCAAGCTTAGGTGTCCTGCATGCTCATCCTTAGTTCTAGAATAGATTAAAATGTCATCTATGAATACAATGACAAACTTGTCCAAATACTAGCGAAACACCCTATTCATGAGATCCATGAAGGCTGCTGGTGCATTTGTCAAACCAAAAGACATAACCAAAAACTCATAATGCCCATACCTTGTGCGAAAGGCAGTCTTTGGGATATCTTCAGATTTAACCTTCAACTGGTAATAACTGGACCTAAGGTCAATCTTTGAGAAAACTCTTGCACCCTTAAGCTGATCAAATAAATCATCGGTCCTCGACAGTGGATACTTGTTCTTGACAGTTAGCTTATTCAATTCTCTATAGTCTATGCACATACGCATTGATCCATCATTCTTTTTGACAAAAAGGACAGGTGCACCCCATGGTGAAAAGCTAGGGCGTATGAACCCCTTTTCCAACAAGTCCTCTAACTGTTTTTTCAACTCTTTAAGTTCTGTTGGTGCTAGTCTATATGGATTCTTAGATACTAGCTCAGCGCCGGGGTAAACATCTACCACGAATTCAATTTCCATATCCGGTGGCAAACCAGGAAGGTCATCTAGAAATACTTCTGGAAAATTTTGGACAACTAAAACATCCTTGGGGTTCGATTTTTCTACAGTTTGTGTGTCTAAAACACTGGCCAAAAAGCACAAATATTCTCTGCAAGGGTAGGGTCTACAACTAACAGAAGTCATTACAGTCATTTCCTTACTCTTCTTCAGGGCTTGGAAAATATGGTTTAAACCACTAGGGGGTGAAAACTAACTATTCCAGTTCTACAATCTATAGTGGCATAATGCTTAAACAACCAATCCATTCCTAGGATCACATCAAATCCCATTATGTCCATAACAATAAGATCAGCAGGCAAGTTCATGTTCCCTACTAACACCACACTATCAGGCATCATTTGACTGGAGTGCATGTGCTCACCAGAAGGTAATGCTACGTTATACACATGCTCCGAAGGAGTAAACCGTACATCTAACTTATCAGCAAATGTAGAGGCTATAAAAGAATGAGTTGCACATGAATCTATCAAAGTAAAAGCAGGTACAGAGTTAATCAATATAGTACCTGACACTACAGCAGGCTGGTCCTCACCACCTGACTCCATCATGGAGAATATTCTTGGCTTAATCCTGGCAGGGCCACCCTTCAAAGCTGGGCAGTCTCTGTTGACATGGCCAACCTTGTTGCAATGGAAACATCGAACGACCCGGGGCTTTGGGCAATCCTTGTACAAATGTCCAACCTCTTTACAGTTAAAACACTTACCCGATCCAAATCTACACTCACCCGAGTGATTCTTTGAACATTTCGGGCATTGAGGAAACTTTTGGGTATTCAGTACCCTCTTTCCAGATCCTTGGTTACTTTGGCCTTCACTTGGCCTCTTCTCTCCCCTCTGATGGTGTGGCTGGATACACTTTTGCGAAACCTCCTTTGGTCTAGAACACTTTCCTTCAGCTTCTTCCACTTCCAGAGCAGTGGACACGACTTCACTGAACGTTAAACCTTTAATGCCACAAAATTTGACTCCTCAATAAATCTCCGGCTTCAGTCCATGCACAAATTTGAACACCTTATCCTCGTCCTTATGAGCAAAATGTCCAGCAAACCTGGACAAGGACTCAAATTGCCTACTGTACTCTGCCACCGACCCTGTCTGCTTCAAATTCAGAAACTCCAACTTCTTTGCAGTTTGGACCGTGCTGTTAAAATATTTCTCATAAAAGATGTCCTTAAACTGTGACCAAGTCATAGTCAGAATGTCAGTGGTGGTTTCAACTGCTTCCCACCAGAGTTGAGCTTCACCAGCCAAATGGAACGTGGCCAACTTGACTTTGTCCTCTTCTCCAATATTGGCACACCTAAACATACTCTCAATTTTTCTAAGCCAACCCTCAGCAATAACTGGATCAGTTGACTAACCATCAAACGTGGGTGGTCTCAGTCTCCGGAATCTATCTCCAGAATGTTCACTGCTAGAACCCGAGTTGGCACTTCCTTGTGTCTCCCGGCTCAACAGCACTCCTAATTGATCAGACTGTTGACGTACTATATCAGTCTGCTGACGCATCAATTCTGTCAGCTGCCTAATTACACTAGAGTCCTCCTCCCGCCTCGGACTTGGTATCTCCCTTGGTAACCTTGGTCTTCCTGGTCTTCTAGACATTTGCTATATTCCTGCACAAGGTTAATTATACTCTTAAATACCTAGTGGCTAAGGTTAAGGTAAACACTTACAGTTGTTGGAGTACCCCCATGCAACGATTGGCACTGATAAGTAATCTTTTGAACAGTTTAACTGAATGTCTCTGATACCATACTGTAACGCCACGAGTTTTCTGAACCCAGTTTGTTACTCGTAAACTCGGATATTACTAAAAAAAAAATTGGACCGAAATTTAAACTTCCTTCGAAATTCAAATTTTAACATTTGATAAAGCATGAAAACTTGCAGCGGAAATCTTTGAGCAAAATAGAGTTGAGCAAAACTATGTAACAGTGTTTGAATGATCACATAAAATATTAAGAAAATAATTCAACCGGAAGGGATGAAAGTTTAGGCGTGAAATACTTGAAATTTATGAAAGTCAAACACATCATCCGAAGAACGAAGTCAACCGGAAGGAACTGCGTAGAAAACAAAAGGCTTTTCCATGATAACAAAACGACAAAGTTTCGACTACATCATCCGGTCACAAAACGACAAGATACATCCTACATCTACTGGTGACGTCAGCCGGATGATTTCCTCATCCGATCGACTTTAATCTATATCCACCGGTGACGTCAGCCGGATGATTTCCTCATCCGATCGACTTTACTCTATATCCACCGGTGACGTCAGCCGGATGATTTTCTCATCCGATCGACTTTACTCTATATCCACCGGTGACGTCAGCCGGATGATTTCCTCATCCGATCAACTTTACTCTATAACCACCGGCCGCAAAACGACAAAAAGTCCTACTTATATTTTCCGATAGACGACAGAACAGCAACTCAACTACTCCATGCTACGCAAACACAACTCTAATTACAGAAATGAAATTACTCACATTACTGAAATCATTCAAATACCATTCTAACAAATGCATTACTTAAAACAATCCAGCAAGTGCCATCGTCAAATCTCGACAGAATACCATTATCAGAAAAATTCAAAACATTTTCAAAACATTGAAACAACCACTGTCATGAGGACTCAACCTATTCAAATCAAACGTTGTCAACTTCACCTTTACTCCAACAGACATCAGTTAAACTGCCTCATCAAATACCAGGTTCGTGGCATGAGTGTGCTCCCCCAACCAGCCTATCCTTCAATGAACTCAGAAGGCTCACCTGCTGTAACTTCTCCACCTACATCACAAAACTCATCTATTCGTCTAATGCTAAGTAAGTAAAGCAGTAATGGAATGAAATGCTGAAACATAAATTCCTAAACATGCAATTTCTACTTTCTCATCTCAGTTACAATCACATACGTTCATAAGCTGATCTGATCCCTCGGTTCCTTTGGGAAGTGGATCAATTTTCCCAAGGTCATACATCCTCTACTCGATTAAGGGGCGGATTAGTTCCCTTAATAGCTGAACTGATCCCTCTGTTCCCTTGGGAGTGGGATCAATTCTCCCAATGTCATACATCCTCTACTCGATTAAGGGGCGGATTAGTTCCCTTAATAGTTTGTCTGTCACATACAGTTCATACTTCACTATTCTTACATGGAAATTCATTTTCGTAATCTTTCAAAAACATGATGCGTGACATACAGAATCATTCTCAATATGCATAACCCTACTATTTTGTGATGTAGGCCCGAAAGCACATGCATACTTTACTTACCTGGTCTTCTGGAAATCGTTCGGTTTCAACTACTCTGGAAACCCTGCTCACCTAGCGTCATAAGCAAAAATACCGATTAGATCACCACTAACCTTATCCTAAATCGTTCTGAAACCTAAGGGGCTCGTTTGAAATCTCTAATCATCATACACTCTCGGCTCAATACTAAAATCGAACTCAACTCACTCGCAGTATTATCAAAATACGCGCATTACACTATCTCTGCTATCTAGCCACTAAAATCTCGAGAAATAAAATGGAAAACTCACCTAGTTTGAGGAATGAGGATCGGAGAGGGAAATCGCCTGGAGCTCTGCTGTGCTTGAGCTGAATATCGAGAAGGAAAATGAGGGAAACAGTGGCGGCTAAACCTCATTAAACCCTCCATTAAATACGTTATCCATTTATAAAATTGCTAATTACCCTTTTGTCCTTACATAGTTATTAACTAACCTAATCACTTTCTCCCTCAATTCTTCCATAAAATTAACACATTATAATTGGCAATTAAATTTGGTTTAATAGAGCCGGGTGCTACAGTTTGCAAGGCACATTAGGTACAAAGTTGTCTTTCAGCACTGCTTTTCACCCGCAGACTGATGGTCAATCAGAAAGAACTATCCAAATACTTGAGGTTATGTTGAGAGCTTGCGTGCTAGACTTTCAGGCATCTTGGAGCCAATACCTACCCTTGGTTGAGTTCTCTTACAATAACAGTTATCAGTCCACTATCGGAATGGCACCTTATGAGGCGTTGTATGGTAGGAAATGTAGATCACCTCTGTATTGGGATAAAGTTGGTGAAGCAAAACTCCTAGGTCCCGAGATGTTGCAGCAGATGTTAGACAAGATTGCCACTATTAAAAGGAGAATGATTACTGCACAAAGCCGACAGAAAAGTTATACAGACCAAAGGAGGAGATATCTTGAATTTGCTATTGGTGATGAAGTTTTCCTGAAGGTTTCACCGTTTAAAGGAGTACTAAGATTTGGCAGGAGAGGAAAGCTTAATCCACGATTTATTGGACCATTCCCTGTTTTGGCTAGAATCGGTAGTACAGCTTACAGACTACAGTTGTCCCCATCATTGGATAAAGTTCATAATGTTTTCCATGTGTCAATGCTAAGAAAATGTATACGGGACCCTACACAAGTTGTTAAGCCAGTGGATATTGAGACTGAACCATCGTTAATGTATGAAGAGAGACCAGTGCAGATATTGGAATCCGCAGTTAAGACTCTGAGGAATAAAGAGATTCTGTTGGTCAAAGTTTTATGGAAGAATCATGGCATTGAAGCAGCCACTTGGGAGCGACGACAGGACATGTTAGACAAGTATCCAGAATTATTTGTTTGATCAATTTTCGGGGACGAAAATTTTGTTTAAGGAGGGGTGGATGTAACACTCGAGTTAACGGCCAGGTGAATTTCCTAACTGTATTAACTGTCATGAATATTTAATCTTTGCAGTTTAGGACTTTATACCAAGAGTAATTAATTTCATGTGGATTTAAACTAGGTTGGGTGGCAAAGTTGTAATAATGGAGGGTGATGACCAGTATATAAAGAAAAAAGAAATGTTTTAAACCTCACTTAAACCATTGTAGCCGACACCTTCCTTTTCGGCGATTTCTTCTCTCCCGAGCTCTTGCTCTCTGCTTTCGGCATACTCTCTTCGATGATCGGTTTCTCTGACTACTCTGTGCCCGAGGTATGCAATAGACAATGTAGCTATCTGTTAGCTTGTTAGCCCTGTTTTCTACTCGGCATTGGAGTTTTGGACTTTCCAATGGCCGACTGATAATAAGAACATTTGAAATCTGAGAGTGGGAATGCTTTTATCAAATCGATTCTGGACATTTAAAACAACCACCTCTGAGTTATCGATAATCGAATCCATCTGTTTTGGTTTTGGATTTCAAACTGCACAGGGTATTAGACTAAGAATTCGGGAATGACTTTAACTATTAAATCTTAGGATAACTTGAGATTAAAACTATTAGGATTTTGTTTTAACTACTGCAATGTAAATGTTTTAGGTGAAGAAGTTTGAGGAGAAAGGAGCTCAAAGTGCTAAGGAGACCAGGTAAGTGAATGTATAGGATTTCCGGCCAATAGGGCCCTACATCACAAGGATTCTAGGTTATTATGCTACAGTCTAGTACTTATGTTGACGTTTAGTTTAATGGTAAGTTTTCATACTGGATGAATGTTCTGTTCAGTAGCCTGAATGAGTTAAGAATCCCCATGTTCATGCATTATCAATGTTTTATGCACATGAAAATGTTTTAAAAGCATGTTTTCTCATGAACAAGATAAGATGATAAAATCTCTGCAACGTGGTTTAGTGAGGGTTGGGGGCGGTTCGGCGTATGTCACAGTCCAAAGAAGGACATAAGAATACGACCGCAGTAGGGACCATGATCAAACTCACTGTCGAACCCCCTTTACCGGCACAAATTCTCTCTCATTCCACACAACGTAACTGATAAATACGAACAATGAATATGAACAATGATTATGAACAATGATTATGAATGATGAATATGATTCATGATTATGGATGATGAATATGAACAATGATTATGAACAATGATTATGAACAATGATTATGAATGATGAATATGATTCATGATTATGGATGATGATTATGAACAAGAAAAGATTTATGACCATGTACTTCTCTAGATTATGCATTCATGCATTCATGTTATTGTTGCATTCCTTACTAAGCATTAGACTTATAGTTGAACCTTATGATGTAGGTGAAGAGTTAATAGGTGAGGATTCCCAATTCCAAGAGAACGTTTAAAGATTATTACTGGGGGATGCTCAGCGTGACAGTGCAACGGTTGGATAGGCGATTAAGTCCCTTGTTATGCTCATAGTAAGTCGAAAAGTTATAATGAACAGATGACCTAGTAAAACAAAATCCTATCACATGCGATTTCTGTCTGATTTCAAGGGTTGTCTTGCAGTCCTGAATCGATTTTAAGGATTATTTACGGTTTGTTTTCCTTAAGCCTTCCGCTATCGTATTTGGTAGAGAGTTATGATCGTAAGCCTGAGGTTAGAGTTACTAGTTTTATGATTCGGGTGAGTTTGGTATTTTCTATTGGGATGACGTTTTTGATGATTAAGTGTTTTCCTGCCGTGTGATAGAAGCTGGATAAG
>CM039510.1:25070837-25131699 GCA_022432975.1 Begonia masoniana
TAATGTTACAGAGCGAAGGCTTGCTTTGAGCACTCTAATTTCTTCAAAGTAACAGCGCCGGAGGAACGACCGGCCAATTAAGGCCAGGAGCGCATCGCCGGCAGAAGGACGCGACTGACGGGTCCACCCCTGAGGCGGACGACAGACATTATCCCGAGATTTTTTTTTTTTTTTTTTGATAAAGCATAAGAAACTTCACTTCAATCGATTTGTTCCAAAAGAGTTGAACGTACAAGCAAATTAGGGGAGTGTTTAAATGATTGGGTTAGAACTCGTATCCATTTCACCTTTGAGGGTTTTTAAACTTGAAGTGATGCGAACAACCCGGTATTGATGGCCCCAACAACCTTCATGGACGAGTAATTAAACTTATAATGCGTTTGATTTAAGCATATGAAACTTCACTTCAATCGATTTGTTCCAAAAGAGTTGAACGTATCAAGCAAATTAGTTGAGTGTTATATGACTTGGGGTTAGAACCTATGTTATCCATTTCACATTCGACGTTTAACTTGAAGTGATGAGAACGTCGTGTATGGGGACCCAACAACTTCAGACGAGTAATTAAGACTTAGTAATGCGTTGATGAAGATAAGGGAACAACCACTCAACGATTTGTTCAAAATAGGTGAACGTATCAAAGAAATTGTTGGAGTTTACAAGACTTGTGGTTAGAAACCAGTTATCCATTCACATTTGAGGTTTACTTGAAGTGAGAGAACGACAGTTCTATTGAGGGACCCACCACCTCAGACGAGTAATTAAGGACTTATATTGACGTTTGAGAAGCATCATAAACTTCACTTCAATCGATTTGTTCCAAAAGAGTTGAACGTATCAAGCAAAAATTATGTTGAGGGTGAAGTACATGACATGTGGTTAGAACCTAAGTTAACCATATAATATCGACTCGTACGGATTTTTAAGGATATTATTTTTTTTAATATGAAATGTCATTTTTCGTAAAATGTCGATTAACTCCGTTTACGAAAAGAAAGCGTCATTAAAGCCTAATAATTAATATGGATTTTAGGAGTATATGGATTTTTCGGAGGCAACCCTAAATTTACGGGAATCGTTTTTCGTAATAAAAGAACGATATTGTAAAACTACTAAACGAGCTCGTTTTGGAGACGGGCCAGTTTAGTTAGGACCAAAATAATAATTGGACTATTGGTGAAAGTAGAAGTTTGGTGACACCAGAATAGTTGGAGATTAACGAACGAAGGACGAACGAATTATAAAAATAGACAGGGCCCAACGGTTAATTTGAAAAAGTATTTTAATTAAAACCTATGTTCTTCTCCCCTTCGCCATTTCACACCAGAGAGCATTATCATTTTGTTTCTCTCTCGCAAACCTCTCTGGCCGCCGACGTTCTCACGATCCGACCTCGGTCTCTTCGTGTTTCTCCGTTCTTCAGTTTCTTCCTCAATCGGCGTTCTAGGTATGTCTATAGTTTAGAACGTTAGGATTGCGATTAGGTACGTTAAATAATTCGGGTTTAGTTTAGTTTCGAATAAAAATAGCGATTTAGGATCCGAAATAATATGTTTGAGTATGAAGTGACGATATAAAAGGACATATTGACGTTATTGGACGAAGTATATCAATTTGTGAAAATGTTAAAATTGGGCTTTTTGAGATTTAGAAACACTCGTAAATTGAGAATTTGGTGCTTAGCGTAAATTATCGTGTACATAAGCTCATAATTGGATTAGACTTTAGGAAAGTTTCCTAGTATTAGGTTTTTGTGAATTTGACGATCGATAGTTTAAACTCGTTTAACTCGATATTGTGATTTGCCTTCAGACAAACAACGCTCGTGGACGAGCTTTGAGCTGCTTTGGACACGAGTACTTTCTCAGTGATCTTTCTGTCCGATTGGCCTACCCGTACGTGTGGTCTTCTCGAGGAAGGTTTGGTGATGTGTTGTTATATGCTTTGGGTGGGTAGTCTAGGTTACTGTTTTTAGACTAGTTCTTATAGTCTTGATGGTATTGCATGTTGTCTTTTTACTGTCTTGATATTAGTTGTTCCTGCATCATTCTTTCTGTATTAAGCAAAGTATGGCCCTAATTAATCTACGTATCCTGTTTTATTCGGTCACGGCGAGGTGGGTTTAGACCTCGGTGACAATCTGTCTACGACCACTCAAAAAGTAAATGAACCAACGAAAATAATCATACGTAATCTGTTATCTTTGGTCACGTAAGGCTTGGTAGACCTCCGTGATAATCTTCTTGCGACGTAAGTAATCTAATCGGTAATCTTAATCTTATCTGTATCGCATGTTTTTTTTTTCTGAAATTGCATACGCATAGCACCCGCATTGCACTTACGTAGAGCTTTGCTGAGATTTTTCATCTCAGAGGTTCTGTATGGTTTAAGGTGGAGGACGAGATCCTCCACCTGAGGAGTGACGCTTTTGACGAGGACCGGCTCGCGTGGTGTGCTGGCTCCGTCGCGGTTTCACCGACCCGTGGTTATAGTATGTATAGCTTCTGATGTTTTTGATGACGTTTTAGGATGTTGGTTCGGGTAGATGTTGGTTTACATATTGATGTTTTTTAAGGTTTTATAAACTTAGTTGTAAAACGTTTAGTTTAACTCTATCTGAACGTTATAGAAATGTTTTAATGGTTTGGGATTGATACGTTCTGCTCGGTTTTCATAGCTATCCACCATTTGATTTCGCAAATCCGCTGTAGTTATTGATATAGAATACTTTTTAGTTAAGTTTTTGGATTATAGGTTAATCATGTTTTTATTGTGGAGAAAATTGGGTGGATAGAGGATTTACCCTCTGAATCGGATTCCAGAGAGGGGAAACATGAAGTGTTTGCTCTCTGGAATTCGGATTCCAGAGAGCACTGGTAAAACAGAAAACCAGAGGCAAAGAAGGAGAGGGAACGATCGCCTGCGTGGTGATCGCTGCAAGTGTGCGCTATCGATCTCTGCATCCATGCAGAGATCGATCGCTGGCACTTGTGCGCTGCAGCCTGCAGCGATCGAATCTCTAATTGAGCTTGCAGGAGATCGATCGCTGATCGCTGCATTTGCACGTGCCGCAATGCAGCGATCGATCTCTGGCAAAGCTGCATAGATCGATCGCTGGTCTCTGCAGCATGTGCCGCGATCAGTCGCTGCCATGCTGCATCGACTGTCGCTGTCCCCTTGATTTCGGGTCTGGACTTCTGTCCTCACCGCTTTCTGTTTTATTTTAATGATTTTTATTAATGGTTTTCAATAGTTTTATTAATTTTTGTTAAGTTATTTAAAATGGTTTAAAGCTAGATTTCAATTCCGCTTTCAATTCTGGTTTCGATTTCGGATTAGTTTCCGCTTAGATTCTATTTAAAGTATATGGCAAAAAAAAAAAAAAATATGTACGAGAAACATGGTACAGTATCTGGTCGTTACAACCCATTTTCCTAATTTAGGTTTTTAATTGAAGTTATGAGAACGACGTGTATTGAGGACCCAACAACCTTCATGGACGAGTAATTAAGACTTAGTAATGCGTTTGATTAAAACCATATTACTTTCATTCAATCGTTTGTTCCAAAGTGTTGAAGTATCAAGCTAATGAGGTTCTTGCTACATGCCTTTGGTTAGAACCTAAGGTTTATCCCTCACATTCAGGTTTTAACTTGAAGTGATGAGAACGACGTGTATTGAGGACCCAACAACCTTCATGGACGAGTAATTAAGACTTAGTAATGCGTTTGATGAAGCATAAGAAACTTCACTTCAATGATTTGTTCCAAAAGAGTTGAACGTATCAAGCAATGAGGTTGAGTGTTACATGACATGTGTTATTACCTAAGTTTATCCCTTTCCACATTTAAGGATTTAACTTAAGTATGAGAACGACGTGTATTGAGGACCCAACAACCTTCATGGACGAGTAATTAAGACTTAGTAATGCGTTTGATTCAGCATATGACATTTCCCATCAATCTATTTGTTTCAAAAGAGTTGAACGTATCAAGCAAAAAGGTTGGTGTTACACGACTTTGGTTAGAACCTATGTTATCCATTTCACATTCGAGTCTTTAACTTGAAGTGATGAGAACGACGTGTATTGAGGACCCAACAACCTTCATGGACGAGTAATTAAGACTTAGTAATGCGTTTGATGAAGCATAAGAAACTTCACTTCAATCAATTGTTCCAAAAGAGTTGAACGTATCAGCAAATTACGTTGCTGTTACATTACTTGTGAGTTTCGACTAAGTATTGGCCATTTCACATTCGAGTCTTTAACTTGAAGTGATGAGAACGACGTGTATTGAGGACCCAACAACCTTCATGGACGAGTAATTAAGACTTAGTAATGCGTTTGATGAAGCATAAGAAACTTCACTTCAATCGCTTTGTTCCAAAAGAGTTGAACGTATGAAGCATTAGGTTGAGTTTCTGACTTTTTGGTTATAACCTAAGTTATCCATTTCTTTCACATTTAGGTTTTACTGTGAAGTGATGAGAACGACGTGTATTGAGGACCCAACAACCTTCATGGCAGTTTAAAGACTTAATAATGCTTTGATTAAGGCTATGAACTTCACTTCAATCGATTTGTTCCAAAAGAGTTGAACGTATCAAGCAATTGGTTGAGTGTTACATGACTTGTGGTTAGAACCTATGTTATCCTTCATCTTCGAAGTTTTACTTAAGTGATGAGAACGACGTGTATTGAGGACCCAACAACCTTCATGGACGAGTAATTAAGACTTAGTAATGCGTTTCATGAGCATCAGCAACTTCACTTCATCGCTTTTGTTCCAAAAGAGTTGAACGTATCAAGCAAAATCAGGTTGAGTGTTACATGACAGTGATTAAACCTAAGTTATCCATTTCACATTCAGGCTAACTTAAAGTGATGAGAACGACGTGTATTGAGGACCCAACAACCTTCATGGACGAGTAATTAAGACTTAGTAATGCGTTTGATGAAGCATAAGAAACTTCACTTCAATCGATTTGTTCCAAAAGAGTTGAACGTATCAAGCAAATGAGTTTGGTGTTATCTGACTTGTGGTTATAAAACCTAAGTTTATCCATTTAAAGCTTAGAGGGTTTTTAACTTGAAGTGATGAGAACGACGTGTATTGAGGACCCAACAACCTCAAGGGACGATATTATGACATTAGTATGAATTGATGAAGCATCGAAACATCACCTGACATCGTTTGCTTCCAACAGAGTTGAACGTATCAATCAATTACGTTGAGTGTTACATGACTTGTGGTTAGAACCTAAGTATGCATTCACATTCGAGTCTTTAACTTGAAGTGATGAGAACGACGTGTATTGAGGACCCAACAACCTTCATGGACGAGTAATTAAGACTTAGTAATGCGTTTGTGAAGCCTAAATCAACTTCAATTCAATGGTTAGCTGGCTATTACAGAAAATTTATTGAAGGATTTTCGGTGATAGCAAAGCCTTTGACCAGCCTAACGAAGAAGGATACCAAGTACATGTGGTCTGAAGCTTGCGAAGGGAGTTTTCAGACACTGAAACAAAAATTGACCACGGCCCCGTTGTTAATATTGTCGGTTGAAGATGGCAACTTCAGTGTATACTGTGACACTTCAAAGATAGGTTTGTGATGCGTACTGATGCAAGATGGAAAGGTGATAGCTTACGCTTCTAAACAACTAAAGAGTTATGAGCAGAATTATGCCACTCATAACCTCGAGTTAGCGGCAGTTGTTTTTGCACTGAAAAACACCACTTATATGGACAACAATGCGAGGTATTTTTGGATCACAAGAGTCTGAAATACATCTTTACTTAGAAGGAGTTGAACATGAGGCAAAGACAGTGGTTGGCATTTGTGAAGGACCATGACATCAAAATTAAATACCACCCCAAAAAAGCTAATGTTGTTGCCGATGCACTGAGCAGAATGTCGAGTACGATGCAGCCAGCATTGTCAGCTATGTCAATGCCTCTAAGAACAGAAATTCAGAAGTTTGAGTTGGAGATAGTTTCTGAGTTATCGACCGTACTCACGGATCTGACTATACGTCCAACCATCTTGGACCAAATAAAGGAAGATCAACGGATTGATTCAAAGGAGAAAACTGATATGTTGAGCAAGTTAGCTGATGCTTCTTCTGATTTCAGCTATTCAGAAGATGGTATTCTGAAGTTCAGTAATAGGTGGTACGTTCCGAAAGACGAAGAGCTACGTAAGGAGATTTTATCAGAAGCTCACTCGTCTTCTTTCTCTGTACACCCGAGAAATACAAAGATGTGTCGAGATTTGAATTGCACTTCTGGGGCCAAATATGAAGAATGTGGTCGCCAAGTATGTAGAATTATGTATGGTCTGCCAGCAAGTGAAAGCGGAACACCAAAGACCAGGTGGAACTCTTAAGCCTCTACCAATTCTAGAATGGAAATGGAAAAATATTACCATGGACTTTGTGATCGAGTTACCAAAAACAGTGAGAGGTCATAATAGCATAAGGGTCTTTGTGGGCAGATTAACAAAGTCGGCCCATTTTTTGCCTGTGAAGACAACTTTCTCTATGGACCAATATGCAGAGTTGTCTATGAGAGAGATTATCAAATTGCATGGAATACCGGTGTCAATTGTTTCTGACTGGGATCCCAGGTTTACTTCAAGATTCTGGAAAAGTCTGCAGAGTTCTTTAGGCACCAAGTTAAATTTCAGCACGATATTTCACCCACAGACCTATGGACAATCTGAGAGAACAATTCAAATAATGGAAGATATGTTAAGATCGTGCGTGTTGGAATTTTAGGCTTCATGGAGTAAGTTCCTACCGTTAGTGAAGTTCTCTTACAACAATAACTACCAAGCTACATTTGGTATGGCTCCATATGAAGCTCTTTACAACAGAAAGTGCAGATATCCCTTATGTTGGGATAAGTTGGAGAAGCAAGACTTGTCGGCCCCAAGATATTGCAGCAAATGTATGAGAAAGTTGCTATTATCAGACAAAGAATCGAAACTGTACAGAGTCGACAGAAAATTTATGCAGATAAGAGACGAAGGGATCTGGAAATCGCAGAGGGCGACGATGTATTTCTGAAAGTATCGTCGTTCAAAGGCGTGATGCGATTTGGTAAGAAAGGGAAAATCAGTCCCAGTATCGTAGGACCGTTTCCTATCTTAAAGAAAATAGGGAGCATAACTTACAGACTGCAGCTACCTTCCTCTATGGATGGGATTCACAGCGTCTTTCACGTATCCATGCTGAGGAAATGTGTATGTGACTCCACTCAGATCGTGGAACCAGTGAACATAGAGATCCAACCGACGTTGACGTATGAAGAAAGACCAGTGAGGATCTTTGAGTCTTCAATCGAAATGCTATGCTACAAGGAGATTCCATTGGTAAAGGTCCTATGGCGTAATCACAATATGGAGGAAGTTACTTGGGAAAGGCAACAGGATATGGTGGATAGATATCCTGAACTCTTTGACAAAGCAAATTTTGGGGACAAAATTCTATTAAGGTGGGTGGGATATAACATCCGACATTTCTGGTCATGTAATCGTCCCTAAAATCCTTTATACGAAATAAATTAGCTATAAATGCAATATACATTTTATTAGAATTTGGACGCCGAAAATTTAAGAGTTTAAGAAAAATATAGCGAAAAAAAGGGAGTTAAAACGTACGAGATTTTAAGCAGAAATCGAATCAAATAATGAAACTTATCAATGAAGTTATCTTAAACTTACAATCAAACATCCTCTCTCTCTATGTGAAAACCACTCTGCAAAGTGCCCCTTCCCCATTTTCATTTCACTTCCTCTCTTTCTCTCTTTCTCCAGGTGACAATTCCCCTCTTCACGTGACGCCAACGACGAGCTGCTTCCTCCTCTCCGTTTCTTGTGATTTTTTCAAAAAAGGTAAGCTCATACGTTAGTATATGGATTCTGGCTAAATAAGCATTGATTTCATTGAAGATTTTTAGGGTTAGGGTTTTAGAAATTCATCGAATTGATGCTAATGCGGGATTGAATGTTGTTTGAGGGTTAGAAAGGATAAACCAAAGAAAAACTAAGCACGTTTGATGAAAAATGGATTTCCGATTTGAAAATCGGCACTAAATGGGGCAACCTGTGAATTTTAGAATTATGCTATCGTTTCCGGTCTTCTCTTTATAAATTGATGATTCCATGTTAATTTAGACGTAATAAGCTTTTTGAAACAAGTTGAATCGTCGAAAACGGATAAGAATAGAAAATTACAACCGTTTGAAATTTAGCCTAGAAATAGGGAGAAATCCGAGACTTTGAATGGAAATTGCTTGAATTTGTTAGTTGATTAGGTTTAAGCTATTTGGATTGAGCATAGGTTATGTTTTGATCGTTTATTAGTTAGCACCTATGTAATGTGAATAATGATTTGATTATGTATATTATAGGTTTGTAAGGTACCAAAGAAAACGCTCAAGGTCTGCTAACGTTCGACGGACTCCAGGTAAGTTCGTATGCATGTGTTTGGCCCTTAAGACCTACAACAAAGAGGTACTTGGTTTTTGTGTTTTACGAGGTACGATGATGGGTAGATAGACTGTCGAATGCGTCTTAGGTTAAGAATGTTTGTTTTATGTTATCGTCTTGATGAACTATCTATATTTATGCTTAGAGAACTTGTTCTTTAGTTATGTTATGTTTTATGCACAATGTATGTTCATACATCACGTTTTCAATAAAGTCATGCAAAACGTTCTATGCACATGTTTTAAAGTAAGAAAGATAAAAATATAAATGTAAAGTACGATTAAGTGTGGGACGGGGACTGACATATGTTTTGTCCTTCTCTGTGACTAATGTTAAAAACCGTCCTCGCCACTGACAAATATGTTATTTTATCCTTTCTGGGGACAAAGAAAAATTACTAACCCACGTCATGTACGTAATGTCTCTCACTCCCCTATAAACCTCACTTATACCAACATGTTCACTTCAACGTATATGTAAAGTATGTTCATGTTTTGAAACGTTCATGCATAGCACGTGCATCTTTTGCATTTATATAATCTTATTGAGCTTTAGGCTCATTAGTTAAACTCTATGATGTAGGTACCGATCGTATAGATGAGGACTCAGAGCCTCAGGCCAATGTATAGGTGCGGTTGAAGGGACGAGTTTGCAGGGTTGGTTGTGGCAGTTAGACGAATTTTTGATTCGTGGTGAAGTCTTGAGGTCTATGTTATGTTTTTTTTTTTGTAAAGTCTTTTTGGATTTGGGACAATATGTTAGGTCTTTTGGATGTACAGTTAGTTTTTTGATTTGAAATAAAAGAATACTGGAACTGTTTTGGGATTTTAGGTTATGCATAGATATGTTTGATTTTTAGATTCATCCATGCAGTTTGTTTCTGTGAATTCCACTAGTTACGTTTTTTAGTCGTATTTTTGGAGCTTTGAAGTATTTTACATTTGGAGAGGTTGGTAAGGGTTTTAGGTAAGTTTATAAGGGATTGTAGGGGAAAGAATGGAAGAAAAGATACTGAAAAATGAAAAAAAAAAAAGGAGAATTGTTTTGTGTGAACAGTATTATAGCAGTATTGTTCACTGGGCCAAAAAGAACACAGAGCCTTAGCCAATCGATCGGCTATTGTAGCCGATCGAGCGGCACAGTACTGAAGCTACAGTGTTGTTCATTAAAAAAAATTATTTTAAACATGTTTCAACCTGACGTTTTATGATACTTTTCAAACGTATTTTTTGAACATTTTTTCACGTATTTCAAATGATTTAAACGACCCGAAAACCGAGTCAACGTTTTACCGAAAATGATTTTAACCTCCGTTTTAAGTTGTACGAAAACGAAAAATTTTATGTCAAAAAGTCAAGTCTAAGTAAAGTTGTGACAGCCCGAATCCGAATCCCGATCAGCAGGATCTAAGAGCCAAGCCATCACTCAGGACGGTTAACGGAAAACATTGACTACATTTTTTTTTTTGAACATTATACTTTTAAAACATTTACAGTGGGAGAGAAAGTTCTCTGGATTCGAAATCAAACGGGAAAACAATAAAAAGGGATTCTGGATAACAGTTATAAATGGAAGCAGGAAACAGGAAATATTGGCGGAAGACTTAGTTTTCAAAAGCAAAATACTGTTGGGCAGTGGATGAAAATTAAACCGGAACGGTGGCTGTCATTTAATAAAACAATGAACCAGAATCGGTAGATATAAATGAACCAAGGCGAGTGATACAATTAAATCGAGCGGAAGATGTGAGCTGACGTCCGGCGAAAGATGCATTTGCAAAGACAGAAGTAAGGATGACGTCAGGCGGAAGATTAAAGCTATCGATGGACTCAGATACGACAAAAGATGAACAGTGTTCAACGGAAGAGGCTGAGTAAAACTGGGCGAAAGAGGTGGTGACGTCAGCCGGAAGATGGGTGACGTCAAGCGGAAGATACAGGCAGCAGACGGAATTCGGAGGATGTAAACAGTGGGTGACATCATCGGAAGAGGAGATGACGTCAGACGGAAGATGCAGGCAGCAGATGAGATCGGATGAGGTGATGACGTCAGCCGGAAGAGGGATGACGTCAATCGAAAGATACAGACAGCAGATGAAATCGGATGACTGTGATGACGTCAGTCGGTAGATGGATGACGTCAACTAGAAGATACAGACAACAGATGAAATCGGATGAGGTGATGACATCAGCCGGAAGATGGATAACGTCAATCGAAGATACAGACAGCAGATGAAATCGGATGAGGTGATGACGTCAGCCGGAAGATGGATGACGTCAACCGGAAGATGCAATTTAAAAGGGCAGCGGTGGGTGAAGTCGGAAGATGTAGTTTTTAAGGCACAAATTAACAACTTTCAACAGGAAGACACACAGACAGTGAGCATAAAAACAGAAGACCTAAAAGTCTCAGATTCTCAAGCCACTTCAAAACATGGTTCTCGAGCACAACAGAGGACATAACAGAAATTTAAGAGTAATCACACTGCATAGATAGCTCAAAAACTAGAGACCATCCATGAATAGACTAACAGAAAATATTCCAAACCATTTTAGAATACTTCAGAACATAATTCAACTGTCAAATACAGCACAAACAGAAGGCATGGAAGTTGTAGACCTTCAATACCCGGTTCTAAACAAGGTTGTAGAATATACTTTAAAATTTACAGATTCAAAGAAACAGATTGCATGGATAGTTCCAAAACCAGAAATCATCCATGCACAGATTAACAAAAAATATCCAAAAGAATTCCAGAATACTTTAGAATATAAACTTAACTGTCAAATACAGCGGTTTTAAACATTGACACAGAATCTATACATTGTTTCAAAATCTCAGAGACAGTACAGAACTTAACATATAATTACAGAATTTCCCGAAACAGAAGTTTTTAAAACAAACACAAAACAACAGCTGAAGTTTAAAAACAAAACAGCAGAATCTCAGTAAAGTTTCACAGACTTGTACATCACTTTAAAAAAACTTAAACCTCGGGACAGAAATATGTCTGACTGCAGCAGCCACCCCCGAGAGCTCAAGCCACCAGCCACCTATTCATCAAACTGAGGCACAAAGTCCTCATTTTCGAGTTCAGTACCTACATCAAAGAGTTCATCTATGAGCCTAAAGCTCGGTAAGAACATATAACATGCTGTGATGCATACGCTATGCATGCGGTTTTCAGAAATTCAGTGACAGTACAGTACATTACGTTTCAGTGGCAGTGGAATATAAGTGGGGCTTATAGGGGAACTGGCGAACAGTAGGTGCACTATCAGGCACAACAGATATACGGTACAGTACAGAAACAGATCTGAGTCCCCGTCCCACACTTAATCGATACATTTCAGTCAGATTTTATCTTGTTTAGTTTCAAACAGTATACAGAAATCGGTTTTGCATGAACTTTCGGTGAAAACGTGTATGCATGAACATTTTCAGTGCCTGAACTTACAATAGCAGACGACAGAAATAACAGAACATACTGTGAAGCAGAACACAGACAACTCAGAACATAAACTATAACATTTCTACCCAAAACAACACGACGGAACTGAAACACCTAGTACCTCCGTGATGTAGGGCCTTAATGGCCAACCTACAGATATGAACTTACCTGTTTACTGCAGAGTTGATGTTCTTGATCGTCTCGGTTTCAGTAGTTTGTGAACCTAAAACGTGATTATACGGTCCCCTCAAAAATCAGTAAATAGTGTAGTTAACTTGTTAACTACCGACGAAAATTACCTTCACTGAAGAAAATAGAAGAATGTAGGAGAAACAAAGTGTGGAACTTTGTTTCAGTCGCCTGGAAGAGAAGAATAGAGAGAAGGAAGGGAGGAAGCAGAGAAGTGAAATGAAGATTTCACATAGGAAGAAGAACTTAGCTTCTCAACAAGTTGCCAAGTGTCAGTTATCCACTGGCTATCTCCCACCAACCTTAATTTCTCTCCAATTTGTTCTTCCATGCATTTCAAACTTAGTGTTTTGCTTAGTTATACATTAGTTTGTTTTCCAACAAAAAACATATTGTATTAATATTAAATCAATCTCGCAAAATGATTCGGGAAATAATTACAGCCAAAAGGCCGGGTGCTATATTTCACCCACCTTAACAGAAATTTTGTCCCCAAAATTTGCCTAAGCGAATAACTCCGGATATTGGGCCCTAACATCCTCTTGTCTTTCCCACGTTTCTTCCTCCACATTATGATTGCGCCACAAAACTTTCACCAATGGGACTACCTTGTTGCGCAACACCTTGAGTGACATATCCAATATCTGTATAGGCCTTTCTTCATATGTCAGCGTCGGCATGATATCAAAGTCCACATGCTTCACAATCTGAGTTCGATCTCGTACACACTTCCTCAGCATCGAAACATGAAAGACATTGTGAACTCCATCCATCGACGCTGGCAACTGTAGTCTATAGGCCATGCTCCCCACTTGCTTCAAGATGGGAAAAGGGCCAATGCACCGTGGGCTGAGCTTTCCTTTCTTACCGAATCTCATTACGCCCTTGAAAGGCGACACTTTCAGGAATACTTCATCGCCCTCAGCGAACTCTAAGTCTCTTCTTCTATGATCCGCATAACTTTTCTGTCGACTCTGAGCAATCTTTATTCGTTGTTTGATAGCAGCTATCACCTCGGACATCTGCTATAATATCTCAGGGCCGTTAAGCTTGGTTTCTCCGACCTCATCCCAACACAATGGGGATCTACACTTTCTGCTGTAAAGAGCCTCACAAGGAGCCATGCCAATTGTAGCCTGATAGCTATTGTTGTAAGCAAACTCCACGAGTGGCAAATATCTACTCCAAGGAGCATGAAATTCCAGCAGGCACGACCTTAGCATATCCTCGAGTATTTGGATTGTTCTTTCAGACTGTCTGTCAGTTTGTGGATGAAAGGCTGTGCTGAAGTGTAACTTTGTACCCAAAGAGTTTTGCAAACTTTTCCAAAACCTGGAAGTGAATCTGGGATCACGATCTGAGACGATCGACACAGAAATGCCATGCAGCTTAACTATCTCACTGATGTACAGCTCTGCGTACTGATCCATGGAGTACGTCGTCTTCACAGGTAGTGTAACACCTGAGTTTTTCGAGTTTCCGCTCTAAGGGTATTTTCGTAAATAAGAAATTTAGGTCCGTTAGTGAGTAAGAAGTGTTATTATGATTCTAGTAATTTAAGGGGATTTTTAGAAGATTAAGTAAATTTTAGAAAGTCCAAAGGTATAGTATAGAGCCAAGTTCCGTTTTTAACCCTATAGCGTTTTAATGTGTAAAAATAGTAAATTAGGTCCGATTTGCAAACGGAGAGTTTTGTTAGAACCCTAAGAATAAGTTGGAATATGGGGAGAAATAAGGGCATTTCTGAGTAACCAAATCGATAGACGGAATATTAGATTAAGCAAATAATTGAGCAAGGGGCGAAACGGTAATTGGCAAAGTTGAATTTATTAAAAACCAAAACTCCCCCCCCCCCTTCCATTCAGTTTTTCTCCAGAGCGTGAAGGTCTCCACGCGATTTTCTTCCCTCCTTCACCTTTCCTCCAACGATCGATCCGTTCCTTCGATTTTCGGCGAGTTTCTCTTCGATTTTCTTCTCCAAACCAACGCTTTAGGTACGTTCTACGCTTTGGCATAGTTTAGTTGATGTTTTAGGGTTGGTTTTGATTTAGGGTTTTGTGAGGAATTTCCAGATTTCGTTAGAAATTGATAGGATTGCTAGATTGTTGTCCATTGATGTTACTTTTGTTGTTATTTAGGAAGATTTTGTGGATTAATGGTGTTTGGGTGAATGTTAGAGTTGATTTTTGGTTGTTGAAGGTTGTAAATCTTCATTAATGGAGTTTTTGAATTATTGAGCGCATGGTGCTCGACGAAATGCCCGAATGAAGTGAATAAGAGTTTTAGGAAAAATTGTCCTAGCTCGGGGTTTCGTTTAGTCTTGATTTTTATAACATAGGATCGATACTAATAATGTGTTATGAAAATGCCTTAGGTAACCCAAGTTCTCAAAGGACGGTGCTCGGCATAGCTAGGACTCCAGGTAAGTGGTGTTAGGTTTCCGGCTCTTAAAGCCCTACATTATATCGATGTTAGGAATTAATGTCTTAATGATGTTTTCACAATTTTGGGGCTCTAAGGAGTCGGGTAGCCTAGGGTGCTTCCTATTTTCGATCGGATAGGTTCGTTTATGTATGTTAATAAATGATTGATGATTGTTTGGAGAACTTTTTCATGCATCATGTTTTCTAATTTAAGATTTTATGAAATGTTCTTGCATGCACGTTTTCAAGTAATGTTAAATAATGATGAAGGATGAGTAGGGCACAGGGCACGTTAATGGCAACTCAGGGCACGACGATACGTTAATGGTAACTCAGGGCACGAAAATATGTAAATGGCAACTCAGGGCAAGTGTTTGGTCTACTGGGTAGACGGGTGTGCCTGTGCCTACTCATGCCTAATGATATATATGTATATGTTATGTAAAGAAAATAAACGAAAAACGAACATGTTTTGAAAGACCATGCATTATGTATACTCATGTTTTAGTGCACTTCCTTACTAAGCATTAGGCTTAATGTGTTTATCGTATGATGTAGGTGACGAAAACGAAGGTGAGGAACTTCCTCCTGATGATCAGACATAGGTGGTCGATGGGCGGAGCTCATGGCGTCGGGATGTGTTTTGGCTAGGCATGATGACCCGTGGGTTTACTCCGAGCATTGTGTGGTAAATAGGTGTGATTTGGATCAATTTTTGGATGATGATTTTAGGACGTATAGAGAGGTTCAATATTTTGGTAATTGTATAGTGGATGTAGGCTTGGAGTAGATTTGTTTAGAATGATTGGAGGAATGTTATTGTCTTGGGTATATTTTATAGAATTTCTGCTTTTATGTTTAGCGTTGATGTTATGAATTAGATTTGATGATATTTGATGATTTTAGGTATTTTAAGTTGTATGGATTAGCTCGGTTTTTAGAGCGATCCACGCGGTTTATTTTTATGAAGTTTAACCGCGTTTTAAACGAGTTTTGAGTTGGTTTTTGGGTGATCGGTGGAGTGGGGATTTAGTGAGGGTAGTAGCGTTGATACGTTGATGTGTTGTTATGTTATGCCATTGAATGAAGTGGTGATGGTGTGGGGTGAAATTGATGAATGGAGTGAGTGTGGTGTGCAAGGGTGAGGGAGTGTCGAAGGAAAGAAACGAAGGAAGAAAAGAAAAGAGAAACAGAAAGTTCTGGGATCGAACGCCTAAAGTTTTGCGTTCGATCGCAGAAATTAAAAGTCGAAGGAAGAAAAGAAAAGAGAAACAGAAGGTTCTGGGATCGAATGCCTAAAGTCTTGCGTTCGATCGCAGAAAAGGAAAAAAAAAACAGAAGGTTCTGCGACCGAACGCCAAACCTTAGGCGTTCGATCGCAGAACGTGAAAAATAAAAAAAAAAAGAATTTACATGAACTATTCGAGGGCTCAAAGTTAGGATTACGTCATGGCTTGGTCGTGGCGGCCCTGACCGGGTTGGGGTCGTCACAGGCAGAAAATTGGCCGACTTCGTCAACCTGTCCACTATGACCCAAATGCTATTATGGCCCTTAGCTGTCCTTGGAAGGCCAACAACAAAGTCCATTGTGATGTTCTCCCACTTCCATTCGGGAATCGGAAGAGGTTGAAGCGTTCCACTTGGCCGTTGATGTTCAGCTTTGACCTGTTGACATATCATACAAGACTCCACATACTTGGCCACTTCATTCTTCATATTCGGCCACCAGAAGTGAAGTTTCAAGTCTTGATACATCTTCGTGCTTCCAGGATGCACAGAGAAAGGAGATGAGTGAGCTTCCAATAAGATGTTCTTCTGTAACTCTTCATCTTTCGGAACATACCATCTATCTCTGAACTTAAGAATACCATCTCCCGAATAACTGAAATCGGAAGAAGCCATTGGTACCTTGCTTACCATATCAGCCATCTCCTTTGAATTGGTCTTCTGGGCCTCCTTAATTCAGTCCAGGACGGTGGGCCGTAGCGTCAAGTTTGCTAGTATGGCCAACAGCCAAGAAACTATCTCCATATCGAACTTCTGTATCTCAGTCCTCAAAGGCATCGACACGGCCGATATAGCTGGTTGCATAGTATCTGACATCCTGCTCAATGCATCGGCTACTACGTTAGCTTTACCTGGGTGGTATTTAATCTCAACATCATAATCTTTTACAAATTCTAACCACCTCCCTTGTCTCATGTTTAACTCATTTTGAGTGAATATGTATTTTAAACTCTTGTGATCAAAAAACACCTCGCATGATTGTCCGTATAAGTGGTGTCTCCATACTTTCAGCGCAAACACAACTGCCGCTAACTCAAGATCGTGAGTAGGGTAGTTTTGCTCGTGGTTCTTCAGTTGTCTGGATGCGTATGCTACAACTTTCCCTTCTTGCATTAATACACATCCCAAGCCTATCTTGGATGCATCACAGTATACGCAAAACTTGTCATCTTCAACGGGCAATACTAACAGAGGAGCAGTGGTTAATTTATGTTTAAGTGTCTGAAAACTCACCTCACATGCTTCGGACCACTTGAACTTGATTTCCTTCTTCGTTAAGCTGGTCATAGGCTTCGCTATCACAGAAAATCACTTGATGAATTTCCTGTAAAAACCAGCTAGTCCAATAAAGCTCTGTACCTCGCTTGCATTCCTTGGCCTTGGCCAGTCTCTTACAGCCTCAATTTTGGCCGGGTCCACAGACACTCCTTCAGCAGACACCACGTGGCCTAGGAAATTAATCCTACTCAGCCAGAATTCACATTTTGATAGTTTGGCAAATAATTGATGCTGCCTCAAAGTTGATAGCACAATTTCCAAGTGCTCTTCATGCTCGGCCTTACTTCTGGAGTAAACCAGAATGTCGTCGATGAAAACAATTACAAATTTATCCAAAAAATCTTGGAATATCCTGTTCATCAGGTCCATGAATGTTGCCGGAGCATTAGTTAACACGAACGACATCACCAAGAACTCGTAATGCCCGTACCGGGTCCTGAAGGCTGTAACGCCCCGAACCCACCCTGGGCTCGGTGTGTCACAATACAAACCGATCCCGTGTTTAAACCACGTTTAAAATGATTTTTCGTAAATTTTTCAACTCAATTTTCGGGTTTTTTCGAACCCTCGATTTTTGTTGGAGAACGTGCCAAAATACGTTTAAAATATATCTGAAAAAGTCGGGTTAAAACAAAGTGGAAATAGCAATAAAATTTTTTTAAAAAAAAAAAATCTGCTGCTGGGCGCGCGCTGGGCGCCGCGCGCGCCCAGACAGCGCGCTGCGCGCCCTGGGCACACCCCGTATGTGCCCAATCGCGTTCGGTCGCGATTTGGGCCCGATCGATCGGGCCCTCTCTGTCACGACCCTAATTCTGTACCCTTATTTACCCTTATTTTACCGTACAAATTTTTCATTTTTCTTCATCCTTAGCATTTATGCGGAAAACAATTTGAAAACAATTTAAAATCAATTGAATAAAACATTTAAAAACAAATACAAAACAATTACTTAACGAACACGTTTCAAGAAAACAAACTGCATGGTTCCGTTTGAAAGTTTAACATATCCTCCTGTTTCACAGAAAACACCAAGCAGTTCCATATCATTCAAATAACTGATTTAACAACACACTTCACAAAATAGTTTGCCAAAACATCTGTATATCGACATATCAAAATACTAACCTGTCAACTATCATCGAACAATTCCATGAAACTTTACAAAAACAACTTATAAAACAGGTTCCAACGAAAACGTTTAAAACATTAATATATAACCTATCTTCTAACCAGATCCAAGCAACCTAAAATGTCTATCTGTACAATTATCCTAACCTAAACACCATCAACCCAAAATATCCAAATATCCTCAAAACACGTACAGACATCCCCACGGGTCGGGTTAAGCATCGACTGCGCCAGCACACACCGCGAGCCATCCTCCGTCAACTGCCATCACTCCTCGGGAGGAGGGATCTCGTAGTCACCTGTAACGGGATCACCTACACCATACATACACTATGAGATAAAAATCTCAGTAAGACTCATAAATGCAGATGCGTGCAGATGCGTATGTCATTCAGAAAAACATGCAGATACAGATTCAGATAACAGATTCAGATTCATTCAGATTCAGATTCATTACGTCGCAGACAGAACGTCACCGAGATCTAACCAATCTCGTCGTGACCAGATAACAGATTACGTAGATTTATTTCGTTGGTTCATTTTACTTTTTAATTAGGTCGCAGACAGATTGTCACCGAGGCTACCTCACCTCGACGTGACCAGATAACAGATTACGTAGATTAATTTCGTTGGTTCATTTTACTTTTTAATTAGGTCGCAGACAGATTGTCACCGAGGCTACCTCACCTCGACGTGACCAGATACAGATTACGTAGATTAATTTCGTTGGTTCATTTACTTTTTAATTAGGTCGCAGACAGATTGTCACCGAGGTCTACACCACCCCCGCCGTGACCAGATACAGATTTCGTAGATTAATTAGGTCCATTACTTTCCTTAAAACACATGCAGAATTCATTACCCGTGATGCATGAACAATTCATATCATACATTAAACAAACAACCATGTATACCATCAAGACTATAAAACTTAATCTTTAAAACAAATAAACCTAACTACCCAACCAAAATACAATTAAACTATCGCATCTCCAAAATCCTCGAGACGACGTTCGACGTACGGTGTAGGCCAATCGGCCAGAGAAGAATCACGAGAACTTACCTCGTGTCCGTTGCAGCTCAAACTCCGTCCACGAGCACTGTTCACCTAAGCAATTTACAACGTTTATCGTTAAAACGAGTTTAAACTTCTAAACGTCCAAATTTAACAAAAACCTTAACTAAGGAATTTTCCTAAAATATTAACCTAACTAATCGAAGTATTTAAACAACGATTAACGCTCGTTAGTTTAAAATATCAATTAACGAGTTTTCCTAAAAAAAACCCGAAAATTCTCGAATTTTAACATTTCTCGTAATTCACTCTAACTCCGTCCAATAACGCTCAATACGTCCTTTATATCGTTAATTACTATAAACCTATTAATTTCGGACCCTAATTTGGGTTCGGTAAAAACCAACCCGAAACTTCGAACGCGCGTAACTTTCGCGTCGGTTATCGGAATCGAACGATTCCAGCGGCCACGCGCTCCCCTAATAACCTATTTTAACCTGCCAAAAGGAATTTTAAAACAATTGACCGTAGCTAGGTCAATTGCAGCAAAACCCGAACTGCCCTAACCCAGGAAATTTCCCCAATTCGATTTTTCATCAATTCACATCAATTTCCTCACCAATCAACCCTAATTAGCCTCAATTAGCCTAAACAAATCGAAATCACGAGGCAACACACCGAAAACCGAAATCCCCCAATTCGGGATTCCCTGTTTTCGACCAAATTGGGCACACCACCGCGCGGCAACCATCGCCGGTGTTAAGCCCGACTAATCGACGCCAAAAACGGCCACAAAGGGCCGTTGATCGGAGCTCAACAGAGCTCGCCATTCCCGGCCACAAACCGAGCAAGAAACAGGGGAAGAAAATCGACTTACCGGTCGGTTTTTCGCACGGAGATAGGCCGGGATCTCTTCGTCGCCGCGTCTGGTCAGAGAGGATCGGAATCGCCGGTGGTTTGCTCGGCCGATCGTTGCTCGCGCCGGTCTTCTCTCTCGGCGTCGGGTTTGAACGAACGACAGAATGGTTTGAAAAAAAAACCATTCTGTCGTTTGTTTTATTATTTATTTAATAATAATAATAATAATAATAATAATAATAGTAATAATAATCCTCTATGTTATTAAACATCACTACATCTCGTGTTTTCAACCCTTTCGAATTTCTTATTTCGCCAATAAACCCAATTCATTATTTGGGATTGAACAAAACTGTCCGTTCGCAAATCGAACCTCATTTACTATTTTTACTAAAACGTCCTTTATATTACGAAAAGCGTATTTACTCGGAATATATCTATATTATTCCGAAAATTCCCTAAATTTCTTTAAAATTCCTATTAATTGTTAGGATCGTCATGACGCTTTCTTTTCGTAAAACGGACCTGATTTGACATATTTACAAAAATGCCATCCAATAATATAATAATAATATTCTCAAGAATCCGTACGAGCCGGATATTACACTCTCGGGCTATTTTCACCAAAAATGATCCCGGCCGCGATCGGTCGTGACCCATGCCCGATCGATCGGGCCGGCTCGGGTTTTTCCACTCAAAAACGCTCCAAAACACCCCGTTTTGACTTTTCTTGACCTTCCCGACTTTTCTACACTTTTCTACAAGCCCGACACCTCCAAAAATCTCGAAATTTTTACCATACACTCCCGACACATAAATCTTCAAATCCCGTAAATTTTGTGGAAAACCGACTTCAAATGGATAATAAAAAAATAGCAAACATAACCCGACGTTAATTATTTTAAAATCAATACGAGCGGCATAACGCCTAAAATTCGCTAAACCAAAACCTGAAAATTTAAACCGAAATATATAGTTCAAATTCCCAAACACTTGCACACTCTATTCAACAATACCATCGACATAAAACGATCAAAATATTTATCAAAACATTTACAATACAATACCCAAAATCCTCCACAATTTTCTAAGTTTTCTTAAACGTTCTTAAACTAAAAAAAAATACTTAAACAAAATAACTACCATTTTAAACCATCACCTCCCACATTACCCAAGGACGATAGCGGTCAAGACGCCCCGACAATAGCCTGCACCGGCGGACTCCGTACTCCTCCGACTGCAGCCTAATCCTCGGCTGTCTCATCAACCTCACCTGAACAATGCCCGTCACCTACACCATAGAACACGCACACACACGTAAGCTTACGCTTAGTAAGTAGGGAGTACGTATAACACCCCGATTCCCTGAACCCGGTTTGTTACTCAAAAAACCCCGAATATTACTAAGAAACACTTGGGCCAAATATAAAACTTCGTTGAAAATTTCAGAATTTGAAATTTGACAAAACATGAAAACTTGCAGCGGAAATCGTTTAAACAAAAGTAAAATTAAACAAAGCCATGTTAAAATAATCGTTGGCAATATTAAGAATCAATCAGTTGAGAAGCAAAGGTTTAACTCGTAAAATAATTTAAAGATTTCAAAAGTCAATTCCATCGACCGCCGAACAAAGTCAACAAAAGGGAAAGGCTACTCGAAGACATCCACCGGTGACTAAACGACAAAGCACAAGATTTGTCATCTGGTCACTAAACGACAAAACATAAAATTTGTCATCCGGTCCCTAAACGACAAAACATAAAATTTGTCATCCGGTCACTAAACGACAAAACATAAAATTTGTCATCCGGTCACTAAACGACAAAACATAAAATTTGTCATCCGGTCACTAAACGACAAAACATAAAATTTGTCATCCGGTCACTAAGCGACAAAATATATCCTTCATCTACCGGTGACGTCAGCTGGATGATCTCTCTCATCCGATCGACTTTACCCCACATCTACCGGTGACGTCAGCCGGATGATCCCTCTCATCCGGGCACTAGACGAAAAACAAAACACCTATATCATCCGACAAACAAAACACTCGACATCATCCGGTAGAAAAGAAACACAACACTATCCACAGAAAAGAATTTACTTACTTCCCAAAGACCATTCAGGAACGACTCAAGCCATAGCATCAATCAAATCCGATAAAACCAACATTTAAACTCAACAGACTGCTAAAATCAGTAAATTTCAAAACGTATTCAAAATACTAAAATTCCTACTGTCATGAGAACTCAACATACTCAGACTGAATCCTTGACTACTAGTACTCCACACTGACAGACATCAGTTAAACCGCCCCGTCAGCTGCCAGAACATTGAATAAGTGTACTCCTCCAACCCGACTAGTCCTCAGTGAACTCAGTAAACACACCTGCTGTCACTTCTTCACCTACATCACAAAACTCATCTATTAGCCTAATGCTAAGTAAGTAATGCAAAATGAAATGAATTACTGAAACATAAACTCCTAATCATGCAATTTCTACTTTCTCCTCTAAGTTGCTCATTCATCGTTTCTAATTCAGATCCCCTTGTGAAATTGGGAGTCGGATCAACTCTCCCAAAGTATGTATCCACTGACTCATTAAGGGGCGGATTAATTCCCTTAACAGTAAATCTGATTCACATGTTCAGATCCCCTGTGAAATTGGAAGTTGGATCAGCTCTTCCAAAGTATATATCCACTGTCCTCATTAAGGGGCGGATTAATTCCCTTAACAGTAAATCTGATTCACTTTGCTGTTTCATCACATTCAATCCTCTCCATACCAATGTGTATTCAAATTCATTTTCGTATACATTTTGAAAACATGATGCATGGCATACAACATATCCAAGTAAATACAAACCTAACGTTTGTGATGTAGGGCCCGAAGGCACAGCAAACATTACTTACTTGGATCTCCTGGAATTGTCTGGGTAGCTAACCACTTCTGGTATTGCTCAACCTAAAACCGGAGACAGAGCATATATTAAATTTCCTCTAATCTTCATTCTAGACCACTATAATCTAAGGGAAACTCTAGTCATTGTGCATTCTCGATTTCGACTTAAACCGAACTAACCTCACTTACTGTATTCTCCAAAACCTCAATATCATCCCTCCCACCAACAATAGATACAATGTAGCTAGAAATAGAGGCAAACTCACCAAGTTCGGAAGAAGTCGCGGAGAAAGTCGAAGGGGGGTCTCCTATCGTGCTCTGCTAGGCTGAGGAGCTGAGAATGGGGAGGAAATGGAATAAAACAGTGGCGGCTACTTCAATAATAGTTTCCTTAAATACGTTATCCACCTTTAGATTTTCTAATTACCCTTATACCCTTGCCTAGTCATCCACTAACCCTACATTAATATTGTCATTAGGTTTTAAAAAAAAAAAAATAGAGAAACGGTTTAACAGGACCGGGTATTACAATCTACCCTCCTTAAAAGAATTTTGTCCTCAAAATTCAGTACCTGAATAATTCTGGATGTTGGTCCATCATGTCTTGCTGACGCTCCCAAGTTGTCTCCTCTATGTTCTGATTGTGCCATAAGACTTTCACTAGTGGAATTTCTTGTTGCGCATCACCTCCCTGCATAGTCCAAACCTTATTTTTTTTTTTTTTGGGGGGGGGGGGAGGGGGGTTAAACCCACCCCCAACTTTTTTTTTTTTTTTTTTTTTTCTTTTCTTTACCATTTTTTTTTTTTTTTTTTTTTTTTTTTTTTTTTTTTTTTTTTTTTTTTTGTGTGTTTTTTTTTTTTTCAAACTTTTTTTTTTTTTTTTTTTTTTTTTTTTTTTTTGTTTTTTTTTTTTTTTTTTTTTTTTTTTTTTTTTTTTTTTTTTTTTTTTTTTTTTTTTTTTTTTTTTTACAAACCCCCTTTTAACCCCCCTCCCCCCCCCTCCTTTTTTTTTTTTTTTTTTTTTTTTTTTTTTTTTTTTTTTTTTTTTTTTTTTATTTTTTTTTTTTTTTTTTTTTTTTTTTTTTTTTTTTTTTTTTTTTTTTTTTTTTTTTTTTTTTTTTTTTAACCAATTTTAAAACAATTTTTTTTTTTTTTTTTTTGGGTTTTTACATTTTTTTTTTTTTTTTTTTTTTTTTTTTTTTTTTTTTTTTACAAACATTTTTTTTTTTTTTTTTTTTTTTTTTTTTTAAACTGTTTTCCCACACATGCAAGCGTAAACAAAAAAGGAAAAAGGGGCCTCAATGCTCTGCTGTCCAGTAATCTGTGAGGATCTCTAAACACATTTCTTCAGCAGAAACATGAAACACATTATGAAATTCCCTCCAGAAGGCTGGTACATAAGTTGATATGCTTACTTCCAATTCTCTTCACGATTTGGAAAGGTCCAATATACCTGGGTCCAACTTGCCTCTTTCCAAACCTCACAACTCCTTTTGAAAGGTACCTTTAGGAAAACCTCATCACTCACTCCACCTCTAATTCTCTTCGTCTTTTGTCGCGTAGCTTTTCTGCCGACTTTGAGCTGTAATTCTTTGTCGGATAAGAGCAATCTCTCCCTGTCTGCTGACAATATAGAAACCAATCAACCGTGCGTCTCCCCTTCATCCCCATAGAAGGCGAAGCCTGCACTTTCCGTCATATAATGCTTCGTATGGTGCCATTCCTATTGTGGCGTGGAAGCTGTTCTTTTAAGAAACTCGACCAATGGTAAGTATCCACTCCCACCTTGAAATCCCATACACATCTCGGAGCATATCCGCCAAGGTTTGGATAGTTCTCGTCGTATTGTCCCATCAGTTTGAGGATGAAGGCTGGCTAAACTAAGCTGTTCCCATAGCGTTGTCAAAACTTTTCCAAACTTGGTGTAAAATCGTGGAGTCTCGGTCTGAAACTATGGTGCTTGGAACTCCATGTAGTCCTAACCACTTTCGGCCATACAACCTGGCCAGTTGATCCATCGAGTATGTTCCCTTTAGTGGCATAAAAAGTGTCAGATTTGGTTAAACTATCGATTTACCCCAGATTGCATCATGGTCCCTTTGCTGTTCTAGTTAATCCCTACAAATCCATAAAGCTATTTGTCCCATTTCCATTCTGGGAACTGGTAAGAGGTTGCCAATGGTCCAGCAGGCCTCATGATGTTTCAGCTTTGACTTGCTGGCGATCAGACTTTCTCCACCATACTCCGCCACACTTCTCTTCAATACCTTCCCCAATAATGTTGTTTGAGATCCCCCCCTTCTGTCCCATCTTGTACTTTCCAGATGAACAGAGAGCCTGGAGAATGTGCCTCAGATAGATTTCCTTTCTAAGTTCAGTACACCGAACAAACCAGCTATTTCGAAACTTGAGACTTCCATGCTGAGCAGTTGAAATCCACTTGCCATTAGAATCCTGCTCAACTATATTTCGTTGCATTCAGGACATTCTTTGAACTTCCTTTAAATTCTCTCCCAAATGGTAAGGCCTTAAGAGATGGTCGAAAGCCTGGCTGACACACTAGAACGCTCCAGTTCAATCTTGGAATTCCGTCTCTAAAGCTAGTGGAATCTAAATCATGCAGAGACTGAAGGGTCACTCTACTCAAAACATCAGCCACTACATTCTCCTTTGCCGCAGTGGTGGTACGTAATCTCGAATCATAATCTTCTGACAAATTCTAACCATCGACGCTGCCTCATATTCATTCCTTTTTGCGTGAAATGTATTTCAGCTCTTATGATCGGAAATAACTCAAAGATTTGTCCCTACATGAATTAGCCTCCATCTTAAGTGCTAATACCATGCAGCTAATTCTAAGTCATGTGTGGGTAATTTTTCTCACATGACCTTCAACTGTCTAGAGGCCTACTTCACTTACCATCCTGCATTACCCCAACCTAGACCGATCTGAAGCATCACAATAAATGCTAAAACTTACCATTCTCGACAGGGAGGTCAAGAATTGGAGCATTGGTTCCTCTTCTGCTTCAAAGTTTGGAAACTATGCTCGCAATCCTCATCCACACATATTTTACGTTCTTCTCTAGTTAATCGGGTAGGGAGGTTGCATCTTTGAGAATCCTTCGATAAATTTCCTGTAATACCCAGCCAATCCAAGGAAACTTCTGACATCCGTATCATTTCTTCCTCTGTTGGGGCATTCCTTACTGCCTGGGGACCTTAGCTTGATCCACAGTATGTTATCTTTATTGGCAGAAAGTGAGCAGATTGGGTTAAACGAGCGACTTATTACCAGATGCATCCTGTCCCTTCGCGGTACCAGGTAATCCTATAACAAAAACCATAGCTATTTGCTCCCATTCATTCTGGAAAACTGGTTAAGGGTTGCAATGTTCCAGCAGGGTCTCTGGTGTTCAGCTTTGACTTGCTGGCAGATCAGACATGTCTCTACATACTCCGCCACACTTCTTTTCATACCTGGCCACCAATAATGTTGCTTGAGATCTCTGTACATTCTTTGTACTTCCAGGATGAACAGAGAGTCTGGAGGAATGTGCCTCAGATAAGATCTCCTTTCTAAGTTCAGTATCAGCCGGAACAAACAATCTATTTCGAACTTGAGAATTCCATCGCTGAGCAGTTGAAATCCGACTTGTCAGTAGAATCCATGCTCAACTATATTCATTACATTCAGTGTCATTCTTTTGAACTTCCTGTATTTTCCCAAAATGGTAGGCCTTAAGATATGGCCGTAAGCATGGCTGACACACTAGGACACTGCTTCCATGTTAAATCTTTGGGAATTCAGTCTCTAAAGCTATTGGTATATCTAAAATCAATGCAGAGATTGAAGGAGTCACTCTACTCAAGGCGTCAGCTACTACATTCGCCTTGCCAGGATGATATTTTATTTCAAAGTCATAGTCCTTGACAAACTCTAACCACCTACGTGCCTCATATTCAGTTCCCTTTTGCGTGAAAATGTATTTCAGGCTCTTATGATTTGAAAATATCTCACAAGATTGTCCATACAGGTAATGCCTCCAAATCTTAAGTGCGAATACAACCGCAGCTAATTCTAAGTCATGTGTAGGGTAATTTTCTCATGGACCTTCAAATGCCTAGAGGCATAAGCTATCACTTTACCATCCTGCATTAACACACAACCTAGACCGATCTTGGAAGCATCACAATAAATGCTAAACTTACCATTCTCGACAGGGAGGGTCAGAATTGGAGCATTGGTCAGCTTCTGCTTCAAAGTTTGGAAACTATGCTCGCAATCCTCAGTCCACACATATTTTACGTTCTTCCTAGTTAATCGGGTAAGGGATGTTGCAATCTTTGAGAATCCTTCGATAAATTTCCTGTAATACCCAGCCAATCCAAGGAAACTTCTAACATCCGTAGCATTCCTCGGTTGGGGCCATTCCTTAACTGCCTGGACCTTAGCTGGATCCACAGATATGCCATCTCCAGAGATGACATGTCCTAAAAAGTGAACTTGGTCCAACCAAAATTCACACTTGGAAAACTTGGCATAAAGTTGGTGCCTTCTCAGTACTTCTAACACTAAACCCAAATGTTTTGCATGCTCATCTTTAGTACTAGAATAGATTAGAATGTCATCTATGAATACAATGACAAACCTTTTCCAAATACTCGTGAAACACCCTATCATGAGATCCATGAAGGCTGCTGGTGCATTTGTCAGACCAAAAGACATAACCAAAAATCATAATGTCCATACCTCGTGCGAAAGGCAGTCTTTGGGATATCCTCAGATTTAACCTTCAGCTGATAATAACGGATCTAAGGTCAATCTTAGAGAAAACTCTTGCACCCCTAAGCTGGTCAAATAAGTCATCGATTCTCGGCAGAGGGTATTTATTCTTAACAGTTAACTTATTCAATTCTCTATAATCAATGCACCATGCGCATAGATCCATCTTTCTTTTGACAAAAGGACCGGTGCACCCCATGGTGAAAAGCTAGGGCGTATGAACCCTTTCTCCAACAGATCCTCCAATTGTTTCTTTAACTCTTTGAGTTCTGTTGGTGCTAGTCTATATGATTTTTAGACACGGGCTCAGCTCCGGGGTAAACATCCACAACAAATTCGATTTCCCTATCTGGTGGTAAGCCTGGAAGGTCATCTAGGAATACTTCAGGGAAGTCTTGGACAACTAAGGCATTTTTGGGACTTGATTTCTCCACTAGTTGTATGTCTAAAGCACTAGCTAAGAAGCACAAATACTCTATACACAGGGAGGGTCTACAATTGACAGAAGTCATTACAGTCATTTCCTTACTCTTCTCTGAGGCTTGAAAGGTATGCCTCAAACTACCAGGGGGTTGGAAACTAACTATTCCAGTCCTACAATCAATCGTGGCATAATGCTTAAACAGTCAATCCATTCCCAGAATTACATCAAATCCCATTATATCCATAATGATGAGATCAGCAGGTAGACTCACACTTCCTACTAACACATCACTACCAAGCATCACTCGGTTAGAGTGCATGCGTTCACCAGAGGGTAAGGTAATGTTAGTGTTTTTACACACTTACACGCAAGTGCACGTGTCGCTAACAAAGTAATAGAGTAAGTAGAGTATCGATCCCACGAGGATATTCTAATTGTAATTAAATTGCTATAACGATTTTATAGAAATAATCAAATGATAAATAAAATTAATTGAAAATAAATTCAGAATGACAATGAAACAAAGTAAATCAGAATAAAAGAGGTAAAAATGATAAAAGAAGGCCTTGGCTAGGATCGATTTCTTTGTTACGATTAATTTACTACTGATGCTGTGGTAATGCTCTGAGCATTATCTAAAGAACAGCAAGAATAAAAGTATTTTCTAGGATTCTTTCGAATTGCCTAGGTAAATTCAAATTAGAATTTCTTTCTACCTTGAAAGAATGCAACTAATATTGAATCTCATATATGTGCAATTCTTATCGCCAATCAAATTAGTGTTAACCACGTTGTAACAAAGTAATTCAATTAATTATTCATGCATCTCTAATTTATATCTATCCGTCGATACAATATAAATATGAATAGTTAACCTATCTATCGATATGGTTTAACATAGCAAATAATTTCACGAATAATTGTTCAATAGATAATTCCAAAAGCAAACCAGATCGTAGCAAAATAATGTAACAAATACTATCGTCCTAACCAAGATAAAAAGGGTTTAGCTACTAGACATAATTGAAATAAAAATAATTGTGTTCATCAAAAGAAAACGCAATAAAAATAATAAAAGGAGGAAGAGTTCAGCAACGGCGCTGTGTGTTCTTCAGATTAGGGTTCTTCTTCTTTTCAGAGCCTCCAAAGTCCTCCTTTTCTCACCTCCAAACCTCTCTCTGCCAAGCTAGGGTGTTACGCCAGAATATCCCTCTTTTTATGGAATTTTTGAATAATTAGTTCCAAAAAATATGTGCAAAATCCAATTCTTCTTTTCTCTCTCCAATTTGTTTCTCTTTCCACGTGTCCTTCATTCTCTTTATTCTTTCCTTGCTTTTTGGCTTTTAGTGCTGCCCAAATTTTTATTGTTTATGCTGCCCAGCTTACTTTTCTTTCCTTCTCTCAGTATCTTCCGATGCCCAACTGCCCAACTTTTCTTTTCTTCTGCCGATTGCTACCCAGCTTTTTATCTACCGATTGCTCAACTGCCCCAATTGCTTTTTATCTATTTTATTTCCTTCTCTCAGTATCTTCCGATGCCCAGCTGCCCAGCTGCCCAGCTTTCTTTACTTCTGCCGATTGCTGCCCCATCTTTTTAAGTCATCCGATTGCTTTTATTTACTCCACAAAATCTTGTTAATTCTGCAACCAAATAATATCCAATTATTTTGTTACCATATTCAAAGCAACAAACTTCCCGATTTTTTTTCTTAATTTGATTCCTCTCTCTCCATAATCTTCAGCTTATGAATTTGAATTTTCCACTATAAAAATAGCATTCAATTATGAAAATATAAAATTCAAAATAAAGAGACAAAATACGCTTTTAATAGGAATTCTGCATGAAATACATTAAATTCCATCAAAGCACTAATGCTGCAGCATTGCACAGCATTTATAATAAATCATATCAATTTATTATTGCAATCACTCAATTCATACAAGTTTTCTCATGCAAAATTAGTATAAAATAACTCTAAAATAAGAGTCATCAGGTAACATTAAACACATGCATGGAAGGGGTAAACTGTACATCTAATTTAACAGCAAATGTGGATGCTATAAATGAATGCGTTGCATCAGAATCTATCAAAGTAAAAGCAGGCACAGAGTTGATCAATATAGTACCTGACACTACAGCAGGCTGTTCTTCACCCGACTCCGTCATGGAGAACATTCTTGGTTTAATCATAGCAGGACCACTCTTAGGAACTGGACAGTCTCTGCTAATATGGCCGACTTTGTTACAATTATAGCATCTGGTGACTCTAGGCTTCGAACACTCTTTGAACGTATGTCCAACCTCCTCACAGTTGAAGCACTTTCCCAAACCCCGTCTACATTCCCCGGGTGGTTCTTCAGGCACTTTGGACACTGGGGAAATTTCCTGACATTTTGCACCCTTCCCCCTGCTCCTTGGCTATTTTGGCCCTCACTTGGCCTCTTTGTTCCCCTTTGCTGGTGTGGCTGGTTAAACCCTTGCGGGGTCTCCTTTGGTCCAGCACACTTCCTTTCAGCCTCTTCCACTTCCAGAGCAGTGGACACAACTTCGCTGAACGTTAAACCTTTAATGCCACAGAATTTGACTCCCCGATAAATCTCCGGCTTCAGTCCATGCACAAATTTGAACACCTTATCCTCGTCCTTATGAGCAAAGTGTCCAGCACACCTGGACAAGGACTCAAATGCCTACTGTATTCTGCACCGACCCTGTCTGCTTCAAATTCAGGAATTCCAACTTCTTTGCGGTTTGGACCGTGCTGTTAAAATATTTCTCATAGAAGATGTCCTTAAACTGTGACCAAGTCATAGTCAGAATGTCAGTGGTGGTTTCAACTGTTTCCCACCAGAGTTGAGCTTCGCCAGCCAAGTGAAATGTTGCTAACGTAATCTTATCCCCTTCTCCAATGCTAGCGCACCTAAACATGCTCTCTATCTTCCTAAGCCACCCTTCAGCCACAACAGGATCAGATGACTGACCATCAAACGTGGGTGGTCTTAGTCTCGGAATCTGTCCCCGGAATGCTCGTTGCTAGAACCCGAGTTGGCACTTCCTTGTACCTCTCGGTTCAGCAGTACTCCTAGTTGATCGGATTGTTGGCGCATTAATTCTGCCTGCTGTCGCACTAGATCTGTCAACTGTCCGATTACACTAGAATCTTCTGCGCTTCCCGGAGTTGGTGTCTCTCTCTGCACTCTTGGCCTTCCTGGTCGTCGGGACATTTATCTATATTCCTGCGCAGGGTTAACTATTTTATAAACATCTAATTACTAAGGCTAACATAAACACTTACAGTCGTTGGAGTACTCCCATGCAACGATCGGCACTGACGAGTAATCTTTTGAACGGTTTAACTGAATGTCTCTGATACCACACTGTAACACCCCGGTTCCCTGAACCCGATTTGTTACTCAAAACCCCGAATATACTAAGAAAACTTGGGCCAAATTTAAAACTTCGTTGAAAATTCAGAATTTGAAATTTGACAAAACATGAAAACTTGCAGCGGAAATCGTTTAAACAAAAGTAAAATTAAACAAAGCCATGTTAAAATAATCGTTGGGAATATTAAGAAACAATCAGTTGAGAAGCAAAGGTTTAACTCGTAAAATAGTTTAAAGATTTCAAAAGTCAATTTCATCGACCGCCGAACAAAGTCAGCAAAAAGGGAAGGCTGCTCGAAGACATCCACCGATGACTAAACGACAAAGCACAAGATTTGTCATCCGGTCACTAAACGACAAAACATAAAATTTGTCATCCGGTCACTAAACGACAAAACATAAAATTTGTCATCCGGTCACTAAATGACAAAATATATCCTTCATCTACCGGTGACGTCAGCCGGATGATCTCTCTCATCCAATCGACTTTACTCTACATCCACCGGTGACGTCAGCCAGAAGATCTCTCTTATCCGGGCACTAGACGACAAACAAAACACCTATATCATCCGACGAACAAAACACTCGACATCGTCCGATAGAAAAGAAACACAACACTATCCACAGAAAAGAATTTACTTACTTCCCAATGACCATTCAGGAACGACTCAAGCCATAGCATTAATCAAACCCGATAAAATCAACATTTAAAACTCAATAGATTGCTAGTATCAGTAAATTTCAAAACGTATTCAAAATGCTAAAATTTCTACTGGCATGAGAACTCAACATACTCAGACTGAATCCTTGACTACTAGTCCTCCACACTGACAGACATCAGTTAAACCGCCCCATCAGCTGCCAGAACATTGAATAGGTGCACTCCTCCAACCCGACTAGTCCTCAGTGAACTCAGTAAACACACCTGCTGTCACTTCTTCACCTACATCACAAAACTCATCTATTAGCCTAATGCTAAGTAAGTAATGCAGAAATGATATGAATTACTGAAACATAAACTCCTAAACATGCAGTTTCTACTTTCTCATCTCAGTTGTTCATTCATCGTTTCTGATACAGATCCCCCTGTGAAATTGGGAGTTGGATCAACTCTCCCAAAGTATATATATCCACTGACTCATTAAGGGGCAGATTAATTCCCTTAATAGTAAATCTGATTCACATGTTCAGATCCCCCTGTGAAATTGGAAGTTGGATCAGCTCTTCCAAAGTATATATATCCACTGTCTCATTAAGGGGCGGATTAATTCCCTTAACAGTAAATCTGTTTCACCTTGCTGTTTCATCACATTCAATCCTCTCCATACCAATATGTATTCAAATTCATTTTCGTATACATTTTGAAAACATGATGCATGACATACAAACACATCCAAGTAAATACAAACCTAGCGTTTTGTGATGTAGGCCCGAAGGCACAAACAAACATTACTTACCTGGATCTCCTGGAATTGTCTGGGTAGCTAACCACTTCGGGTATTGCTCAACCTAAAACCGTAGACAGAGCATATATTAAATTTCCTCTAATCTTCATTCTAAACCACTATAAATCTAAGGGAAACTCTGGTCATTGAGCATTCTCGATTTCGACTTAAACCGAACTAACTCTCACCTACCGTATTTTCCCAAACCTCAATATCATCTCTCCCACCAACAATAGATACAATGTAGCTAGAAATAGAGGCAAAACTCACCAAGTTCGGAAGAAGTCGCTGGAGAAAGTCGAAGGGGGTCTCCTATCGTGCTCTGCTAGGCTGAGGAGCTGAGAATGGGGAGGAAATGGAATAAAACAGTGGCGGCTACTTCAATAATAGTTTCCTTAAATACGTTATCCACCTTTAGATTTCTAATTACCCTTATACCATTGTCTAGTCATCCACTAACCCTACATTTAATATTGTCATTTCTTTAAAAAAGAATAGAGAAACGGTTTAACAGGACCGGGTATTACAAGAGCTATGGATTTCAACAGAAGACGACCATCTTCTGTATCAAAAGAAGGGGACTCCTGCCCTGAGGTATAGAATTTGGGACAACCATCTAAGTGAGGGCTTTCCAGAATCTCATTTATCGAAGAGGAGGTAAGAGTTATGTACTTTCCGTACACATAACTTTTGATTATAAATAAATCAGGAGAAAAACTCATGTTGATATAAAACATCCTAATGGCTTCTGCGTAATAGAAAGATTCCACAAAGAATAAGCCTAGAAGTCCTATGTCATTCAAAGGCTCAATGAGATTTAAACCAACTAACTCATCAGCCATAATTCCTCTACTAGGAATCAATTTCTTATATTGAAATTCTTCATGATACCTTATTTCGGCTGCTGAGTGAGAAAAAAATACGATGGCCAGCTAATCGAGCGAGGAATCACTCGAGAAGGACGAGCAGTGGATTTGGCTTTCATAGCAGCGGGTGCCTTCCCAGTTCTAGAAGAAGATTCCATAGAACGGATTGAAGAAGTTTGCTGAGTGAGAATCTAGAAGAAGAGTAGGGTTTTCGAAAGACGAACTGAGTCTGTCAGAGCAAGATGAAAAAGCGCGAAAGATGAAGCGCCTTTGTAAGAAGAGAAATTTAAATAAGTTAGAGCATCGCCCGATAGAAAGAGACAAACGTGGAAGTCGGATAGAACTTGATAGAGCACACGTGTCATCAGATAAGAAAAAATATCATCCGATAAATGAATAATGCATATCCACCGATGAATAGAAAATGAACCGGATGACATGAATAGCCAAAGCAGAAACAGAGAGGATAACCTTAACTTTTCTCATACTTGAGAAGACCTAATCTGATTCTAATATCACAGAAGATTTTCTCATCTAAAGGCTTTGTGAAGATATCTGCCAATTGATCTTTGGAATTGACAAACTCTAAAGATATGTCACCTCTTTGAGCATGATCACGAATGAAGTGATATCTGACATCTATGTGTTTTGTTCTAGAATGTTGAATAGGATTTTTAGAGATGTTTATAGCACTGGTGTTATCACACCGAATAGGAATCCTATCATAAAACAGATTGAAATCTTCCAAAGTCTGTTTCATCCATAACATTTGTGCACAACAACTGCCAGCAGCAATATATTCGCTTTCAGCAGTTGACAATGCAACAGAATTCTGCTTCTTAGAATACCAAGATACTAAATATTCTCCTAAGAATTGACAAGTGCCACTAGTGCTTTTTCTATCAATTAGACTACCAGCATAGTCAGAATCTGAATATCCAATTAGATCAAAAGATGTACCCTTTGGATACCATAACCCTAGTTCATAAGTCCCACTCAAATATTTGAAAATTCTCTTGACAGCATTTAAGTGGGATTCCTTGGGAGCAGCTTAAAACCTAGCACATAAACATACACTAAAGAGTATATCTGGCCTACTTGCAGTCAGATATAGCAGAGAACCAATCATACCACGATATTTCTTGATATCCACATTTATACCATTTTCATCCTTATCCAAATTAGTAGTGGTACTTATGGGAGTTTTGGAAGATTTGACAGTTTCTAATCCGAATTTCTTAAGAAGCTCCTTAATGTATTTTTCTTGACAGAAGAAAATACCATCAGGAGATTGATAGATCTGAAATCCTAAGAAAAACTTTAACTCTCCCATCATACTCATTTCAAATTTACTTTGCATGAGGGAGGAAAACTCAATGCACAAACTGACATTTGTTGATCCAAAAATAATGTCATCAACATAGATTTGAACTAACAAAATGTCTGCATCCTTTTGCATGGTAAATAGAGTTGAATCAGAATTACCCTTTTTGAAATTTCTTTCCTCAAGGAAATTCTTCAACCTATCATACCAAGCTCTAGGAGCCTGCTTAAGACCATAGAGAGCTTTCCTAAGTTTGAACACATGATCAGGTTTATCAAAGGATTCAAAACCTAAGGGCTGTTCTACATAAACTTCTTCCAAAATATATCCATTTAAAAAGGCACTCTTTACATCCATTTGAAAGAGTGTGAAGTTCTTGTAGCAGGCAAAAGCTAAAAGCATTCTAATAGATTCCAAACGTGCTACAGGGGCAAAAGATTCCTCAAAATCAATACTCTCTTCCTGAGAGTATCCCTTAGTAACTAGTCTAGCCTTATTTCTGAAAACAATCTCATTCTCATCCAATTTATTTTTAAAGACCCACTTAGTACCAATAATGGGATAATCCTTTGGCCGTGGAACAAGTTCCCATACATTGCTCCTTTCAAATTGATTTAGCTCCTCTTGCATAGCTAAAATCCAATTTTCATCATTCTCGGCCTCCTCAAATTTCTTAGGCTCTATTTGAGAGATAAATGCCACATTGGCACAGAGATTCTTAAGTGAGGATCTAGTCTTAACACCTAATGATGGATCACCTAAGACTTCATCTATTGGTGGTTTCTGACAAATTTCCAATCTCTAGGAAGAGTAGGATTTTCATCCTTGACAGGACAGTATCTAGAGAAGTAGGGGAAGGATCTAGAGATTTTTCTACTTGGGAAGAATCACTAGACTTTTCTAAGGAAAGGGAATCCAGTTGTTTTTCCAAAGTATCATCCTCATCCACATTGATTAATGGCTGAGGAGTCTCATCAAAATTGACATGTACTGATTCCTCTACAACTAGAGTTCAACTATTGAAAACTCTATAAGCTTTACTGGTCAGAGAATAACCAAGAAAAATTCCAATATCAGATTTGGAATCGAATTTTCCTAAGTTATCCTTAGTATTTAGAATGAAGCACTTACTACCAAAGGCTCTAAAATACTTGACAGAAGGAGTTTTTCCACTCCAGAGCTCATATGGAGTTTTCTCTAGAATATGTCTTATGGAGACCCGATTAAGCACATAACAGGCTGTTGCTACAGCTTCAGCCCAGAAATACTTAGGAAGAGAATTCTCATTAAGCATAGTCCTAGCAAGCTCTTGGAGAGATCTATTCTTCCTCTCAACAACACCATTTTGCTGAGGAGTCCTAGGAGAAGAGAAATTGTGCTCAATTCCATATTTGAGACACAGGAGTTCAAATTTTTCATTTTCAAACTCTCCACCATGATCACTACGAATAGCAACGATGGTGAGCTCCTTTTCATTTTGAACTCTTTTTCTAAAGCTAGAGAAAGTATCAAAGGTTTCATCCTTTGACTTTAGAAAGAATACCCAAGTAAATCTAGAGTAGTCGTCAACAATGACATAAGCATAGAATTTACCACCTAAGCTTGCTATATTGGAAGGACCAAAGAGATCCATGTGAAGAAGTTGGAGAGGCTTAGAAGTTGAAATTGAATTCTTAGAGGCAAAAGAACTTTTGATCTGCTTGTCCATTTGACAAGCTTCACAGACTTTATCCTTTTCAAAGGATATCTTAGGGATTCCTCTAACTAAATTCTCCCTAGTAATCTTAGCTAAAGTATCTATCTCCTATGCCAAATCCAAGAATCATGGGAAGAATTAACAGCAAAGCATTTTTCATTCACATGCTCAATAACATCCATGTCAATAATATAGATATTTTCTTTCCTATAGCCAGTGAACAGAGTTTTGTCATTAGATGCATCTTTAATTATACATGAGTTTGATTTAAAGATCACCTCATAACCTCTATCTCATAACTGGCTAATACTAAGCAGATTATGCTTTAAACCCTCAACTAATAGAACATTTTCATTAGTAGGATTAAAACTGTTACCTATATTGCCGATGCCAACAATCTTTCCCTTTTGGTTTCCACCAAAAGTGACACTCCCTTTCTTTTTGTTGACAGCAGCAAACATGGTTGAGTCTCCTGTCATATGCTTCGAACATCCACTGTCGAGGTACCACCGGTTCTTTCTAGGAGAGCACTCAACCTGCAAGACAGAATTCAATTGGTCTTCTTAAGTACCCAAATCTTTTGGGTCCTAGTGTTAGTCTTGGTTTCTTTAGGAACCCACTGTAACTTGCTACCTGGTTTCATACTGTTTATTTTTAAAGGACATATGAAGGACTTATGTCCTACTTCATTACATGTATGGCAAGTAGCCGGTTTGACAAAGAAATTCTTAAAAACTTTTCTCTTATTGAACTTGTCATAGCCTAAACCTGTTTTGTCATGAGTAGCTCTATGATTCCCTATTAGTAAAGTTAAGTTCTTGCTACCATTTGAGAACCATAGAACAAGTTTATTCAAAGACTCATTTTTCTTTTTAAGTTCAATAATTTCCTTCTCATGCAGGTCTACTTCTTTAGCATGCTTTTCTAATAAATCTGTATTATCCTTTTTCAACAGATTGTATTTAGTTTTCAGCATCCCAAACTGTTTAACTAAGTCATTAAAAGCATCAATTAGTTTATCTTCTTCATTATCACTATCGCTATCACTTGAAATATTTGAAGAAGAAGTACTAACCTTTTCCTCGTGTGCCATGAAGCACAGATTTGCAACTTCCTCATCTTCTGAAGAGGAGGTGTCACCTTCACTGTCATCCCAAGTGGCCTTCATAGCCTTCTTCTTGAACTTCTTGGGATACTTCTTTGTCTGTGGACAGTCTGCCTTCATATGGCCAGGCTTTCCACATCCAAAGCAGGTGATTTCCTTGTCCTTTTGGGACTTCTCACCCTTTGGAAATCTTTTTCCCTGCATCCTTTTCCGTTGCAGGAATCTACTGAATCTCCTAGTGATGAGAGCTATATCCTCATCCTCTTCCTCTTCTTCATCCTCAGATACTTCATTTTTGCTTGAGGAGGCTTTCAGAGCTATATCCTTCTTCTTGGTGACCTCTTTTTCCTTGAGATCCTCCTTTTCATTTGCTCTCATTGTGATCTCATGCGTCATGAGAGATCCAATGAGTTCCTCAAGCCTTAGGACTTTTAGATCCTTTGCTTCCTAAATTGCAGTCACCTTTGGCTGCCAACTCCTTGGAAGACATCTAAGAATCTTCCTGACCTGTTCTTCACAAGAATATGATTTACCAAGAGCTTTTAAGCCATTGGTAATGTTAGTAAACCTTGTAAACATAGAAGATATAGATTCATCTTTCGGCATAGAAAATAACTCATACTCATGTACAAGCATTTTCAATTTACTCTCTTTTACCTGATTTGTTCCCTCGTGAGTAACTTCTAATAAGTGCCAAATTTCTTGAGCACTTTCACACCCTTGTACCCTATTAAATTCATCTCTATTTAAGGCACAATACAGGGTGTTTATCGCCTTAGCATTAAGGCTTAGATTTCTCTTATCTGACTCAGTTAGATAAGTAGAAATCTTAGGAACACTTTGGCCATCTACAGTTTTCATGGCTTTAAATGGACCATATTCTATAATGTTCCATAGCTCATAGTCCATGGCTTGAATGAATATCTTCATTCTAGCTTTCCAGTAAACATAATCACTCCCATCAAAGAAGGGAGGCCTATTTGTAGCTTGACCTTCTCCGTGTGTGGAGTTTGTGTTGAATGCCATTGCCATTGTAAATATATCATACAATGATTAAAAGACAGCTTAGACAATGATAACCAAGCTCTGATACCAATTGTAGGATCGGTATTGTCTAAGAAGGGGGGTGAATTAGACTTTTTAATTTTAATTACGAGTCAACCTAATTTCTCTCCTTGATTAAACTTATAGATTTAATACAAGTAATCAAATAATGTAAAGAGAAAGAGAGAGAGAAATTTTGACACCAGTATTTTTACGTGGTTCGGCCAAACTGCCTACGTCCACGCTCCAAGGCTCCCCCTTGAAGATTCCTTACTTCTCCTCAACGAGAAATCCTGATCGAGCTTTCGGGCGTCGATCCAAAGCCTTTTACACAGTACAGGATTGAACTTTACGGGCGTCAATCCACTGCCTTACACAAATTTTGAGTTTGTAAAGTTTTGCACAAAAACTACTCTCTCACAGGATCTGAATCTCAAGTTCGAATAGAGAGAGGTAGACAGAGTATGATAATTTCGCTAGTTAGGGCTCAGGAATTCAATTTGCAAAAGTTGTATCTTTGTGCTCTAACCTCGGCTTAAATACTCTGTCTTCAGAATCGGCTTGACTTCAATGCTCCTTGTCCAATAATAGAAACTTTGTTACCGTTGGAGAGCTTTCGTACATATGTTAACAAATCCCAAAAATTTCCAGATTATCTTCCAATTAAGTAATAAACATGTGGTAAAACTTTCAACTAAATCCAAGATCGTTTGGTAATTTTTTAAATAAGGGTTTAATGAAATTATTGATAGAAGGTCAAAACTGATAACAGAATCAAAGTACAAGGTTCGATTTGTCAATTTTTTTAATACCGGGGGCGAATTGAAAAAAAGTGTATAGTACAGGGTTCAAATTGATTAATACCTGATTTTATAACAGTGGTATCAGAGCTAAGAATCTAGTCTTGGCAATCCGATCTATGATTATGTGCAAAGAAAGAAATCTCAGTCGTGCTTCTAGTTTTTTTTAAGGCTTCAAAATACCTTGTTTGTTTCTGATCTTGTGTTCTAAAGTTTTTTTTTTTAAGTGGTAGTAAACTTGTTTTTCTTGAAAGAGGTTTTTCGCAAAAACCACTGGTTTTTTTCAAAAGAATTTCTTCCACTAATTTAGTCAAGATCTTCTTATCTTTATCTTTGCTTTTGTCATCTAAAGTTTTTAATATTCTTGACTGACCATGGGATCATGATGGAAAAATCGATTTTGGTTCATGGAAAATGAAGATGAGAGCACTGTTAAGTCATAATAAGGTTCTCATCGCTCTTGAACCGGGGAAATTGATGAAGAGGCGTACAATCTGATCGTGCTTAGCCTCTTAGACAATGTACTACAAAGGTAGACGGAGCAAAAACATCGCTGGAAATATGGGGTAAACTCGAAACATTGTATGTTGTCCAATCCGACCCTAATCTTGTGTACTTAAATGATGTTTTATTTGCATATAAAATGGATGTTAATAAGTCACTCGATCAAAATCTAGATGATTTTTTGAAAATGTCTTTGCTGTTAAAAGGAACTAATCAAAATCTAAATGACACTAGTCTTGCTATGATTCTTCTTAACTCTCTGCCTGAATCATATAGTGTTGTTAGAGATACCCTAAAGTATACAAGTACAGTCCCCACAGTTGAAATGATTACCTTTGGCCTAAAAGCCAGAGAACTGGAAATAAAGAATAAGAAAAACGAAAATAGTTTATTTGTAAATGGAAATAATATAAGATGTAACAACTATAAAAAGAAGGGGAAAAAAAAAACTAAACAAAACAAGACTAAATCTGATAATAGAATCGAGAATAGAAATTGTTTCTACTGTGGAAAAGCCGGACATATTAAGAAAAATTGTTACAAGTGGAAAAATGAACAAGAAAGACAAAATAAAGAATCTAATGTTGCTACTGGTTCTTGTGATGTTATCAGTGAGGTCTTGAATGTCTCTGAAAAAATAAATTCTGAAAAGTGAATTCTTGATTCAGGTTGTTCTTTTCATATGTCTCCTAATAAACTATATTTTTCTTGCTTACATGAGACCGATGGTGATACTGTGTATATGGGAAATAATGATCCATGTTCTGTTAGATGAATTGGAATTGTACACTTGCTTCTTGATAATAATGATAGGATTAAACTAACAAATGTTAGATATATTCTTGAATTAAAACGAAATTTAATTTTTCTTGGAACACTTGATGAATTTGATTGTTGGTTCAAAGCTGTTGATTCTAACTTGCAGGTATTCAAAGGTGAAAAACTAGTTTTGTCTGGTTTTAAAGAATTTGGATTATATGTGTTGAATGGTTCACATTATGTTTCCTATGTAAATAATATAGTGAATAATCATGTTTCAAATGCTTCTGAAAAATGGCACCTTAGACTAGGTCACATGAGTCAAAATGGACTAAATCATCTGTTTAATAAGGGCTTACTTGGAAAAGATAAAATTTCAAATCTTAGCTTTTGTGAAACATGTGTGTTAGGTAAACAACACAGGTTGAAATTCACGAAAGATGCTAATTTGTCTAAATATAAATTAGACTATGTGCATGCAGATCTGTGGGGGCCGGAAAAAAATCCTACACATGGAGGAAATAAGTATTTTTTGTCCATAGTAGATGATTACACAAGAAGACTGTGGACCTATCTCTTAAAAACTAAGGATGAAGTTTTTGAGAAGTTTAAGGAACGAAAAACTTTAGAAGAGAACCAAACAAGCAGAAAACTCAAGAGACTAAGGACTGATAACGGTCTAGAGTTTTGTAATATTGAATTTGATTCTTATTGCAACACTCATGGGATCTTAAGGCATAGGACCATTAGGCATACACCTCAGCAAAACAGTGTTACTGAGAGAATGAACCGAACCTTACTAGAGAAAGTTAGGTGTTTGTTGTTCACTTCCAGATTACCAAAGGGTTTTTGGGGGGCAGCTCTAAATATTGCATCATATTTGATTAATAGGAGCCCAAATAGTGTTATTGAGTTCAAATGTCCTATAGAAGTATAGAGTGAAAGAAAAATAGATTTGAATCATTTAAGAATTTTTGGAAGTGCTGCCTATGCACATACAAAAGATAGAAAGTTAGATCCAAGATCAATTAGGTGTGTCTTTCTTGGTTATCAACAACAACAGGGAACTGAAGGTTATAGGTTGTGGGATAGAGGCACTAGAGAGATTAAAATCCTTGTTAGTAGAATCTTTGATGAAACTTCTTTCCCATGTAAAACACTCAATAACACTAATAAGGTGGAGGAGTGTGTGAATACCAATAAACCCGAAGCACACATTGAGGTGGAGACACCAAAATTGAGTGATTAAAACCGTAAAGTAAGTAATACAAATGAACAGGGACATGTTATTGAATTTGAATCTGAACAGGTGTAACGCCCCAATTTTTTTAAAATCCCCAATTTTGAAACCCTAGAATTTTCCCCAATTTAATTTGAAATCGAGCGCTAAATCTTAGATTTGAAAATTTAAATATTAATTGAAAACTTTAAATTCGCGGAAGCTTTGTCATAAATTTATCAAAATCTTGAAACAATAAACTTATCAAAATATTAAAACTATTGCATAATTAACACAATTTATGAAACTTTAAATAATAATAAAGTTTAACGTAATAATTCAAGTCTTAAACGGAAATAACACATTAATATCGTTTTAAAATTTAAGCATACTTAATTTAAATCATTCCCTCGAAGTCATCAATGTTCTTCATCTGTATGCTCGCTTGCCACTGGAGGGTTCTCAATTGCAGCAATTTCTTCCTCAGACAAAAACTCACCTACATCACAAGTTTAAAACAAAGAGGTGAGAAAAACTCAGTAAGTAGAAATACGTGCAAAACTTTTATTTTTACTTTTACTTTTACCGAATCCTGTTAAGACTTAGTCATCTCATTATCGTTCAGGCTTCGTCATCTTTTACTTTTAATTTTAACGATCAAGCTCACCATCTCACTGTCGTTCAGGCTTTTGCTATCACGTTAAAACATATGCTCAAGCTCACCATCTCACTTTCGTTCAGGCTTTTGCTATCGCATTTCTTTTACTTTTTCATACACATGCAAATAACCTATCCATTTTATCTTTTAAACTATTCTATGTCGATATTCTAACATACGTGCTCAATCAATGAAAACGTGTGACTGAAAAATAAATTTATAAAATAATAATATATATATCTTGCGATGTAGGGCCGTAGCCAAAATTTGTATTTCACTTACTTGGATTCCGAGCGATTAGAGTTTATAGAGATTTTTCCAATATCCAATATTTTAATAATATCCTGTTTAATTCAAATCTTGGTATTAAATTCCTATTTAAATAAATCCAATTTGACAGAGTTTGGGCAGAATTTTCTTACGTTGAAATCTTAGGTCGGATCGGATCGGTTGAGTCGATATGGATCGAATCGAACGGTTCCAAAATATTTTCTGCCTAATTCGAATATCAAAATTAAAATCCCACTTAATTTAATCCAACTTCAAAAGAATTAGGGCAGAAATTCTTACCGGTTAAATTTTCGATCGGTTCGGTTAGAATCGGGTCGAAAATCGGGTCGAGTCCGGTTCGGGTCGGGTGAACAGTTCCGGTCCGGGTTGGTTCGGTGAACAGTGACGGTTGGTTCGGTTTAGGTTAAGTAAACCGATTCAGTTTTAAATAAAACTGAACCCCCCCCCTCTTCCTGTTCTTCTTCTTCGCGAGGGCAGAGAGCAGAGAGCGCAGAGAGAGAGCTTCTCTCTCTGCGATATCGAACGGCGACCAGAGAGAGAGAGAGAGCTTCGCCGGAGGGGAGTTCGGCCGAGAGGTGGATTTCGCAAGTGATAGTTTCGACCGAGGAGAGTTTCGTCAGGGCTCGGTCGTTGATCGCTTCTCGCTGCCGAGAAACAAAGCTCGGCCGAGAGAAAAACTTTCGTCGGAACTCGGGTTGCTGTTTTCCGACGAGGTAGGTTTTCTGGTTTCCAAAACGAGAGAGGGATTTTTTTTTTGGTTTCAGTGTGATTTTTCCTTCACTGAGTTCCTCAATTTAAAGGGAAAATATCCCAACATTTTCTTAAATTTTAGACAAATTCGTAGGTGGATTGGTTGAGTAATTAAATTTTGTGTTTGATTCCCTCCTACCCGATTGAATTCTGCAAAAACGTCGGTGAGATTTTTTTTTTTTTTTTTTTTTGTTAAAATCTACCCTCCTTAAAAGAAATTTCGTCCTCAAAATTTAAAACAATTACATAAATAACTCAGGGTAGATCTTTCTCATGTCATCTTCTCTTTCCCAAGTTGCTTCTTCAATCTTTCGGTTCTTCCAAAGCACTCTGACAAGCGAGACCTTTTTATTCCTTAATCCTCTCTCTTCTGCCTCTAAAATCTGAATCGGTCTTTCCTCATATGATAAATCAGGGTTGATTGCGAAGTCAAGAGATCTCGATGGCAAGACATGTGAGGGGTCTGGAACATATTTCTTCAACATCGAAACATGAAAGACATTGTGCACGTGCTTGAATGAATCCGGTAAGTCCAACTGGTAAGCAACTTCTCCTATCCTTCTTGTGATTTCAAATGGGCCTGTGAATCTTGGACTCAACTTTCTTTTCTTCCCAAAGCGCATCACACCTCTCATTGGCGAGATCTTCTGGAAAACTTGATCTCCCACAGCAAATTCCAACTTTCTTCTTCTCTTATCAGCATAACTTTTCTGTCTACTCTGAGCCGAAAGAATTCTCTTCCGGATAAGTGTAACGATCTCAGCGGTCTGCCTCAATATATCCGGCCCAACTAACACTTCTTCGCCCACTTCATCCCAATGCACTGGAGATCTGCATTTTCTACCATATAGAGCTTCATAAGGTGCCATTCCGATCGAAGTTTGGTAACTGTTGTTGTAAGCAAATTCCACCAATCTCAAATTCTTATTCCAACTCCCTTGAAAGTCGATAGCACATGCCCGTAACATATCCTCCAGGGTTTGAATCGTCCTTTCTGATTGTCTATCTGTCTGAGGGTGAAAAGCTGTACATAAATTTAATTGAGTTCTCATAGCTTTCTACATACTCTTCCAAAATTTAGAGGTAAAACGTGTATCTCGATCAGACACGATAGAGACAGGCGTACCATGTAGTCTGATAATCTCCTGAACATAAAGCTGAGCATACTGATCCATGGTATAAGTAGTCTTCACAGGAAGGAAATGTGCTGACTTGGTCAATCGATCCACTATCACCCAAATGGAGTTGTGACCCCTAAAAGTCTTAGGAAGTCCCACTATAAAGTCCATAGTAATATGCTCCCACTTCCATTGAGGCACCATGAGTGGTTGCAATGTACCAGCAGGTCGTTGATGCTCCGCTTTGACTTGCTGACAAATGAGACATTTCTCTACAAATTTGGCTACATCCACTTTCATTCCACGCCACCAATAGTGTTGCTTCAAATCTCGATACATTTTTGTTGATCCAGGATGTACTGAGTAAGGGGTTGAATGTGCTTCCTTCAATATAGCCTCCTTTAATTCAGCATCATCTGGTATACACCATCTTCTTTTGAACTGGATAATCCCGCCATCTGATACAGAAAACTCAGAAACTTTTCCTGCCTCCAGATCACTTTTAACTTTGCAAATAAAAGCATCTCCTCGTTAATTCTCCTTTATTTGCTCCAGCAAACTTGGTTGAAGCGTCAAAGCAGACAATCTCTCAAGTAGCCCAAACGGTACAACTTCGATATTAGATCTATGCATTTCTTCGGTTAACTGCCTTCGAATCAGTCGCAATGAAGAAATTTGAGACGATGCTCTTCTACTCAAAGCATCAGCGACGACATTAGCTTTGCCAGGGTGATACATAATTTCACAGTCATAGTCCTTTACTAGCTCCAACCATCTGCGTTGTCTCATGTTCAGATCCATCTGGGTTAGAAAGTATTTCAGGCTCTTGTGATCCGTATAAATCTCGCATCGTTCTCCATAAAGATAGTGTCTCCAGATCTTTAATGCATGAACTACCGCTGCAAGCTCCAAATCATGAGTTGGGTAATTCTTCTCGTGTTCCTTTAACTGTCTCGAGGCATAGGCGACCACCTTTCCTTCTTGCATAAGGACACATCCCAAACCATACTTCGAAGCGTCACTATAAACCACAAACTTTCCTTATCCAGACGGTATAATGAGTATGAGTGCTGAAATCAATCTTTTCTTTAGTTCCTGGAAACTTTGTTCGCATTCTTCGGTCCATAAATACTTCACACATTTCCTGGTTAACTTCGTGAGTGGGTTGGCTAAGGTCGAAAAACCTTCTACGAATCTCCGATAGTAACCCGCAAGACCAAGAAAACTCCTTATTTCAGATGCATTCTTCGGTTGAAGCCATTTACTAACAGCTTCAATCTTTGCTGGATCCACTGCTACGCCCTCCTTTGAAATAATGTGGCCAAGAAAAGCTACATTCTCCATTCAGAATTCACACTTGGAGAACTTTGCATACAACTTCTCACATCTCAACGTAGATAGGATAATCCTTAAATGTTCTTCATGCTCCTCCTTGCTCTTTGAGTAGATAAGGATGTCGTCAATAAAGGCTATAACAAAATCATCCAAAAATGTCTTGAAAGTCTGATTCATCAAATCCATAAACGCGGCTGGTGCATTACTTAATCCGAACGGCATGACTCGAAATTCAAAGTGTCCATATCTGGTACGAAACGTCGTCTTGAACACGTCGTCCTCCTTAATTCTCAGCTGATGATATCCAGACCTTAGATCAACTTTTGAGAAAACTGCCGCTCCTTTCAACTGATCGAATAAGTCATCGATTCTTGGCAGTGGATATTTGTTCTTAATAGTAACCTTGTTGAGCTCTCTGTAGTCGATACACATTCTCATCGATCCATCCTTTTTCTTCACAAATAAAACCGGAGCTCCCCAGGGTGAGAAACTCGGTTGGATAAATCTTTTCTCCAGCAAATCATCAAGTTGAGTCTTTAACTCCTTTAATTTACTTGGTGCCATTCTATAAGGAGCTTTAGAGATCGGTGTCGTTCCAGGTAGTAGCTCAATACTGAATTCCACATCTCTCGCAGGTGGTAACATAGTCAGGTCATCGGGAAAGACATCAGGAAATTCCTTAACTATCGACACCATATCCAATGTCGTTGCTCCTTCAGGTTTAGTACATATAACACTGGCTAGAAATCCATTACATCCAGAGTTTAATAAGTTCCGAGCTCGCATAGCTGAAATTACTGGAACTCTTGAACCTTTAGAATCTCCATAGAAAGAAAACGGTTCTTTTCCAGGCAGTTGGAAATATACCATCTTCTTGCGACAATCAATAGTTGCATAGTTATTTGTAAGCCAATCCATTCCAAGGATAACGTCGTAATCGTGCATCGCTAGAATAATTAAATCAACCTCCAATTGATTTTTTCCAATACACACATCACACCTTCTAATAATAGAATCGGCAATCAAAATCTTGCCCGAAGGTGTAGCTACTCCCATATTATATTCTAGAGGTTCTACTTTAATATTAAACTTCATAGCATGATCAAGGGATATAAACGAATGTGTAGCTCCAGAATCAAATAATGTGCTAGAAGGTATGCCAGAAATAAATATCGAACCTGTCACCACAGATGCATTTCCTTCAGCTTCATCCTTGGTCATGACAAAGACTCTTGCAGTTGTCTTGGGTTGCTCCCGAGCATTCTTTGGGCAGTTGTTAATATAGTGTCCAGGTTGACCGCATTTAAAACAAGTGTTGGCTTGAACATGACACTCTCCGAAATGTGGCTTCTTGCATGTGGGACATATAGGTGCATTTGTTGTCGTAGGTTCCTTCTTCACAAACTTGGAAGGTCCTCCATCAAACTTATGAGGTCCTCCAGCAGGTCCACTGTTCATAGGTCGCTTAAATCCAGTTGTTTGTTGTGGTGGAATTCTACCTCGTACAGTTTGAGTCTCATGATTATATCTCCTTCGTAATTCCTGGGCCTTGATAACATCCTTCTCTCCTTGCTCTGCGGCCAGTGATTTCTCCACCACAAATGCGAATGAAGAGTTCCTAGAGGTAATCAGTCGAATGTCCTTGAGTATCTCCGCCCTTAGTCCTTGGATAAATCTCTTCACCTTCATAGTCTCGTTACCAGCAATGTGAGGGACATAACGAGACAATTGCTCAAATTTGTGTAGATACTCCATAACGCTTCCGGTCTGCTTGAGAGCCATGAATTCCTCAGCTTTGGCATCCAACATAGAGTCTGTGAAGTACTTCTCATTGAATAGCTCTTGAAACTTCTCCCAAGTCATAGTAGCAACTGTATGCATTGCTTTTACTGAATCCCACCAATAACGTGCATCCATCCGAAACATAGAAGATGCACATAGAACCTTCTCTTCCTCAGCAATTTTGGCATGCTCAAAAATTTCGCCAATAGTCCTGATCCAATCATCCGCTGCAGCCATATCTGCTAAATTGCCGTAGAAACTTGGAGGGTCCAAACGTCGAAATCTGTCGAAATCCATATCTCAATGTCGAGGCCTATTAGGAACTTGGGACTGCATATTCACTACTTGAGCCGCTGCAGTGGCTGCCTGAGCTGCCGCATTAGCTGCTTGCGACAGTTGTTCATTTTGCCTAGCTTGCATCTCCATCATGTCCATCATCCGATCGAGTATAGCATCCCGATCATTTCTATTTCCTCTATGATTGGCCATAGTCTACATCACAATGATTTCATTTTAAGAAAATCTATATTGTCAAAATATTTCCAACATACTTTTATCAAAATATAAAATTTTAATACAGACTTACTTGCTGATTGACAATCTTCCAGGTGCACGTGAGCATACAGAGTAGTCTACAGAATCGTTTTATAAACCTCGGCTCTGATACCAAATTGTAACGCCCCAATTTTTTTAAAATCCCCAAATTTGAAACCCTAATTTTGAAACCCTAGAATTTTCCCCAATTTAATTTGAAATCGAGCGCTAAATCTTAGATTTGAAAATTTAAATATTAATTGAAAACTTTAAATTCGCGGAAGCTTTGTAATAACTTTATCAAAATCTTGAAACAATAAACTTATCAAAATATTAAAACTATTGCATAATTAACACAATTTATGAAACATTAAATAATAATAAAGTTCAACGTAATAATTCAAGTCTTAAACGGAAATAACACATTAATATCGTTTTAAAATTTAAGCATACTTAATTTAAATCATTCCCTCGAAATCATCAATGTTCTTCATCTGTATGCTCGCTTGCCACTGGAGGGTTCTCAATTGCAGCAATTTCTTCCTCAGACAAAAACTCACCTACATTACAAGTTTAAAACAAAGAGGTGAGAAAAACTCAATAAGTAGAAATACGTGCAAAACTTTTACTTTTACTTTTACTTTTACCGAATCCTGTTAAGACTTAGCCATCTCATTGTCGTTCAGGTTTCGTCATCTTTTACTTTTAATTTTAACGATCAAGCTCACTATCTCATTGTCGTTCAGGCTTTTGCTATCACGTTAAAACATATGCTCAAGCTCACCATCTCACTGTCGTTCAGGCTTTTGCTATCGCATTTCTTTTATTTTTTTCATACACATGCAAATAACCTATCCATTTTATCTTTTAAACTATTTTATGTCGATATTCTAACATACGTGCTCAATCAATGAAAACGTGTGACTGAAAAATAAATTTATAAAATAATAATATATATATCTTGCGATGTAGGGCCGTAGCCAAAATTTGTATTTCACTTACTTGGATTCCGAGCGATTAGAGTTTATAGGGATTTTTCCAATATCCAATACTTCAATAATATCCTGCTTAATTCAAATCTTGGTATTAAATTCCTATTTAAATAAATCCAATTTGACAGAGTTTGGGCAGAATTTTCTTACGTTGAAATCTTAGGTCGGATCGGATCGGTTGAGTCGATATGGATCGAATCGAACGGTTCCAAAATATTTTCTGCCTAATTCGAATATCAAAATTAAAATCCCACTTAGTTTAATCCAACTTCAAAAGAATTAGGGCAGAAATTCTTACCGGTTAAATTTTCGATCAGTTCGGTTAGAATCGGGTCGAAAATCGGGTCGGGTCCGGTTCGGGTCGAGTGAACAGTTCTGGTCCGGGTTGGTTCGGTGAACAGTGACGGTTGGTTCGGTTTAGGTGAAGTAAACCGGTTCAGTTTTAAATAAAACTGAACCCCCCCCCCCTTCCTGTTCTTCTTCTTCGCGAGGGCAGAGAGCAGAGAGCGCAGAGAGAGAGCTTCTCTCTCTGCGATATCGAACGGCGACCAAAGAGAGAGAGAGAGAGAGAGAGAGAGAGAGCTTCGCCGGAGGGGAGTTCGGCCGAGAGGTGGATTTCGCAGGTGATAGTTTCGACCGAGGAGAGTTTCGTCAGGGCTCGGTCGTTGATTGCTTCTCGCTGCCGAGAAACGAAGCTCGGCCGAGAGAAAAAGCTTCGCCGGAACTCGGGTTGCTATTTTCCGACGAGGTAGGTTTTCTGGTTTCCAAAACGTGAGAGGGATTTTTTTTTAGTTTCAGTGTGATTTTTCCTTCACTGAGTTCCTCAATTTAAAGGGAAAATATCCCAACATTTTCTTAAATTTTAAACAAATTCGTAGGTGGATTGGTTGAGTAATTAAATTTTGTGTTTGATTCCCTCCTACCCGATTGAATTCTGCAAAAACGTCGGTGAGATTTTTTTTTTTTTTTTTTTGATTGTTACAACAGGACTTTAGAGCTAGTGAGGATGAACATGTTGATTTTCAAGATTCCTTACAAAGTGAACTAGAAAATTACCAACTTCCTAGGGATAGAAACAGAAGGGAAAATAGACCTCCTTCTAGATATTCCTATGCTGATCTAGTTTTTACAGCTCTCGTGGCAGCTCAACAAGTAAAGAATGTAGAACCTAGTACCTACAAAAAAGCTGTAGAGTCCATGTAATATCCAGCTTTTCTGGATATTATTATTTTAATATATAATGGCATTTTCGTAAATATGTCAAATCAAGCCCGTTTTACAAGCAGAAGGTGTCGTTGGGATCCTCATTATTAATATGGATTTTAAGAATATTACGAGAATTTTCAGAACGATAACGCTATATTCCGAGTAATTAAGTTTCTCGTAATATAAAGGATGTTTTAGTAAAAATAGTAAACGAGGTCCAAATTGCAAACGGACAGTTTTAATAAATCCCGAATGATAAGTTGGACTTATTGGTGAAATAAGGAGATTTGGTGAAACCAAATAGCTAGACGATTAACGAACCGAAGAACGAAACTAATATAAAAATCAAAGAAGGGCATTTTAGTAATTTACCAAGTTAATATTATAAAACTTACCAAAAATCATTTCTCTCCCTCACTTTCTCTCCTTTTCTTCTCTGGAGATCACGATCCAGGGAGCTTCTCCCTCACGGCCGCCGACGCCAATCGCCGGTTCTCCTCCGTTCCGACCTCCGATCGACTTCGATCCTTCACGTTTTCTCCTCCGGTCGACGTTCTAGGTAAGTCTCTACAGTTTTCGGAAGTTAGATTTCTGTTTTTAGGGTTTATAACATTTAGGGTTTCGTTTAGATTATCGTTAAAAACGCGAATTAGGGCTCGTAATTAATAGGTTAGCCGTGATTAGGTATATATTGAACGTATTGGACGTTATGGGACGAAGTTAAATCAATTTGTGAAAATGTTATAAATTGGTTAATTTTCGGGTTTTAAGGCAAAACTCGTTAATTTGGATTACGGACTATCGAGCATTAATTGTTGGTTTAAATGCTTCGATTAGTTAAGTTATGATTTAGGAAAAGTCCTTTAGTTAAGGTTTTGACAATTTGGACGTTATTGGTTCAATTGCATTTTAGTGATAATCGTTGTGAATTGCTTTAGGTGCACCCGCTCGTGGACGGAGCTAGCATTCAACAGACATCAGGTAAGTCTCTGCGACTTGTTTGGCCGATTGGCCTACACCATAGGATCTTTTGTTAGTCGAGGAAATTGGAGAATATAGATTGTTTAAATGCTTTGGTTGGGTAGTTAGGATTAGTTCTTTTGTAGGATTATGCTTTGAGTGTCTTGATGGTACGTATGATGGTTGTTTATTTGATGTTTATAACTGTTCATGCATCATGGTTTTAAAAACGTCATGAAAATGAATTTGAGCATAGTTTTCATGAAAAAGAAATGCACGTAAAGGCAAGTAAAGTATCATGTAAACAACCCTCTGTATGTGGTTATCGGGGTGAGGTTCAGACCCGGCGTTCTGTGGTGAGCGGGTTTTCCTCCCTTCAGATGGTGTGGGCTGTCTAACCGCTTGACGGGCCCTAACCATCTGCCGAGTGAATAGGCTTCGGTAACCAAAAGAATGTCATGGTGAGAATGAATGAATGAAAGAAAGAATGAATGAAATGCATGAGTGACGGTGTTATAAAAACTGCATAAACATGTTCATGCATAAGCATTCACGTAGACTTACTGAGCCTTAAGCTCACAACTTATATGTATGGTGTAGGTGATTACGAGAAAACAGGTGAGGATGAGATCCCTCCACCTGAGGCATGATTCAGTTGACGGAGGATGGCTGCGGTGGTGTGCTGGCGTAGTCGAGGCTTAACCGACCCGTGGGGATAGTATAGAATATTTAGGTTGTTTGGATCTGGACAGGGGTTAGATAACGTTTTGATGAATGTTATAAAATGTTTTGGTTTAAACAGTTATTTAAACGTTATAGAAATTCTGGAACTGTTTGGTTTAAATTAAGTGTTATGAACTATTTTTAGGTTGATACGGATAGCTCGGTTTTTAGAGCTATCTACGCAGTTGGACTTCGTAAAGTCCGACGCGAGTCGATTGAGTTTAGATTATGTTTTAATTGGTTGAGTTTAGGTTGTGAATTATGGTGATTGTTGGCGTGTAATTGGTTGAGTTTAGGTTGTGAATTATGGTGATTGTTGGCGTGAATTAACAGAAATTTGCTCTCTGGAATTCAGGATTCCAGAGAGCTAATTGAGGTAATTGTGAAGCAGGAAGGATTGAGGAAAATGGTTAAGTGTTGAAGTGTTAAAAGTTACTGAAGGAAAGGAAGGAAATTGAACGAAGGAAAGAGGGATCGCTGCATAGCATGCAGCGATCGATCTCTGCTGAAAAGCAGAGATCGATCGCTGCCCTTGATGTAGGCAGCAGCGATCGATCTCTGCTGAAAGCAGAGATCGATTGCTTGCTGCATGCAAGCATGCAGCGATCGATCTCTGTAAACTACAGAGATCGATCGCTTGCTGCCATTATGCAAGCAGCGATCGATCTCTGTAGTTTACAGAGATCGATCGCCCCCCTCCTTTTTGGCAGCTAGTTCCGATTCTGCCCTCTGTCTGTAATGTTATTAAATGTTTTAATATTTTAAGTTTTATTAAATTGTTTTATAGTTGTTTTAAATGTTCAAGGTTCCGTTTAATTCCGATTTCAGTTTTGATTTCAACTACAGTTTTGATTCTGCACAAAGTTTTATTTAAAGTATAAAAAGTAATAAGTGTAAAATATATATATATATATATATATATATATATAATAATAATAATACGGGAAATACGGGTACAGTATTAGGGGTGTTACAGTCCAGGGAGAGTCAAGAGTGGAAAACAGCCATGAATAGTGAAATTGAATCTCTTAGACTTAACAAAACATGGACCATAGTTGAAAAACCTAAGGATCAAACGTTAATTGATTGTAAATGGTTATTTAAACTTAAAGAGGAAGTCAAACCTGGAGACCCACCAAGGCACAAGGCTAGATTTGTTGCCAAGGGTTACACACAAAGGGAAGATATAGACTTTAACGAAATTTTTTCTCCCGTAAATAAGTTTAATACCATTAGACTAATATTATCCTTAGTTGTTCAATTTGATCTTGAATTAGAACAATTAGATGTTACAACTGCTTTTCTGCATGGGGAATTAGAGGAAATGATATTCATGAAACAACCTGAAGGTTTTATTGATTCTAAACTCCCTAACAGTGTGTGTTTGTTGCAGAGAGCACTTTACAGACTCAAATAATCTCTACGTCAATGGTATAAACGATTTGATACTTTCATAACAGGTTTAGATTTTAATAGAAGTAAATATGATGTTTGTTTTTATTTCAAATCTGTAAATGATATATCAGTATATTTGCTACTCTATGTGGATGATATGTTACTAATTTGTAAATCTATGTTGTTAATTGATGATTTGAAATCAAAGTTAAATGATGAATTTGATATGAAAGACCTTGGTCGTGCAAGAAAAATTTTAGTCATGATAATTGAAAGGGATCGGTCAAATAACAAATTCAAATTGCATCAAAAATCATATTTAGAAAATGTGGTATCAAAGTTTGGTAATCGGAATTGTAAACCAGTGACTATGCCATTAGGTAATCATTTTGTTCTTACATAATCACAATGTCCTCAACCTAGTTTTGAAAAGATTAAAATGGCAAGTAGACCTTATTCAAATATAATTGGTTCTTTGATGTATGCTATGATAAGAACTATGCCTGATTTATCTTTTGCCATATCTTTGTTAAGTAGATTCATGTCAAATCCTGAGTCTAAACACTGAACATCTATCAAATGGGTTGTTAATTATGTAAACAACACTATTAATACTGGTTTGATGTATAGAAAATCTACTGATAATGAATGTTTGATTGGCTATGTTGGTTCTGATTTGGCTGGAAATAGAGATTTTAGAAAATCAACAACTTCATATTGTTTTACCTTATTTGAAAATTACATCTCATGGAAGTCTCAACTTCAACCTTTGGTAACATTATCTACTATTGAAGCTGAATATGTTGCTCTTGCTGATTGTTTAAAAAAAATGTGTTTGGTTGAGTGATTTATTACATGATATTGGTTTATTAAATACTATACCATCTGTTTATTGTGATAACCAAAGTGTCATTTACTTAAGTAAGAATCCTGTTTTTCATGATAGGACAAAACATATTGATGTGAGATACCATTTTCTTAGATATTTAATTTCTACAGGGAAGGTGAACATTTTGAAGATCCCAGAAAAGGATAACCCATCAGACATGGGTATTAAAATTGTCAAGGTTTCTAAGTTTAAGTATTGCTTAGACTTGTTAAACGTTGGGTAATTTTTGTTTTGTCTGTTGAGCAATAAAAGTGAGATGATGTTTTTAGTGTTAGTCAAAGTTTTACTCTGAGATTAGACTTCAAGGTGGAGCATGTTATGTGGTGAAGCCCAGTATCTTTTATGTCTTAAAAGGCCCAGCCCATTACATGTAGGGTGATGTAGCGCCCCGAGTTCTCTGAACCCGGTTCGTCACACAAAACCTGAACACGAACTAAAAACTTCATTCATAATTTAAAATTTTGCAGCGGAATTAATTTAAATAACTTAGAGTTAAACCAAAACCATAAAGTGTTTGGATAATCAGATAAAATGTTCGAGATAAATCGACCAAAAGAAATAAAGGTTTAAATCACAAAATATTATTAAAACTCTAAAGACAACCACTTCTGCCGGTGGAAAATCAACGGAAGAAGCAGACACAGCAAGTATAAGACTCCTGCCGATGACGTGGACCTGAAAACTTGGAACTGAAAGACATTTCTCGGCGGGCTGCACTTACCGATGACGTCAACACAACTTCATCTGCCGATGACGTCAACACAATTTCATCTGCCGATGACGTCAGCACAACTTCATCTGCCGATGAAGTCAACACAACTTCATCTGCCGATGAAGTCAACATGACTGCACATACAACTTCAACTGCCGGTGAAGTCAACATGACCTCATCTGCCGATAAAGGTCATCCAACTTCTGCCGATGATAGAACCAACGCAAGGGACAGAAACAGGCTTCTGCCGATGACGTCATCCAAAACGACAGGACTAAACATCTACCGATAGAATTACTTCTATCAATAGCGAAATGACAAAAACATCTACCGATAGACATCTCCTTCCGGTAGGTTCAAACTACTCAACTTCTGCCGATAAAATGCATCTACCGACAGATAACAAAACACACCCCATCCACCGATAGATTCAGGGCGACATTCTGGCTACTCCTAATTATACAATACAACTCCATTTATGAAAAGAGTCTATTTGCCTTACTGAAATCACTCAGAAAAGGATTCAAACCCATGTATTACTTAAAATCCAACAAGTGCAAATCTTCAAATCTCAGCGGAATGCCATTATCAGATAGTAAAACTCAATTTGTTCAAAACACTGAAATCACTACTGTTATGAAAACTCGATCCATCAAAAAAAAAGCAATGATAATAAAACCTTCACTCCAACAGACATCAATTAAACTGCCTCAAGAGCTGCCAGAACATTGTGTGGATGCACTCCTCCAACCCAACTAGCCCTCTGTGAACTCAGTAAACACACCTGCTAAAGCTTCTTCACCTACATCACAAAACTCATCTATTAGCCTAATGCTAAGCAAGTAAAGCAATAATGAAATGAAATACTGAAACATAAATTCCTAAACATGCAGTTTCTACTTTTCTCATCTCAGTTGCATATTCATCGTTTCTGTACAGATCCCCCTGTGAAATTGGGAGTTGGATCATTTCTCCCAAAGTATAAATATCCACTGGCTCGTTAAGGGTTGGATTAATTCCCCTAACAGCAAATCTAATACTCATAACTGTTCAGATCCCCCTGTAGGATTGGGAAGTGGATCACTTTCCCCAAAACCTCAATCCACTAGCTCATTAAGGGTTGGATTAATTCCCTTAACAGCAAATCTGCTTCTCATACTGTTTCAATCTGTTCATTCCTTGCCGATTCAAAACATGTAAATTCATTTTCGTACATTTCAAAATATGATGCATGACAACTGGAAATAAACACACAACATACATAAATCCTACTGTTTTGTGATGTAGGCCCGAAGGCACAAACAAACTCTACTTACCTGGTCTCCTGGAAATCGCTCGATTTCAACTACTTGAAAGCCCTGTTCACCTAGTGTCATAAACAGAACACTAATCAGAACTTCACTAAATCTCATCCCACACCATTCACAAATCTAAGGAGCTAGCTTAGAACTTCGGGCCATCGCACATTCTTGGTTCAGCACTAAACTCGAACTCAGCTCACTCACAGCATTCACCAAGTTACACACGCATTGCACTCCCTCTATCTACTTACTATAATATCGAGAAGATGAATGGAAAACTTACCTAGGTCGAAGGTGAATCGCGCGAGGAAGATCGCCTAGAGAGCTCGTCTGCCTGAGCTGAAACCCGAAGAGGAAATGGTATGAAATGGTGGCGGCTACAGTGCATTAAACCCAACCCTCTTCCCTTAAATACGTTATCCACTCTTTGAAAATTGTAATTTACTCTAGTGCCCTTGCCAAGTTATTTAATAACCCTACTTAATTTATTGACTAATCAAGTGTATCTTATTAATAATAAAAGAGCTGGTTCGATAGAACCGGGTGTTACAGGTGAGGTGGCAAGAAAGGAGTCTTCTGGAAACTGTCAATCAGAAGGTTTTGTCGATGCTCAATTTTTCAAAGAAAAGAGATAAGGTTTGTGTGATTAGTTTTTTTCTTTCTTGAGAAGAAAAAGAAAAAGATGAGTTCTTCATTTTCAGAAAAAGAGATACAGATGAAAAAGGTTTACAGAGAAGAGAGTTCTTTCTTTGTGTAGTGCATGAGTCAAGTTTTCTCGTGTGAAGAACAGTCGAGTTTTCTGTTCAGGTTTTCTTACTGTATGTTCTTGTTTTCGTTGTTAAGCTTCTATGGTTAAGAGTTTTCTGTGTGAAATCTTTCTTGAAGGTGTATTTTGACCGATAGGAAATAAATCTCTTATTTGAGCTTCGTGGAAGTAGTGGTTTGAGATCTGGACGAACCACGTTAAATCTCTGTGTTCTTTATTTTTGCACTAAATCGTTAGCGTTTCTACAAGTAAGATTTTATAACAAATACGTAAATGACCATTAACGTTAGGGTCTAAATTATAATTCATCAGATATAAAACTATAAAAATAAAGCGACGAGGATAAAAACGACACCTTAAAATATTCATTAAATATTCCATATAGTAAAAAAGAAGAATCGAAGAATTTATTGTACTCATGTAAAGACCCACGAGATAAAGAAGACAGACATGAGATACACGAGAAGATTTGATTATTCAATGCATGAATTGCATGGAGATTTTATAAAAAATAAAAACAATCGAACAAAGGTTGATTAGATAGCAATCGTAAAGTGATTACCAAGAAAACTGTATTTTAATAATTAAAAAAAACAGTTGAATGAGAAATCAATTGTGAAGAATTGTTTTCTTTTTTAGAGGGAACCACTCTGGTTGTTTCCCAAAGTTAAGTACTTGTTAAGATTTTTCTTATGCCTTTCTAAATGATTTATTACTTTCATTCTCATCTATGTGTAGAGAGTGACATCTTTTTATACTTTTAGCCCTTGTTTTCAAATTATAAAACTTGGGTTTAGGTCATTTACCAATTTCCGCTTTTTGAATCTTTTTCAGTATCTTGTTTTCCCGTGTGATGCAAACCTCAAACAAGAGATCGGTGAAACCTGAACCCACCAAGAAATCGAATCATCTAAGAAAAATAAAACAAATTCTAAAGAGAGAGATATTGACACGTGACATGCATTCACATGACACATTCAACGGATTATTAAACGACAATGGTTAATTTGTTAACATGGAATGGTTTGATATTCAATTTCTTTATAAAACTAGCTTAAGGTTGGGGTTGCATCAATTGTAATGTAATAATTGAAATCACGATTTGTTAAGAATTAAAATTCATAATCACTTTTCATAAGATAATTAACTAAATAACGTGCTCTTCTTTTTCATAACTCATCAAGCTGTAAAACTAAGAGTGATTTTTAAAAAGACTACAATAATATAAAACTGGCCCAAAGTCCAATATTATACACAAACTAATTAATTCAAAATTCATAGGTCACCGGACCAGAGTGTGGGGTAAAAATAAGAAAAATTTGATGGGAACAATAATAATAATGACACCGCTGTAAAACGTAAAAAGTATTGATCGGAATAATTCTCAAAAAAGAATATTCTTGACAATCTCCTTAGATAGAATTACTTTTCCAAGTAAGTTTCTAGGAAAGGCTGGAGGGTCACAAACGGTTCACTTAAATTCCAGTTTCCTAGACAGAACTTACTTACACAGTACAATTACACCATGTTGTGCAAAATAGTTCGTAAGTGTACGAGTCGCAACAAGTAATACAGTGATAACTAGAGTGTCGAACCCACGAGGACTTATAATTAATAATCGAAATAATTAATCTTAATTCTAAATTGAACACACGTTTTATGATTTCAAGAATTGAAATTAAACTAAATAATTCAAGCAATTAAAATAAACTAATGTAAAATATCAAAGCAGATAAAATAGGATTAAATCAAATTGATAAAAGTCTAGGTACTACGATTTCACCAAGACAACAGTTATTTCAGTTCTTCGTAATTATATTCATAAATATTCTTCCTATGTTGATGATCAATTTTACTAAATTCTAATACAATCTCTCTCGAGCATTGCGTAGTTTATCTGATTAATGGGTTATCACTTCTCAGTCTCAAATCCTACATTAATCAAATACAAATAAATCAAGAAATCACAATGATCACATCAATACCGTAACTATCTCTAGCCTACGTATATTCATGACATTAATTTCAGTGCTCGGGTATTTATCACCTCTCGGTCTCAAAACACCTCAAAATTCAAGTAAAAATTGATCAGAAATTTACAGGCTTTAAGAATAAAAATTAAATGCGCCAACAATATTAAAAGAATTACTCATAAAATATAATTAAACGAAGAACATAAAATAATCATCGTCTGGCTACATCGTAGCCCTAGATAAAAAAAAGTTAGTTCATGCTAATATAAAAGAAAACAAAAATATAAATAAGAGTAAACATGGTTTCAATAAAAGGGGAGAAATAAAAACACTGCGTAATCGCCAACTCTTCTTCTGTGAATAATCGCCTCCAAATTGCTGTGAAAAATTTCAGAATCGCTCAATTGCTGCTCTCTGTAAAAATCGCCGAGTCCATTCTGCCTCTTTCTTCTTAGGTTTTTAATTCCTTCTCTTTGATATATCAATGGATGAGATTTCATGTTCCCTTCGATTAACGGTGCAGATTAAAAGAGATCAGCTTTCCAAAATCATCGGCGATCGATCGATCGCAGGAATGTGGCGATCGATCGCCCCTTGTTTCCTTATTTTCCTTCAGCCGATCAAGTGCGGCGAACGATCGCTTCTTCTTTGTTTTAACTTTCCTCCTTTTCAGCCGATCGATCTCCGAATTGTGGCGATTGTTCGGCACCTTCTCTGTTTTCTTGCGTAAATCTTCTCAAAAATTCTTCTTTCCGCCGATCGATCGCAGCAATGCTCGTGCGATCGGCATCTTCTCTGGTTTGTGCACAATCAATATTCTCTTCAGCCGATCAATCGCCTGGAATGAGCGATCAATCGGCACCTGTTCTGTGTGTAGTTTCGCCAATTCATTGTAAAGTTCTGCCGATCAATCGCAGCAATGAGCGATCAATCGGCATGTTTTCTGTTTCTCTCCTCCATCGATTTTCACTTCTTTCTTTTCTTTCAATTTTTGTTCCTCTTTTTCTTTTCTTCCTTCCCCCTGTTCTAATAAATCTTATGCATACTTTCACAAAATATATCAAATCTCTTCAAACACTGAGAAAAACTAC
>CM039510.1:25131799-25153012 GCA_022432975.1 Begonia masoniana
TTGGGTGGTATGGCCATGTTAACAAAACTTCCTCTTGAGGAGCATGATCACTGTCCATGTAATGGACCATGAATACGTCCGTGGGGACCATGTACACGTCACATTGCCCTACTTCCCCAGACAATTCTCTCCTTAATCCATGTCAGTGAAAGGATACGAACAATTTACGAACATGTTTTACGAAGCATGCCTGCATGAGCAAAAATTTTATGTATATGTTGCACTCCTTACTTAAAGGCATTAGCGTATAGTTAACCTTATGATGGAGGTAGACAATTTGGATGTGAGGACCTCAATCGAATTTTGATATTTGAGTTGGTTGCTGTATGTTGCTCATGGCGAGATTTTGTGTCTTGGCTGTGATTTTGTGATCTCCCAGTTTTTTTTGAAGTTTTTAGGAAAACAATGTCCTAGCTCGGGGTTTCGTTAGTCTTGATTTTTATAACATAGGATCGATACTAATAATGTGTTATGAAAATGCCTTAGGTAACCCAAGTTCTCAAAGGACGGTGCTCGGCATAGCTAGGACTCCAGGTAAGTGGTGTTAGGTTTCCGGCTCTTAAAGCCCTACATTATATCGATGTTAGGAATTAATGTCTTAATGATGTTTTCACGATTTTGGGGGCTCTAAGGAGTCGGGTAGCCTAGGGTGCTCCTATTTCGATCGGATAGGTTCGTTTATGTATGTTAATAAATGATTGATGATTGTTTGGAGAACTTTTTCATGCATCATGTTTTCTAATTTAAGATTTTATGAAATGTTCTTGCATGCACGTTTTCAAGTAATGTTAAATAATGATGAAGGATGAGTAGGGCACAGGGCACGTTAATGGCAACTCAGGGCACGACGATACGTTAATGGTAACTTAGGGCACGAAAATATGTAAATGGCAACTCAGGGCAAGTGTTTGGTCTAGTGGGTAGACGGGTGTGCCTGTGCCTACTCATGCCTAATGATATATATGTATATGTTATGTAAAGAAAATAACGAAAAACGAACATGTTTTGAAAGACCATGCATATGTATACTCATGTTTTAGTGCACCTCCTTACTAAGCATTAGGCTTAATGTGTTTATCGTATGATGTAGGTGACGAAAACGAAGGTGAGGAACTTCCTCCTGATGATCAGACATAGGTGGTCGATGGGCGGAGCTCATGGCGTCGGGATGTGTTTGGCTAGGCATGATGACCCGTGGGTTTACTCCGAGCATTGTGTGGTAAATAGTGTGATTTGGATCAATTTTTGGATGATGATTTTAGGACGTATAGAGAGGTTCAATATTTTGGTAATTGTATAGTGGATGTAGGCTTGGAGTAGATTTGTTTAGAATGATTGGAGGAATGTATTGTCTTGGGTATATTTTATAGAATTTCTGCTTTTATGTTTAGCGTTGATGTTATGAATTAGATTGATGATATTTGATGATTTTAGGTATTTTAAGTTGTATGGATTAGCTCGGTTTTTAGAGCGATCCACGCGGTTTATTTTTATGAAGTTTAACCGCGTTTTTAAACGAGTTTTGAGTTGATTTTTGGGTGATCGGTGGAGTGGGGATTTAGTGAGGGTAGTAGCGTTGATACGTTGATGTGTTGTTATGTTATGCCATTGAATGAAGTGGTGATGGTGTGGGTGAAATTGATGAATGGAGTGAGTGTGGTGTGCAAGGGTGAGGAGTGTCGAAGGAAGAAACGAAGGAAGAAAGAAAAGAGAAACAGAAAGTTCTGGGATCGAACGCCTAAAGTTTTGCGTTCGATCGTAGAAATTAAAAGTCGAAGGAAGAAAAGAAAAGAGAACAGAAGGTTCTGGGATCGAATGCCTAAAGTCTTGCGTTCGATCGCAGAAAAGGAAAAAAAAAACAGAAGTTCTGCGACCGAACGCCAAACCTTAGGCGTTCGATCGCAGAACGTGAAAAATAAAAAAAAAAAGAATTTACATGAACTATTCGAGGGCTCAAAGTTAGGATTACGTCATGGCTTGGTCGTGGCGGCCCTGACCGGGTTGGGGTCGTCACAGGCAGAAAATTGGCCGACTTCGTCAACCTGTCCACTATGACCCAAATGCTATTATGGCCCTTAGCTGTCCTTGGAAGGCCAACAACAAAGTCCATTGTGATGTTCTCCCACTTCCATTCGGGAATCGGAAGAGGTTGAAGCGTTCCACTTGGTCGTTGATGTTCAGCTTTGACCTGTTGACATATCATACAAGACTCCACATACTTGGCCACTTCATTCTTCATATTCGGCCACCAGAAGTGAAGTTTCAAGTCTTGATACATCTTCGTGCTTCCAGGATGCACAGAGAAAGGAGATGAGTGAGCTTCCAATAAGATGTTCTTCTGTAACTCTTCATCTTTCGGAACATACCATCTATCTCTGAACTTAAGAATACCATCTCCCGAATAACTGAAATCGGAAGAAGCCATTGGTACCTTGCTTACCATATCAGCCATCTCCTTTGAATTGGTCTTCTGGGCCTCCTTAATTCAGTCCAGGACGGTGGGCCGTAGCGTCAAGTTTGCTAGTATGGCCGACAGCCAAGAAACTATCTCCATTACGAACTTCTGTATCTCAGTCCTCAAAGGCATCGACACGGCCGATATAGCTGGTTGCATAGTATCTGACATCCTGCTCAATGCATCGGCTACTACGTTAGCTTTACCTGGGTGGTATTTAATCTCAACATCATAATCTTTTACAAATTCTAACACCTCCTTGTCTCATGTTTAACTCATTTTGAGTGAATATGTATTTTAAACTCTTGTGATCAAAAAACACCTCGCATGATTGTCCGTATAAGTGGTGTCTCCATACTTTCAGCGCAAACACAACTGCCGCTAACTCAAGATCGTGAGTAGGGTAGTTTTGCTCGTGGTTCTTCAGTTGTCTGGATGCGTATGCTACAACTTTCCCTTCTTGCATTAATACACATCCCAAGCCTATCTTGGATGCATCACAGTATACGCAAAACTTGTCATCTTCAACGGGCAATACTAACAGAGGAGCAGTGGTTAATTTATGTTTAAGTGTCTGAAAACTCACCTCACATGCTTCGGACCACTTGAACTTGATTTCCTTCTTCGTTAAGCTGGTCATAGGCTTCGCTATCACAGAAAATCACTTGATGAATTTCCTGTAAAAACCAGCTAGACCAATAAAGCTCTGTACCTCGCTTGCATTCCTTGGCCTTGGCCAGTCTCTTACAGCCTCAATTTTTGGCCGGGTCCACAGACACTCCTTCAGCAGACACCACGTGGCCTAGGAAATTAATCCTACTCAGCCAGAATTCACATTTTGATAGTTTGGCAAATAATTGATGCTGCCTCAAAGTTGATAGCACAATTTCCAAGTGCTCTTCATGCTCGGCCTTACTTCTGGAGTAAACCAGAATGTCGTCGATGAAAACAATTACAAATTTATCCAAAAAATCTTGGAATATCCTGTTCATCAGGTCCATGAATGTTGCCGGAGCATTAGTTAACACGAACGACATCACCAAGAACTCGTAATGCCCGTACCGGGTCCTGAAGGCTGTAACGCCCCGAACCCACCCTGGGCTCGGTGTGTCACAATACAAACCGATCCCGTGTTTAAACACGTTTAAAATGATTTTTCGTAAATTTTTCAACTCAATTTTCGGGTTTTTTTCGAACCCTCGATTTTTGTTGGAGAACGTGCCAAAATACGTTTAAAATATATCTGAAAAAGTCGGGTTAAAACAAAGTGGAAATAGCAATAAAATTTTTTTAAAAAAAAAAAATCTGCTGCTGGGCGCGCGCTGGGCGCCGCGCGCGCCCAGACAGCGCGCTGCGCGCCCTGGGCACACCCCGTATGTGCCCAATCGCGTTCGGTCGCGATTTGGGCCCGATCGATCGGGCCCTCTCTGTCACGACCCTAATTCTGTACCCTTATTTACCCTTATTTTACCGTACAAATTTTTCATTTTTCTTCATCCTTAGCATTTATGCGGAAAACAATTTGAAAACAATTTAAAATCAATTGAATAAAACATTTAAAAACAAATACAAAACAATTACTTAACGAACACGTTTTCAAGAAAACAAACTGCATGGTTCCGTTTGAAAGTTTAACATATCCTCCTGTTTCACAGAAAACACCAAGCAGTTCCATATCATTCAAATAACTGATTTAACAACACACTTCACAAAATAGTTTGCCAAAACATCTGTATATCGACATATCAAATACTAACCTGTCAACTATCATCGAACAATTCCATGAAACTTTACAAAAACAACTTATAAAACAGGTTCCAACGAAAACGTTTAAAACATTAATATATAACCTATCTTCTAACCAGATCCAAGCAACCTAAAATGTCTATCTGTACAATTATCCTAACCTAAACACCATCAACCCAAAATATCCAAATATCCTCAAAACACGTACAGACATCCCCACGGGTCGGGTTAAGCATCGACTGCGCCAGCACACACCGCGAGCCATCCTCCGTCAACTGCCATCACTCCTCGGGAGGAGGGATCTCGTAGTCACCTGTAACGGGATCACCTACACCATACAATACACTATGAGATAAAAATCTCAGTAAGACTCATAAATGCAGATGCGTGCAGATGCGTATGTCATTCAGAAAAACATGCAGATAACAGATTCAGATAACAGATTCAGATTCATTCAGATTCAGATTCATTACGTCGCAGACAGAACGTCACCGAGATCTAACCAATCTCGTCGTGACCAGATAACAGATTACGTAGATTATTTCGTTGGTTCATTTTACTTTTTAATTAGGTCGCAGACAGATTGTCACCGAGGCTACCTCACCTCGACGTGACCAGATAACAGATTACGTAGATTAATTTCGTTGGTTCATTTTACTTTTTAATTAGGTCGCAGACAGATTGTCACCGAGGCTACCTCACCTCGACGTGACCAGATAACAGATTACGTAGATTAATTTCGTTGGTTCATTTTACTTTTTAATTAGGTCGCAGACAGATTGTCACCGAGGTCTACACCACCCCGCCGTGACCAGATACAGATTTCGTAGATTAATTAGGTCCATTACTTTCCTTAAAACACATGCAGAATTCATTACCCGTGATGCATGAACAATTCATATCATACATTAAACAAACAACCATGTATACCATCAAGACTATAAAAACTTAATCTTTAAAACAAATAAACCTAACTACCCAACCAAAATACAATTAAACTATCGCATCTCCAAAATCCTCGAGACGACGTTCGACGTACGGTGTAGGCCAATCGGCCAGAGAAGAATCACGAGAACTTACCTCGTGTCCGTTGCAGCTCAAACTCCGTCCACGAGCACTGTTCACCTAAGCAATTTACAACGTTTATCGTTAAAACGAGTTTAAACTTCTAAACGTCCAAATTTAACAAAAACCTTAACTAAGGAATTTTCCTAAAATATTAACCTAACTAATCGAAGTATTTAAACAACGATTAACGCTCGTTAGTTTAAAATATCAATTAACGAGTTTTCCTAAAAAAACCCGAAAATTCTCGAATTTTAACATTTCTCGTAATTCACTCTAACTCCGTCCAATAACGCTCAATACGTCCTTTATATCGTTAATTACTATAAACCTATTAATTTCGGACCCTAATTTGGGTTCGGTAAAAACCAACCCGAAACTTCGAACGCGCGTAACTTTCGCGTCGGTTATCGGAATCGAACGATTCCAGCGGCCACGCGCTCCCCTAATAACCTATTTTAACCTGCCAAAAGGAATTTAAACAATTGACCGTAGCTAGGTCAATTGCAGCAAAACCCGAACTGCCCTAACCCAGGAAATTTCCCCAATTCGATTTTTCATCAATTCACATCAATTTCCTCACCAATCAACCCTAATTAGCCTCAATTAGCCTAAACAAATCGAAATCACGAGGCAACACACCGAAAACCGAAATCCCCCAATTCGGGATTCCCTGTTTTCGACCAATTGGGCACACCACCGCGCGGCAACCATCGCCGGTGTTAAGCCCGACTAATCGACGCCAAAAACGGCCACAAAGGGCCGTTGATCGGAGCTCAACAGAGCTCGCCATTCCCGGCCACAAACCGAGCAAGAAACAGGGGAAGAAAATCGACTTACCGGTCGGTTTTTCGCACGGAGATAGGCCGGGATCTCTTCGTCGCCGGCGTCTGGTCAGAGAGGATCGGAATCGCCGGTGGTTTGCTCGGCCGATCGTTGCTCGCGCCGGTCTTCTCTCTCGGCGTCGGGTTTGAACGAACGACAGAATGGTTTGAAAAAAAACCATTCTGTCGTTTGTTTTATTATTTATTTTAATAATAATAATAATAATAATAATAATAATAATAGTAATAATAATCCTCTATGTTATTAAACATCACTACATCTCGTGTTTTCAACCCTTTCGAATTTCTTATTTCGCCAATAAACCCAATTCATTATTTGGGATTGAACAAAACTGTCCGTTCGCAAATCGAACCTCATTTACTATTTTTACTAAAACGTCCTTTATATTACGAAAAGCGTATTTACTCGGAATATATCTATATTATTCCGAAAATTCCCTAAATTTCTTTAAAATTCCTATTAATTGTTAGGATCGTCATGACGCTTTCTTTTCGTAAAACGGACCTGATTTGACATATTTACAAAAATGCCATCCAATAATATAATAATAATATTCTCAAGAATCCGTACGAGCCGGATATTACACTCTCGGGCTATTTTCACCAAAAATGATCCCGGCCGCGATCGGTCGTGACCCATGCCCGATCGATCGGGCCGGCTCGGGTTTTTCCACTCAAAACGCTCCAAACACCCCGTTTTGACTTTTCTTGACCTTCCCGACTTTTCTACACTTTTCTACAAGCCCGACACCTCCAAAAATCTCGAAATTTTTACCATACACTCCCGACACATAAATCTTCAAATCCCGTAAATTTTGTGGAAAACCGACTTCAAATGGATAATAAAAAAATAGCAACATAACCCGACGTTAATTATTTTAAAATCAATACGAGCGGCATAACGCCTAAAATTCGCTAAACCAACCAAACCTGAAAATTTAAACCGAAATATATAGTTCAAATTCCCAAACACTTGCACACTCTATTCAACAATACCATCGACATAAAACGATCAAAATATTTATCAAAACATTTACAATACAATACCCAAAATCCTCCACAATTTTTCTAAGTTTTCTTAAACGTTCTTAAACTAAAAAAAAATACTTAAACAAAATAACTACCATTTTAAACCATCACCTCCCACATTACCCAAGGACGATAGCGGTCAAGACGCCCCGACAATAGCCTGCACCGGCGGACTCCGTACTCCTCCGACTGCAGCCTAATCCTCGGCTGTCTCATCAACCTCACCTGAACAATGCCCGTCACCTACACCATAGAACACGCACACACACGTAAGCTTACGCTTAGTAAGTAGGGAGTACGTATAACACCCCGATTCCCTGAACCCGGTTTGTTACTCAAAACCCCGAATATTACTAAGAAACACTTGGGCCAAATATAAAACTTCGTTGAAAATTTCAGAATTTGAAATTTGACAAAACATGAAAACTTGCAGCGGAAATCGTTTAAACAAAAGTAAAATTAAACAAAGCCATGTTAAAATAATCGTTGGCAATATTAAGAATCAATCAGTTGAGAAGCAAAGGTTTAACTCGTAAAATAATTTAAAGATTTCAAAAGTCAATTCCATCGACCGCCGAACAAAGTCAACAAAAGGGAAAGGCTACTCGAAGACATCCACCGGTGACTAAACGACAAAGCACAAGATTTGTCATCTGGTCACTAAACGACAAAACATAAAATTTGTCATCCGGTCCCTAAACGACAAAACATAAAATTTGTCATCCGGTCACTAAACGACAAAACATAAAATTTGTCATCCGGTCACTAAACGACAAAACATAAATTTGTCATCCGGTCACTAAACGACAAAACATAAAATTTGTCATCCGGTCACTAAGCGACAAAATATATCCTTCATCTACCGGTGACGTCAGCTGGATGATCTCTCTCATCCGATCGACTTTACCCCACATCTACCGGTGACGTCAGCCGGATGATCCCTCTCATCCGGGCACTAGACGAAAAACAAAACACCTATATCATCCGACAAACAAAACACTCGACATCATCCGGTAGAAAAGAAACACAACACTATCCACAGAAAAGAATTTACTTACTTCCCAAAGACCATTCAGGAACGACTCAAGCCATAGCATCAATCAAATCCGATAAAAACCAACATTTAAAACTCAACAGACTGCTAAAATCAGTAAATTTCAAAACGTATTCAAAATACTAAAATTCCTACTGTCATGAGAACTCAACATACTCAGACTGAATCCTTGACTACTAGTACTCCACACTGACAGACATCAGTTAAACCGCCCCGTCAGCTGCCAGAACATTGAATAAGTGTACTCCTCCAACCCGACTAGTCCTCAGTGAACTCAGTAAACACACCTGCTGTCACTTCTTCACCTACATCACAAAACTCATCTATTAGCCTAATGCTAAGTAAGTAATGCAAAATGAAATGAATTACTGAAACATAAACTCCTAATCATGCAATTTCTACTTTCTCCTCTAAGTTGCTCATTCATCGTTTCTAATTCAGATCCCCTTGTGAAATTGGGAGTCGGATCAACTCTCCCAAAGTATGTATCCACTGACTCATTAAGGGGCGGATTAATTCCCTTAACAGTAAATCTGATTCACATGTTCAGATCCCCCTGTGAAATTGGAAGTTGGATCAGCTCTTCCAAAGTATATATCCACTGTCTCATTAAGGGGCGGATTAATTCCCTTAACAGTAAATCTGATTCACTTTGCTGTTTCATCACATTCAATCCTCTCCATACCAATGTGTATTCAAATTCATTTTCGTATACATTTTGAAAACATGATGCATGGCATACAAACATATCCAAGTAAATACAACCTAACGTTTTGTGATGTAGGCCCGAAGGCACAAGCAAACATTACTTACTTGGATCTCCTGGAATTGTCTGGGTAGCTAACCACTTCTGGTATTGCTCAACCTAAAACCGTAGACAGAGCATATATTAAATTTCCTCTAATCTTCATTCTAGACCACTATAAATCTAAGGGAAACTCTAGTCATTGTGCATTCTCGATTTCGACTTAAACCGAACTAACCCTCACTTACTGTATTCTCCAAAACCTCAATATCATCCCTCCCACCAACAATAGATACAATGTAGCTAGAAATAGAGGCAAAACTCACCAAGTTCGGAAGAAGTCGCTGGAGAAAGTCGAAGGGGGGTCTCCTATCGTGCTCTGCTAGGCTGAGGAGCTGAGAATGGGGAGGAAATGGAATAAAACAGTGGCGGCTACTTCAATAATAGTTTCCTTAAATACGTTATCCACCTTTAGATTTCTAATTACCCTTATACCCTTGCCTAGTCATCCACTAACCCTACATTTAATATTGTCATTAGTTTTAAAAAAAAAAATAGAGAAACGGTTTAACAGGACCGGGTATTACAATCTACCCTCCTTAAAAGAATTTTGTCCTCAAAATTCAGTACCTGAATAATTCTGGATGTTGGTCCATCATGTCTTGCTGACGCTCCCAAGTTGTCTCCTCTATGTTCTGATTGTGCCATAAGACTTTCACTAGTGGAATTTCTTTGTTGCGCAATACCTTCACTGCATAGTCCAAGATCCTTACTGGTTTCTCCACATATGCAAGAGTAGGAAGGGCCTCAATGCTCTGCTGTTCCATAATCTGTGAAGGATCTCTAACACATTTCTTCAGCATGGAAACATGAAACACATTATGAATTCCCTCCAGAGAGGCTGGTAGCAGAAGTTGATATGCTGACTTCCCAATTCTCTTCACGATTTGGAAAGGTCCAATATACCTGGGGTTCAACTTGCCTCTTTTCCCAAACCTCACAACTCCTTTGAAAGGTGACACTTTAAGGAAAACCTCATCACCTACATCAAACTCTAATTCTCTTCGTCTTTTGTCTGCGTAGCTTTTCTGCCGACTTTGAGCTGTTAAGATTCTTTGTCGGATAAGAGCAATCTTCTCCACTGTCTGCTGCACAATATCAGGACCAATCAACCGTGCTTCTCCAACTTCATCCCAATATAATGGAGATCTGCACTTTCGTCCATATAATGCTTCGTATGGTGCCATGCCTATTGTTGCTTGGAAGCTGTTATTTTAAGAGAACTCGACCAATGGTAAGTATCCACTCCAAGATCCTTGAAAATCCAATACACATGCTCGGAGCATATCCTCCAAGGTTTGGATAGTTCTCTCGGATTGTCCATCAGTTTGAGGATGAAAGGCTGTGCTAAAACTAAGCTGTGTTCCCATAGCCTTGTGCAAACTTTTCCAGAACTTGGATGTAAATCTGGAGTCTCGGTCTGAAACTATGGTGCTTGGAACTCCATGTAGTCTAACCACTTCGTGCACATACAACTCTGCCAGTTGATCCATCGAGTATGTTACCTTTATTGGCAGAAAGTGAGCAGATTTGGTTAAACGATCGACTATTACCCAGATTGCATCATGTCCCTTTGCTGTTCTAGGTAATCCCATAACAAAATCCATAGCTATTTGTTCCCATTTCCATTCGTGAACTGGTAAGGGTTGCAATGTTCCAGCAGGCCTCTGATGTTCAGCTTTGACTTGCTGGCAGATCAGACATGTCTCCACATACTCCGCCACACTTCTCTTCATACCTGGCCACCAATAATGTTGTTTGAGATCTCTGTACATCTTTGTACTTCCAGGATGAACAGAGAGCCTGGAGGAATGTGCCTCAGATAAGATTTCCTTTCTAAGTTCAGTATCAGCCGGAACAAACCATCTATTTCGAAACTTGAGAATTCCATCGGCTGAGCAGTTGAAATCCAACTTGCCAGTAGAATCCATGCTCAACTTATATTCGTTGCATTCAGGGTCATTCATTTGAACTTCCTTTATTCTCTCCAAAATGGTAGGCCTTAAAGATATGGTCGAAAGCATGGCTGACACACTAGACACGGCTTCCATGTTAAATCTGTGGAATTCAGTCTCTAAAGCTATTGGTATATCTAAAATCAATGCAGAGACTGAAGGAGTCACTCTACTCAAAACATCAGCCACTACATTCGCCTTGCCGGGGTGGTACTTAATCTCGAAATCATAATCTTTGACAAATTCTAACCATCTACGCTGCCTCATATTCAGTTCCTTTTGCGTGAAATGTATTTCAGGCTCTTATGATCTGAAAATATCTCACAAGATTGTCCATACAGGTAATGCCTCCAAATCTTAAGTGCGAATACCACTGCAGCTAATTCTAAGTCATGTGTAGGGTAATTTTTCTCATGGACCTTCAACTGTCTAGAGGCATAAGCTATCACTTTACCATCCTGCATTAACACACAACCTAGACCGATCTTGGAAGCATCACAATAAATGCTAAACTTACCATTCTCGACAGGGAGGGTCAGAATTGGAGCATTGGTCAGCTTCTGCTTCAAAGTTTGGAAACTATGCTCGCAATCCTCAGTCCACACATATTTTACGTTCTTCCTAGTTAATCGGGTAAGGGATGTTGCAATCTTTGAGAATCCTTCGATAAATTTCCTGTAATACCCAGCCAATCCAAGGAAACTTCTGACATCCGTAGCATTCCTCGGTTGGGGCCATTCCTTAACTGCCTGGACCTTAGCTGGATCCACAGATATGCCATCTCCAGAGATGACATGTCCTAAAAAGTGAACTTGGTCCAACCAAAATTCACACTTGGAAAACTTGGCATAAAGTTGGTGCCTTCTCAGTACTTCTAACACTAAACCCAAATGTTTTGCATGCTCATCTTTAGTACTAGAATAGATTAGAATGTCATCTATGAATACAATGACAAACTTGTCCAAATACTCGTGAAACACCCTATTCATGAGATCCATGAAGGCTGCTGGTGCATTTGTCAGACCAAAAGACATAACCAAAAACTCATAATGTCCATACCTCGTGCGAAAGGCAGTCTTTAGGATATCCTCAGATTTAACCTTCAGCTGATAATAACCGGATCTAAGGTCAATCTTAGAGAAAACTCTTGCACCCCTAAGCTGGTCAAATAAGTCATCAATTCTCGGCAGAGGGTATTTATTCTTAACAATTAACTTATTCAATTCTCTATAATCAATGCACATGCGCATAGATCCATCTTTCTTCTTGACAAAGAGGACCGGTGCACCCCATGGTGAAAAGCTAGGGCGTATGAACCCTTTCTCCAACAGATCCTCCAATTGTTTCTTTAACTCTTTGAGTTCTGTTGGTGCTAGTCTATATGGATTTTTAGACACAGGCTCGGCTCCGGGGTAAACATCCACAACAAATTCGATTTCTCTATCTGGTGGCAAGCCTGGAAGGTCATCTAAGAATACCTCAGGGAAGTCTTGGACAACTAAGACATTTTTGGGACTTGATTTCTCCACTAGTTGTATGTCTAAAGCACTAGCTAAGAAGCACAAATACTCTCTACACTGGGAGGGTCTACAATTGACAGAAGTCATTACAGTCATTTCTTTACTCTTCTCTGAGGCTTGAAAGGTATGCCTCAAACTACCAGGGGGTTGGAAACTAACTATTCCAGTCCTACAATCAATCGTGGCATAATGCTTAAACAGCCAATCCATTCCTAGAATTACATCAAATCCCATTATATCCATAATGATGAGATCAGCAGGTAGACTCACACTTCCTACTAACACATCTCTGTCAAGCATCACTCGGTTAGAGTGCATGCGCTCACCAGAGGGTAGGGTAACATTAAACACATGCATGGAAGGGGTAAACGGTACATCTAATTTAGCAGCAAATGTAGATGCTATAAACGAATGCGTTGCACCAGAATCTATCAAAGTAAAAGCAGGCACAGAGTTGATCAATATAGTACCTGACACTACGGCAGGCTGTTCTTCACCCGACTCCGTCATGGAGAATATTCTTGGTTTAATCATAGCAGGACCACTCTTAGGAACTGGACAGTCTCTGCTAATATGGCCGACTTTGTTACAATTATAGCATCTGGTGACTCTAGGCTTCGAACACTCTTTGAACGTATGTCCAACTTCCTCACAGTTGAAGCACTTTCCCAAGCCCAGTCTACATTCTCCCGGGTGGTTCTTCAGGCACTTTGGACACTGGGGAAATTTCCTGACATTTTGCACCCTTCCCCCTGCTCCTTGGCTATTTTGGCCCTCATTTGGCCTCTTTGTTCCCCTTTGCTGGTGTGGCTGGTTAAACCTTTGCGGGGTCTCCTTTAGCCCAGCACACTTCCTTTCAGCCTCTTCCACTTCCAGAGCAGTGGACACAACTTCGCTGAACGTTAAACCTTTAATGCCACAGAATTTGACTCCCCGATAAATCTCCGGCTTCAGTCCATGCACAAATTTGAACACCTTATCCTCGTCCTTATGAGCAAAGTGTCCAGCAAACCTGGACAAGGACTCAAATTGCCTACTGTACTCAGCCACCGACCCTGTCTGCTTCAAATTCAGAAATTCCAACTTCTTTGCGGTTTGGACCGTGCTGTTAAAATATTTCTCATAGAAGATGTCCTTAAACTGTGACCAAGTCATAGTCAGAATGTCAGTGGTGGTTTCAACTGTTTCCCACCAGAGTTGAGCTTCGCCAGCCAAGTGAAATGTTGCTAACGTGACCTTATCTCCTTCTCCAATGCTGGCGCACCTAAACATGCTCTCTATCTTCCTAAGCCACCCTTCAGCCACAACAGGATCAGATGACTGACCATCAAACGTGGGTGGTCTTAGTCTCCGGAATCTATCCCCGGAATGCTCGTTGCTAGAACCCGAGTTGGCACTTCCTTGTACCTCTCGGTTCAGCAGTACTCCTAGTTGATCGGATTGTTGGCGCATTAATTCTGCCTGCTGTCGCACTAGATCTGTCAACTGTCCGATTACACTAGAATCCTCTGCGCTTCCCGGAGTTGGTGTCTCTCTCTGCACTCTTGGCCTTCCTGGTCGTCGAGACATTTGCTATATTCCTGCGCAGGGTTAACTATTTTATAAACATCTAATTACTAAGGCTAACATAAACACTTACAGTTGTTGGAGTACTCCCATGCAACGATCGGCACTGACGAGTAATCTTTTGAATGGTTTAACTGAATGTCTCTGATACCACACTATAACACCCCGATTCCCTGAACCCGGTTTGTTACTCAAAACCCCGAATATTACTAAGAAACACTTGGGCCAAATATAAAACTTCGTTGAAAATTTCAGAATTTGAAATTTGACAAAACATGAAAACTTGCAGCGGAAATCGTTTAAACAAAAGTAAATTAAACAAAGCCATGTTAAAATAATCGTTGGCAATATTAAGAATCAATCAGTTGAGAAGCAAAGGTTTAACTCGTAAAATAATTTAAAGATTTCAAAAGTCAATTCCATCGACCGCCGAACAAAGTCAACAAAAGGGAAAGGCTACTCGAAGACATCCACCGGTGACTAAACGACAAAGCACAAGATTTGTCATCCGGTCACTAAACAACAAAACATAAAATTTGTCATCCGGTCCCTAAACGACAAAACATAAAATTTGTCATCCGGTCACTAAACGACAAAACATAAAATTTGTCATCCGGTCACTAAGCGACAAAATATATCCTTCATCTACCGGTGACGTCAGCTGGATGATCTCTCTCATCCGATCGACTTTACCCCACATCTACCGGTGACGTCAGCCGGATGATCCCTCTCATCCGGGCACTAGACGACAAACAAAACACCTATATCATCCGACAAACAAAACACTCGACATCATCCGGTAGAAAAGAAACACAACACTATCCACAGAAAAGAATTTACTTACTTCCCAAAGACCATTCAGGAACGACTCAAGCCATAGCATCAATCAAATCCGATAAAAACCAACATTTAAAACTCAACAGACTGCTAAAATCAGTAAATTTCAAAACGTATTCAAAATACTAAAATTCCTACTGTCATGAGAACTCAACATACTCATACTGAATCCTTGACTACTAGTCCTCCACACTGACAGACATCAGTTAAACTGCCCCGTCGGCTGCCAGAACATTGAATAAGTGTACTCCTCCAACCCGACTAGTCCTCAGTGAACTCAGTAAACACACCTGCTGTCACTTCTTCACCTACATCACAAAACTCATCTATTAGCCTAATGCTAAGTAAGTAATGCAAAATGAAATGAATTACTGAAACATAAACTCCTAATCATGCAATTTCTACTTTCTCCTCTCAGTTGCTCATTCATCGTTTCTAATTCAGATCCCCCTATGAAATTGGGAGTCGGATCAACTCTCCCAAAGTATGTATCAACTAACTCATTAAGGGGCGGATTAATTCCCTTAACAGTAAATCTGATTCACATGTTCAGATCCCCCTGTGAAATTGGAAGTTGGATCAGCTCTTCCAAAGTATATATCCACTGTCTCATTAAGGGGCGGATTAATTCCCTTAACAGTAAATCTGATTCACTTTGTTGTTTCATCACATTCAATCCTCTCCATACCAATGTATATTCAAATTCATTTTCGTATACATTTTGAAAACATGATGCATGGCATACAAACATATCCAAGTAAATACAAACCTAACGTTTTGTGATGTAGGCCCGAAGGCACAAGCAAACATTACTTACTTGGATCTCCTGGAATTGTCTGGGTAGCTAACCACTTCTGGTATTGCTCAACCTAAAACCGTAGACAGAGCATATATTAAATTTCCTCTAATCTTCATTCTAGACCACTATAAATCTAAGGGAAACTTTAGTCATTGTGCATTCTCGATTTCGACTTAAACCGAACTAACCCTCACTTACTGTATTCTCCAAAACCTCAATATCATCCCTCCCACCAACAATAGATACAATGTAGCTAGAAATAGAGGCAAAACTCACCAAGTTCGGAAGAAGTCGCTGGAGAAAGTCGAAGGGGGGTCTCCTATCGTGCTCTGCTAGGCTGAGGAGCTGAGAATGGGGAGGAAATGGAATAAAACAGTGGCGGCTACTTCAATAATAGTTTCCTTAAATACGTTATCCACCTTTAGATTTCTAATTACCCTTATACCCTTGCCTAGTCATCCACTAACCCTACATTTAATATTGTCATTAGTTTTAAAAAAAAGAATAGAGAAACGGTTTAACAGGACCGGGTATTACAGTACGAATGACAACAACACAATGCAATCAACCTAACCCATGCAGTTTCTACCACTCAGTTGCATTTATTTGCTGTTCGTTGCTTTAAACGTTTCATAAGCCGTGTGAATCGGGTAAGCTCACATCCCGTAATCTTACAGGACGGCCATGAGCTCACATCCCGAGGACGGCCATTCCCAGAACCACCATTAAGTATTTTAGCCAATCATCCTTCATAGAGTTCCCTTCGGGGTGCCACTGCAAGCACCGTATCTCGACAAGGCACACTATTCCAGATCTCGTATTTTAGCCGGTCTCTCATAGAGTTCCCTTCGGGGTGCCACTGCAAGCACCGTATCCCGACAAGGCACACTATTCCAGATCTTGTATTTTAGCCGTTCTCTCATAGAGTTCCCTTCGGGGTGCCACTGCAAGCACCGTATCCCGACAAGGCACACTATTTGAAATCTCAAGTTCCCTTCGGGGTGCCACTGCAAGCACCGTATCCCGACAAGGAACATTATTTATCTGATTACGTTCACACTCACAACCAGCCATGCAAAAACAACTCGTATTTTCATTACTGAAAACAATGATGCACGTCAACCATTATGCAACCAAACACAACAAAACACAACACGAAATGCAACCAAACCCAACAAAACACAACGCAAAATAAATAACCCTACCGTTCCATGGTGTAGGCCCGCAGGCGAAAGAAAGCTACCACTACTTACCTGGCGTCTCGGTAATTGCTTTCTCACTTCCACTAGTCAAATCACACGTTCGATCACCTAATAAATATAGAAAATTTACTTAGTAACAACTTAAGGAATTCTAAAGAAATAAACTAAGGCAAACTAATATTACTTTTCAACCTAAAGCCCCCAAACCAGATTTTTCTAACTATTTTCAACGTCTAACTTTAAACGGCCATAACTTTCTCGTTTTTCAACGGATTTCAACGTGCCACCCTAATTCGGAAACCCCTACACGTCTACTATCCATTGAAACACTAAAATTAAACATCCAAACCCCTTGGCCAACTCAAACTCCCCAAAACAGAATCGGCCTTGAATGTTCTCTAAACCGATTTTTCTTCCCTTCCACCAAAACTCTATTCTAACTCCATAAACCACCTAAACTAACATACCTAAGAATTAAACCATCCAATTTGGAAGAAAAACCAGCAACAAAATTGGGAATTTCGTAGCCCTCCTGTAACGACCCGAGAAGGATCATCACGTGTCATGACTTTCCTTTAAACTTATCCGTACTTTTATACCTCTGTAATCGGTGTATATATTTTTTTTTATATATATATCAAATCTCATTCTAACTTAACTTAAGTTCGCTGAACAACCACATTTAGCTTTCACTCCTGCCGGTCGCTAAACGACAAACATCCAGTTGTTCTACCGGCCTGCACGTGCATCTCACATGATTCATTAGACATCTATCGGCAGGCACACATATTTGCATCTGCCGACGGTCACGTGCATCACGCGTGACCAATTAAATCATCACTCAATTACAACGACAAAAGACTGACTTATCTACCGATGACAAGGCACTCCATCTGCCGATGGCAACACACAACATCTGCCGATGGCATTTATACTACATCTTCCGATAGATTAACTCACATCATCTGCCGATGACGTGGCACTACATCTTCTGGTAAGGCGGAATGACATTTCCATCTTCCGGTATCTTGACCTACTATACATGCCGATCTCTAGGCATATCGTCTGCTGATGACGTCAGCCGGAAGACAAATACTTTTCCTCTTCCGATGACGTCCTCCGGAAGACAGACTTACCCGACTCCCATCACAATCCTCCTGTCGATTTCTACACTTCAAAATAACACATCTCCTGCCGATAGACAAGTACTTTCATCTACCGACTACTAAACATTAACCTAACATCTTCTTCTTCCGGTAGACAAGCAAACTTCATCTACCGATTTCTAAACTCCATAATAACACTCACATCTTCCGATAGACAAATACATTTCGTCTACCGGCAGCACAAACATCATAACTTCAAACTTAATACCGGGACACCAACAGAATAAACCATAGATTCATTAAAACTCATACAGCGGAAGACTTAGTTAAAATCACTCATTCTATATTCTTATAATATACTCATAATCAGTATTCAAGCTAGACAAGTTCAAGCTCCATAATCATAAGTAACATCATCCTACTTAAACTTTTATGTTCATAGTTATCATTAAAACCTTAAGAGTAAAACCAGAGGGTCATAATCGCCATCCAGCCACAGACTTTCCACCCTGAGCACCTTCCAGCAACCAGCTTAAACTTCATCCTCAACTTTGTATTCCTCACCTGATATTCTTCACCTACATCGTAAGGTGTAACTGTAAGCCTAAGGCTTAGTAAGGAATGCAAACTATTATGAGTTCATGAATGCATAACTTGGAGAAAAACATGCTCATAAGTCTTTTCTTTTCACGTACTTGTTCTTAATCATCATTCATAATCGTATCTCGTATTCATTGTTCATAATCATCATTCGTAGACATGCTCATATTCATCATTCCTTTCATCATTCATATTCTTCATTACATTATGTGGTTTAAGGGAGGATTTGTGCCGGTAAAGGGGGTTCGACAGTGAGTTTGATCATGGTCCCTACTGCGGGTCGTATTCATATGTCCTACTGCGGACTGTGACATACGCCGAACCACCCCCAACCCTCACTTAACCACGTTGCATAAGTTTTATCTTCTTATTTTATTCATGAGAAAACATATTTCAAAACATTTTCATATGCTTGAGAAGTAAAACATGATGCATAACATAAATGCACTTAATCATCGAACTAAGGCAGGGGAGAACATCAGAATAACATAACCATATCCATCGACATTTCATCAAACATATAGAAGACAACGTTCACTAAATCTAACATAGTCCTTTGATGTAGGGCCCTATTGGCCGGAAACTTAGTACATTCACTTACCTGGATCCTTAGCAACTTGAATCACTCTCTCTTCAACTTCTTCACCTAAAACATTCCACATTATAGTAGTTAAAATCAAGTCCTAAAAGTTCTAATCGAAAGTCATCCTAGAATCTAGCAGCTAAGGTTCTCTGTGCAGTCTGAAATCCAAAACCGAAACAGCTAGATATAGCTATCGATTAAACGGGGTCGGTTATATAAAAGGTCCAGAATCGATTTAAAGGTGGCATTACCAAATGAAGATAAGGAACGATAACCAACTGACTTAGCCATTGAAGAACTCGAAAGTACAAGTTCAACTGAAAACAGAGTTCTAAATGACTACCCGGCATCTACATTGTCAAAATCTTACCTAGAATGCGGGTTACCGGAGTAGAGGCTGAAAAACCAGTTGCCGGGGAGGAAGAAAGTTCCAGAGAAGAAGGGAGTCGCCGAGAGGAAATGTCGGCTGCAATGAGGTTTAAATGAGATTTAAGGTTTCCATTTTCTATTTATACCTAATCCTTCAGTCTTTATTACAAAATTGCCACTCAACCTAGTTTTACTCAACTTGTAATGAATTTGCCTCAACATTAAATTTAATCATAAAGGTTAAATAAAGGGTAACAATGAGAATGGTCAGAAAATCACCTGGCCGAAATGTCGGGCGTTACACCTCCTCTAGGGTTTCTCCAAAACTTAACAAATCCCCACAAAACATCATAAAAACACCAACAACCTTCACTTATAAGCATTACTACCAAAACCCCTCCAAAAATTTACCTTAATCTTTGATGAAATGGAGAAGAAATGGAGGTGGAGCTCCTCCCATGGCTGCCACGATTTTTGGAGAGGGAGAGGAAGGACATTTTTCTCTTTTACCCCTTTTCTTTCTTCCTTTTTAATAAACCTATTTCTCACTTTTTAAAATTACCACCAAAGTTTCAAAATTCTTACTTTCAACCCCCTCCCTCATGTCATATAATCCAACGTGACACACATTCAATTTCTCCCTTCTTTTTGATTTGTTTTCTACTTTACTTTTTCCTTCTTTTCTATTGGTTAGCTTTTGTTGACTTTTCAACCAATTACTTATTATTCTCTTTTCAAATACCTCTTTAATTTTACAAAATTGCTTCCCTTATTTTCTCTCTCTTAACTTCAACGTGAAAGGCCTCCTTTCTTTCACCTTTGTTCACTTAGCATTTCTTTATATAAAGTTTAACTCAACAAAAGTTTCAAATGCTAAAATCTAGGATTTCCTCTTACTTTCTCTTCCAATTTAACCCTTAAAATGATACACCTAGCATAACCTAAAATAAAACATTAAACTCCCTTAACCGTCTAATCCCAGGCTTACGTACATTGTAGGAATTTCCTGGGTGTTACAAAGGCGGTCTTTGGAATATCATCAGCTCTGATCTTCAACTGGTAATAGCCGGAGCGTAAGTCAATCTTAGAAAATACCCGAGCCCCTTGTAGCTGGTCAAATAAATCATCGATTCTCGGCAACGGGTACTTATTCTTTATCGTCAACTTGTTCAGCTCACGGTAGTCAATGCACATCCGTAGGGACTGTAACGACCCGGGGAGGATAGCCACAACATTCTTGACTTTACATAAAACTTTAACTCATATTTGAACTCTTTTCTCCTTCTCTTTTTTTTTTTCTTTAATAACAGTATACCTAACGGGCTTAAAGACTTCAACTTAATGGATGGGAAGTTAGTCCCTCGTACATGCTTCCAATCGACGTACAAGTTGCATGGGTCTACATGCATCAACCGATAGACATTGCGTCTTCCGGATGGCACGTGCACCCCACATGACTCATTTAAACACCTATCGGCAGATGCGAATACTCTCATCGACCGACGATCACGTGCATCTCGTGTGACCAATTTAAAACATCTACCGATAGACATGTGAAATTTACGTGTTCATCTAAGACATCTTCCGATAGCTTACAAGCTCTATATCATCCGATCACTAAACGCAAATTATCCTTACATCTCCGATCCTAGACGCCCAAACCATGTTTATATCATC
>CM039510.1:25153112-25184022 GCA_022432975.1 Begonia masoniana
GAGTTTATTTCTTCCGCCCGACCCTTACCCCCATCTACGGTGACGTCAGAGGAATCCCCCTCATAGGCACTCGCCGACCAACACTACAAACACCGATATCCTTGAATCCGACAAACAAAACACTCGACATCATCCGGTAGAAAGAAACACAACACTATCCACAGAAAAGAATTTACTTACTTCCCAAAGACCATTCAGGAACGACTCAAGCCATAGCATCAATCAATCCGATAAAAACCAACATTTAAAACTCAACAGACTGCTAAAATCAGTAATTTCAAAATGTATTCAAAATACTAAAATTCCTACTGTCATGAGAACTCAACATACTCATACTGAATCCTTGACTACTAGTCCTCCACACTGACAGACATCAGTTAAACTGCCCCGTCGGCTGCCAGAACATTGAATAAGTGTACTCCTCCAACCCGACTAGTCCTCAGTGAACTCAGGTAAACACACCTGCTGTCACTTCTTCACCTACATCACAAAACTCATCTATTAGCCTAATGCTAAGTAAGTAATGCAAAATGAAATGAATTACTGAAACATAAACTCCTAATCATGCAATTTCTACTTTCTCCTCTAAGTTGCTCATTCATCGTTTCTAATTCAGATCCCCCTGTGAAATTGGGAGTCGGATCAACTCTCCCAAAGTATGTATCCACTGACTCATTAAGGGGCGGATTAATTCCCTTAACAGTAAATCTGATTCACATGTTCAGATCCCCCTGTGAAATTGGAAGTTGGATCAGCTCTTCCAAAGTATATATCCACTGTCTCATTAAGGGGCGGATTAATTCCCTTAACAGTAAATCTGATTCACTTTGCTGTTTCATCACATTCAATCCTCTCCATACCAATGTGTATTCAAATTCATTTTCGTATACATTTTGAAAACATGATGCATGGCATACAAACATATCCAAGTAAATACAAACCTAACGTTTTGTGATGTAGGCCCGAAGGCACAAGCAAACATTACTTACTTGGATCTCCTGGAATTGTCTGGGTAGCTAACCACTTCTGGTATTGCTCAACCTAAAACCGTAGACAGAGCATATATTAAATTTCCTCTAATCTTCATTCTAGACCACTATAAATCTAAGGGAAACTCTAGTCATTGTGCATTCTCGATTTCGACTTAAACCGAACTAACCCTCACTTACTGTATTCTCCAAAACCTCAATATCATCCCTCCCACCAACAATAGATACAATGTAGCTAGAAATAGAGGCAAAACTCACCAAGTTTGGAAGAAGTCGCTGGAGAAAGTCGAAGGGGGGTCTCCTATCGTGCTCTGCTAGGCTGAGGAGCTGAGAATGGGGAGGAAATGGAATAAAACAGTGGCGGCTACTTCAATAATAGTTTCCTTAAATACGTTATCCACCTTTAGATTTCTAATTACCCTTATACCCTTGCCTAGTCATCCACTAACCCTACATTTAATATTGTCATTAGTTTTAAAAAAAAGAATAGAGAAACGGTTTAACAGGACCGGGTATTACAGTACGAATGACAACAACACAATGCAATCAACCTAACCCATGCAGTTTCTACCACTCAGTTGCATTTATTTGCTGTTCGTTGCTTTAAACGTTTCATAAGCCGTGTGAATCGGGTAAGCTCACATCCTATAATCGAGGACGGCCCTTAGCTCACATCCCGTAATCTTACAGGACGGCCATGAGCTCACATCCCGAGGACGGCCATTCCCAGAACCACCATTAAGTATTTTAGCCAATCATCCTTCATAGAGTTCCCTTCGGGGTGCCACTGCAAGCACCGTATCCCGACAAGGCACACTATTCCAGATCTCGTATTTTAGCCGGTCTCTCATAGAGTTCCCTCGGGGTGCCACTGCAAGCACCGTATCCGACAAGGCACACTATTCCAGATCTGTATTTTAGCCGTTCTCTCATAGAGTTCCCTTCGGGGTGCCACTGCAAGCACCGTATCCCGACAAGGCACACTATTTGAAATCTCAAGTTCCCTTCGGGGTGCCACTGCAAGCACCGTATCCCGACAAGGAACATTATTTATCTGATTACGTTCACACTCACAACCAGCCATGCAAAAACAACTCGTATTTTCATTACTGAAAACAATGATGCACGTCAACCATTATGCAACCAAACACAACAAAACACAACACGAAATGCAACCAAACCCAACAAAACACAACGCAAAATAAATAACCCTACCGTTCCATGGTGTAGGCCCGCAGGCGAAAGAAAGCTACCACTACTTACCTGGCGTCTCGGTAATTGCTTTCTCACTTCCACTAGTCAAATCACACGTTCGATCACCTAATAATATAGAAAATTTACTTAGTAACAACTTAAGGAATTCTAAAGAAATAAACTAAGGCAAACTAATATTACTTTTCAACCTAAAGCCCCCAAACCAGATTTTTCTAACTATTTTCAACGTCTAACTTTAAACGGCCATAACTTTCTCGTTTTTCAACGGATTTCGACGTGCCACCCTAATTCGGAAACCCCTACACGTCTACTATCCATTGAAACACTAAAATTAAACATCCAAACCCCTTGGCCAACTCAAACTCCCCAAAACAGAATCGGCCTTGATTGTTCTCTAAACCGATTTTTCTTCCCTTCCACCAAAACTCTATTCTAACTCCATAAACCACCTAAACTAACATACCTAAGAATTAAACCATCCAATTTGGAAGAAAAACCAGCAACAAAATTGGGAATTTCGTAGCCCTCCTCTAGGGTTTCTCCAAAACTTAACAAATCCCCACAAAACATCATAAAAACACCAACACCTTCACTTATAAGCATTACTACCAAAACCCCTCCAAAAATTTACCTTAATCTTTGATGAAATGGAGAAGAAATGGAGGTGGAGCTCCTCCCATGGCTGCCACGATTTTTGGAGAGGGAGAGGAAGGACATTTTTCTCTTTTACCCCTTTCTTTCTTCCTTTTTAATAAACCTATTTCTCACTTTTTTAAAATTACCACCAAAAGTTTCAAAATTCTTACTTTCAACCCCCTCCCTCATGTCATATAATCCAACGTGACACACATTCAATTCTCCCTTCTTTTTGATTTGTTTTCTACTTTACTTTTTCCTTCTTTTCTATTGGTTAGCTTTTGTTGACTTTTCAACCAATTACTTATTATTCTCTTTTCAAATACCTCTTTAATTTTACAAATTGCTTCCCTTATTTTCTCTCTCTTAACTTCAACGTGAAAGGCCTCCTTCTTTCACCTTTGTTCACTTAGCATTTTCTTTATATAAAGTTTAACTCAACAAAAGTTCAAATGCTAAAATCTAGGATTTCCTCTTACTTTCTCTTCCAATTTAACCCTTAAAATGATACACCTAGCATAACCTAAAATAAAACATTAAACTCCCTTAACCGTCTAATCCCAGGCTTACGTACATTGTAGGAATTTCCTGGGTGTTACAAAGGCGGTCTTTGGAATATCATCAGCTCTGATCTCAACTGGTAATAGCCGGAGCGTAAGTCAATCTTAGAACCCACCCGAGCCCCTTGTAGCTGGTCAAATAAATCATCGATTCTCGGCAACGGGTACTTATTCTTTATCGTCAACTTGTTCAGCTCACGGTAGTCAATGCACATCCGTAGGGACTGTAACGACCCGGGGAGGATAGCCACAACATTCTTGACTTTACATAAAACTTTAACTCATATTTGAACTCTTTTCTCCTTCTCTTTTTTTTTTCTTTAATAACAGTATACCTAACGGGCTTAAAGACTTCAACTTAATGGATGGGAAGTTAGTCCCTCGTACATGCTTCCAATCGACGTACAAGTTGCATGGGTCTGCATGCATCAACCGATAGACATTGCGTCTTCCGGATGGCACGTGCACCCCACATGACTCATTTAAACACCTATCGGCAGATGCGAATACTCTCATCGACCGACGATCACGTGCATCTCGTGTGACCAATTTAAAACATCTACCGATAGACATGTGAAATTCACGTGTTCATCTAAGACATCTTCCGATAGCTTACAAGCTCTATATCATCCGATCACTAAACGACAAATTATCACTTACATCATCCGATCACTAGACGACAAAACCATGTTTATATCATCCGGTAAAAAGACTCCTAGATCATCCGGTGACTTTATTACACTACATCTGCCGATCAGCTAAATGACAAGATAGTACTTACATCATCCGGTCACTAGACGACAAAACCATGTTTATATCATCTGGTAAAAGACTCCTAGATCATCCGGTGACTTTATTACACTACATCTGCCGATCGCTAAACGACAAGACAGTACTTACATCATCCGGCGAGGAAACATATTACATCTTCCGGTGACTGTCATACTACATCTTCCGGTGACGTCATCCGAAAGACTGGATCGTTTAACTCTCATCTATTGACATCCGCCGATGACGTCAGTCGGATGATTGCCTCATTCAGCTTCTATCATACGACAGTGAAACACAATAATCATCAAACATCTTCATTCGATAGAACATATCACAACTCACCCGACCCGTAACTTAGTAACCACAAACCCCAAAGAGTAAAAATCGTAAACTCATCTAAAATACGCATAGCGGAAGACTCAAACGAAACAAACAATTCATTAATCCTTAAAACCATATTCAGACTCTAAAGACAAGCTCTTCAAATCCATATCTCATTGTTATACGAAATTCTGTTCTATTTAGTCATTTGTTCATCATTAACTATTCTGACTTACTATGAGCATAACCAGGGAACTTAATCGCCTATCCAGCCTTGCACTGTCACACTGAGCATCCTCCAGCAACCAAGCTTAGACATCCTCATTAACCTTGAGTTCTTCACCTGAGAACTCGTCACCTACATCATAAGGTTTAAACTGTAAGCCTAATGCTTAGTAAGGAATGCAACACTAACATGAGTGCATGAATGCATAATTCAGAGAAAAACATGCTCATAGATCATTTCTTGTTCATATTCTTGTTCATATTCATCATTCATAATCATGGGTCATATTCATCGTTCATTTCATCATTCATAATCATGGGTCATAATCATCGTTCATTTCATCATTCATAATCATGGGTCATATTCATCATTCATTTCATCATTCATGTTCTTCATTTAGTTGTGTGAATTAAGAGAGGATTTGTGCCGGTAAAGGGGGTTCGGCAGTGAGTTTGATCATGGTCCCTATCGCGGGTCGTATTCATATGTCCCTCTTTTGGACTGTGGCTCGTTACATAAGTTTTATCTTCTTATCTTGTTCATGATGAAAAAAAAACACCGCTTATAAAACATTTTCATATGCATAAAACTTTCATGATGCATGAACATGGAAACTCTTAAAACATCAAGCTACAGAGCAGAGCATTATCCATCATGGAATATTACTTTCGAACTAAACGTCATCAAGAACACTAGACATCAGCATAAGGGAGTTTCTAATCATCACATAACATTCTACTTAGTATCCTCTGATGTAGGGTCCTAATGACCGAGAAACCTATACATTCACTTACCTGGTCTCCTTAGCAATCTGAACCTCTTCTCTTCAACTTCTTCACCTAAAACACGTGCATTACAGTAGTTAAATCGAAATCCTAAAACTCTACTCATAAATCATCCTAGGATCTATTAGCTAAAGTCATCCCCAAATCCTTGGTTTGATATACTGTGCAGAATCTGAAATCCAAAATAAAACAAACAGGTTCTACTATCGATTAAATCTGAGTTGGTTACTTAAAATGTCCAGAATCGATTCGGGTTGACATTACTACCCTCGGATTCTAAAATGTTCTAATACTACTCGGCCATTGATAAAAATCCGAGTTCAAATGCCGAGCTGAAAACAGAGCTCCAAACACTAACAGATAACTACATTGTCCATTTCATACCTCGGGTGTGGATTCGCAGAGGAATGCGGGTAGAAACCGGTCGTCGACGAGGAAAACACTGATAGCAGTGAGCGGGGCTTGGGAGAGAAGAAATCGCCAGAAAGGGTGGTGTTGGCTACAGTGGTTTAAATGAGGTTTAAATCCTTTCCTTTCTCTTTAAATACAGGCCTCAATCCTCCATTATTACAACTTTGCCTACTCAACCTAGTTTAGATTCACATGTAATTAATTAAGCTTGGCATAAATCCTAAACTACGAAGATAAAATATTTATGACCGTTAATACAGTTAAGGAAGTCACCTGGCCGTTGACTCGGGTGTTACAGGGACACGTCCTTCTTCTTAACAAACAAGACGGGAGCACCCCATGGAGAAAAACTAGGACGCACAAAACCCTTATCCACCAATTCCTTTAGCTGAGCCTTCAACTCCCTCAGCTCAATCGGTGCCATACGGTACGGATTCTTCGATACTGGTTCAGCACCAGGATATACGTCAATCTCAAACTCGATTTCACGATCAGGTGGTAAACCCGGTAAGTCATCTAAGAAAACCTCTGAGAAGTCTCGAACTATCGGAATATTTCGAAGTTCCACCTCATTTTGCCTTTGAACATCTACTACGTGGGCAAGAAATCCGATGCATCCTGACCTCATCAGTTGTTGAGCTTTCAAGGAAGATATAGCAGGCATACGGTGTTCCTTTGGTACTGCCTGATATGAGAGTTCTACCTCGTTCGGGCGTTTAAACGACACAAGCCCGAACCTACAGTTGATGGTGGCATGATGTCTAAATAGCCAATTCATCCCCAGAATCACATCGTATCCTTTCATACCGATAACGATAAGACAAGCATACAACTTCTGGTTTCCTACTGACACTATATCACCCCATACAACCTGCTCAGAGTGCATAAACTCACCGGACAGTAGCATAATGCTGTAGGGTTGATCTTACGGCGTACAATAAAACTTCTGTTTAACTGCAAAATCTATTGCCACGAACGAATGTGTGGCCCCCGTGTCCCACAAGGTATAAGCAGGTGCATCACATATCAAAATTGTACCTGTAATTGTTGTGTGCTGATCAGCATCATCAACGTCTTCCATCATTGCAAAAACCCTTGGTACTGCAAGGTTTGGTCTCGTGTCCGGCATCGGGCAATCCCGAACATGATGGCCTCCTTTGCCACATAGGAAACATTGGCCGGTAATAAATCTGCATTCTCCCCTATGAATTCTCTGGCATCGTGGGCATATTGGAAGTTGAGGAGCCCCCATTGGTCTCTTTCCCTTGTCCTGATTATTGGTGGTCTCATTAGGCCTCTTAATGCCTCTGTTTTGTTACTGTTGAGATTGCAAATTCTGACTTCTTTGTTGTTGTTGAGGAACATTCCGAATAATCCCTCTTGACTGATCTCTTTGTCTCTGGGACTTTGCTTCTAAGGCTTCCAACTGATAGGCCTTGGCCACCATTTTTGTGTACGGTGCCTCATCAAATCCCCCATATGAAATCCCTCATAAGAGGTCCAGCTTCAAACCCTGAATAAATTGGTGCACCTTGTTTTCGTCAGTGGCTACCAAATGAGGTGCATAGCGGGATAATGATTCGAACTTCTGAACATATTCTGCCACTGACCCATATTGTCGCAGCCGAGAGAACTCAAACAACTTTTCCTTCCTCACTCCTCGGTCAAAGTACTTCTCGTAGAAGATTTTCGTGAATCCTTCCCAGCTTAATGCCACTGTACTCGACTGCACTGTGTCCCACCAAAATCCAGCACTTTCGATGAGGTAGAACGTGGCACAATTAACTTTCTTGTTGTCTTCCACTTCTACATAACTGAACATCTTCTCCATAGTTCGAATCCAAGCCTCTGTGCGGGTCGGGTCTGTAGACAGTCCATCAAATGAAGGTGGCTGGAGTTGCCAGAATCTATCCCCACTGTTGTCACGTGCAGCATTTCCATGATTATTATTATTGTTCTCGCTGTCTTCTCGGGCCATCATACGTTCCACCATGCGGGACTGTACTCCCACCAGTTCAGTTAGTCGGTCAATGGCACGAGAGCTTTCGCTTGACTCTTCCTGATGTCCTCTCACGATTTCTAAGAAACCCTATAAACAGAATAACCTAATTTAATAAACAGGACTTTTACGGGAATATGAACACTTACAGTTGGTGGAGCGATCTCACGTGGCGGATTGTGCAGTCAGACATTTCACAGAATCGTTTTTAAAACCTTGTCTCTCTAATACCATGACTGTGACAGCCCGAATCCGGATCCCGATCAGCAGGATCCGAGAGCCAAGTCGTCACTCAGGACGGTTAACGGAAAACAGTGACTACAATTTTTTTTTTTTGAACATTATACTTTGAAAACATTTACAGTGGGAGAGAAAGTTCTCTGGATTCGAAATCAAACGGGAAAACAGTAAAAAGAGATTCTGGATAACAGTTATAAATGAAAGCAAGAAACAGGAAATATTGGCGGAAGACTAGCGGAAGACTTAGTTTTCAAAAGCAAAATATTGTTGGGCAGTGGATGAAAATTAAACAAGAACGGTGGATGTCATTTAATAAAACAATGAACCGGAATCGGTGGATATAAATGAACCAAGGCGGGTGATGCAATTAAATCGGGCGGAAGATGTGAGCTGACGTCAGGCGAAAGATGCATTTGCAAAGACAGAAGTAAGGATGACGTCAGGCGGAAGATTAAAGCTATCGGTGGACTCAGATACGACAAAAGATGAATAGTGTTCAGCGGAAGAGGCTGAGTAAAAATGGGCAAAAGAGGTGGTGACGTCAACCGGAAGATGGGTGACGTCAAGCGGAAGATACAGGCAGCAGACGGAATTCGGAGGATGTAAACAGTGGGTGACGTCATCGGAAGAGGAGATGACGTCAGACGGAAGATGTAGGCAGCAGATAAGATCGGATGAGGTGATGACATCAGCTGGAAGAGGGATGACGTCAATCGGAAGATACAGACAGTAGATGAAATCGGATGAGGTGATGACGTCAGCCAGAAGATGGATGACGTCAACCAGAAGATACAGACAGCAGATGAAATCGGATGAGGTGATGACATCAGCCGGAAGATGGATAACGTCAACTAGAAGATACAGACAGCAGATAAAATCGGATGAGGTGATGATGTCAGCCGGAAGATGGATGACGTCAATCGGAAGACGCAATTTAAAAGGGCAGCGGTGGGTGAAGTCGAAAGATGTAGTTTTTAAGGCACAAATTAACAACTTTCAACAGGAAGACACACAGACAGTGAGCATAAAAACAGAAGACCTAAAAGTCTTAGATTCTCAAGCCACTTCAAAACATGGTTCTCGAGCACAACAGAGGACATAACAGAAATTTAAGAGTAATCACACTGCATAGATAGCTCAAAAACTAGAGACCATCCATGAATAGACTAACAGAAAATATTCTAAACCATTTTAGAATACTTCATAACATAATTCAACTGTCAAATACAGCACAAACAGAAGGCATGGAAGTTGTAGACCTTCAATACCCGGTTCTAAACAAGGTTGTAGAATATACTTTAAAATTTATAGATTCAAAGAAACAGATTGCATGGATAGTTCCAAAACCAGAAATCATCCATGCACTGATTGACAGAAAATATCCCAAACAATTCCAAAATACTTTAGAATATAAACTTAACTGTCAAATACAGCAGTTTTAAACATTGACACAGAATCTATACATTGTTTCAAAATCTCAGAGACAGTACAGAACTTAACATATAATTACAGAATTTCCCGAAACAGAAGTTTTTAAAACAAACACAAAACGACAGCTGAAGTTTAAAAACAAAACAGCAGAATCTCAGTAAAGTTTCACAGACTTGTACATCACTTTAAAAAAACTTAAACCTCGGGACAGAAATATATCTGACTGCAGCAGCCACCCCCAAGAGCTCGAGCCATCAGCCACCTATTCATCAGACTGAGGCACAAAGTCCTCATTTTCGGGTTCAGTACCTACATCAGAGAGTTCATCTATGAGCCTAAAGCTCAGTAAGAACATATAACATGCTGTGATGCATATGCTATGCATGCGGTTTTCAGAAATTCAGTGACAGTACAGTACATTACGTTTCAGTAGCAGTGGGGTATAAGTGGGGCTTATAGGGGAACTGGCGAAAAGTAGGTGCACTATCAGGCACAACAGTTATACGGTACAGTACAGAAACAGATCTGGGGGCCAGTCCCCGTCCCACACTTAACCGATACATTTCAGTCAGATTTTATCTTGTTTAGTTTCAAACAGTGTACAGAAATCGATTTTGCATGAACTTTCGGTGAAAACGTGTATGCATGAACATTTTCAATGCCTGAACATACAATAGCAGACGACAGAAATAATAGAACATACTGTGAAGCAGAACACAGACAACTCAGAACATAAACTATAACATTTCTACCCAAAACAACCCGACGGAACTGAAACACCTAGTACCTCCGTGATGTAGGGCCTTAAGGGCCAACCTATAGATATGAACTTACCTGTTTGCTGCAGAGTTGATGTTCTTGATCATCTCGGTTTCAGTAGTTTGTGAACCTAAAACGTGATTATACGGTCATTAACCCTAAACCCTTCAAAAATCAGTAAATAGTGTAGTTAACTTGTTAACTACCGACGGAAATTACATTCACTGAAGAAAATAGAAGAATGTAGGAGAAACAAAGTGTGGAACTTTGTTTCAGTCGCCTAGAAGAGAAGAATAGAGAGAAGGAAGGGAGGAAGCAGAGAAGTGAAATGAAGATTTCAAGTAGGAGGAAGAACTTAGCTTCCTCAACAAGTTGCCAAGTGTCAGTTATCCACTGGCTATCTCCCACCAACCCTAATTTCTCTCCAATTTGCCCTTCCATGTGTTTCAAACTTAGTGTTTTGCTTAGTTATACATTAGTTTGTTTTCTAACAAAACACATATTGTATTAATATTAAATCAATCCCGCAAAATGATTCAGGAAATAATTACAGCCAAAAGGCCGGGTGCTACAAAAGTCAAGTCCCACGGTAGCCCTATGCGAATGGGGTCGTTACAATAACGCTTAAATATTTTAAGACCAAAACTTCCTGCATTTTAAAAACGAATCAAAACAACTATCCAAAACTATAAATTCATATAATAAAATACCAAAACAATTCCAAAAGAAGAATATACATCAAATCCAATCAACTTCAGAATATTATTTACATGAAACAGATTCCTCAAAACATTTAAAAATCTAATTGTTTAAAATACGTTATCCACAATACATTCCCAAAATACCTCAAAACCTATACAAACGCTCCATGGTTAAATCGCCCTAATAGTTGGCCTGATCGTCACATGAGCGTACTCCTCCAACTGCCTCCTAGTCCTGAGCATGGTCTGTAAACTCACCAACTATCACCTCAAATAGGGTAATAATGAAATGAAAACAATACATAAAGCCTACATATGCAGTTTCTACATTCACATTTCGTTTTCGTTTTCGTTCTCGTTTTTGTTTTCGTTCTCATTTTCGTCTCTGATTCCCACTCTAGATGGGAAGCGGGTCAGTTTTCCCAAATCATCAATTCTCATGCTCATTTGAGGAGCGAATGACTTCCCTCAAAGAATCTACTCAGTTAATTTTTACTCTAGTTGGGAAGCGGATCAGTTTTCCCAAATCATCACATTCTCATGCTCATTTGAGGGGTGAATGACTTTCCTCAAAGAATCTACTCAGTTGATCCTCACTCTAGATGGGAAGCGAATCAGTTTTCCCAAATCATCACATTCTCATGCTCATTTGAGGGGGGAATGACTTCCCTCAAAGAATTTACTCATCTCTTTACGTTTCATTTAGTTTCGTGTCATTTCATTTCGTAAAAACATAAAAACTCATTTTCGTTTCATTTTCGTATCCCTTCAAATCATGATGCATGACATACAAAATATACAATAAACATGAAACATACCCTACTATTCTGTGATGTAGGCCCAAAGGCAACACACATACCCTACTTACCTGACTCCTTAGTCGATTATCCACTCAAACCCTTAAGTCTGTGAAGCCTTACGACCTAAAACATGACCAATAAATTTCAAATTAATTTCCAATTCTAAAACAACCAATAATTTGAACATATCACTCAAAATCCATATAACAAGGAAAATCCAACATGTTCAACAACTTATGCACTCTTCTCGTAAACCCAAAATTGACACATTACTCATCAAACTTCAAAAACCCATAACTAATTCGATACTTGACGGAATCAATGATTCACTAGGCAATAGAAACCTTAGAATGTCTACTCTCAATTGTTGAAATCCATTTCTCAAATCAACAAAATTTAATCAACCAATTTCATCAATTTCCGAAACTGCCCTGCTTCAAAACCCAAATTTCTAGATTTTTATCTGTAACACCCCTAATACTGTACCCCATTTTCTCCGTATAAATTTTTCATTTTACTTTACATTTTATAAACTGTAAATCTAATATTAACCAGAATTGAAATCGAAACCGAAACCGGAATCGAATTCGAAGTTCGTTTGGGTAAATTATTTAAAACATAACTAAAACAATTTAATTAAACTTAAAACATTTAAGTATTTAATGACAACTAAAGCAGGGGTAGAATCGGAACTAGCTGCCAAAAGGAGGGGGGCGATCGATCTCTGTAAACTACAGAGATCGATCGCTGCTTGCATATTGGCAGCAAGCGATCGATCTCTGTAGTTTACAGAGATCGATCGCTGCATGCTTGCATGCAGCAAGCAATCGATCTCTGCTTTCAGCAGAGATCGATCGCTGCTGCCTACATCAAGGGCAGCGATCGATCTCTGCTGAAAAGCAGAGATCGATCGCTGCACACTATGCAGCGATCCTCCTTTTCCTTCGAGACTTTAACACTTCAAAATTTTCAGCTTCAAACACATTTATTTGTTCTCTGGAATCCGATCTCCAGAGAGCAAATCACCTTCTTCCTTTCACCAGTAATCACCAAAACTCACAACATGCACTCAACCGATTAAAACATAACCTAAACTCAATCGACTCGCTTTGGACTTTGCGAAATCCAACTGCGTGGATAGCTCTAAAAACCGAGCCTATCCGTAACAACCTAAAAACATTTCAAAACATTTTCTGTAACATTCGAATAAAAGACTTAACAAAACGTTTTTAAATACGATTACCAAAACATTTGAAACGTCAAAAGTAAACCTATCAACTACCAGACCAAGCATCCTAATATGTTCTATACAAATTAACATCAGCCCAAACATCACAAAAATCCCAAAATACTTCCCCCACGGGTCAAAACGCGCCTCGACTGCCCAGCGCACTCCCACGGGCCATCATCCATCAACCGCCTCAAACATCAGAAGGGGGAACGTCGACCTCACCTGGGTTTACGTCACCTACACCATACAGACATCTATGAGATAAAAATCTCAGTAAGCTCTAGTAAATGCAAATGCGTGCTGTGCATATGAATCTATAAATCATGCATTGTTTTCTTTACTTTACTTTACTTTACTTTGCTTTGCTTTGCTTTGCTATAAACTGTATACTGATTTCTTTGCTTTGCTTTGCTATAAACTGTATACCGATGGGCCATTTACCGAAGGGTCATTTAAACTGTATACCGGAGGGTCATTCTTTCTTTGCATTTACTTTAAAACGTCGTGCGGAAATTCGTTTTCATGACATTTAAAACACGTGATGCATGAACAGATATGAACATAAAGTAAACAACCATCATGCATACCATCGAGACCGAATAGAATAACCTAAAACAACTATAAACCTATCTACCCGACCCAAAGCAATTTAAAACAAACAATTTAAAACAACCAATCCATTGAGATCCTCGACGCTACATCGAAGTACGGTGTAGGCCAATTGGCCAGAGAAGATCACGAGAACTTACCTCGTGTCCAAAGCAGCTCAAGCTCCGTCCACGAGCGTCGTTTGTCTGAGGCAAATTTACAATATTGTCAATATGACACATCAGAACTCCCAATTGTCCAATTTAATAAAATTCTTAACTAAGGAACTTTCCTAAAGTTCTAACTTAATTAATCGAGACATTTAAACGACCAATTCACGCTCGATGGTTCAAAATCACAATTCACGAACCTTTCTCGAAAATCCCTAAATTCTCGAATTTAACGTTTTTCCACAATTCAATTTAACTTCGTCCAATAACGTCAAATACGTTTAATATATACTTAATCAAGGCTAACCTATTAATTACGAACCCTAATTCGCGTTTTTAACGAAAATCGATCGAAACCCTAATTAACTACATCTCCGTAAAACTCGAAATAAACGCACTAAGAACGTGGACTCATACCTAGGATAGCGAGAGGAGGAGAAACCGTGAAGAAATCGGAACGAACGGAGGTCGGATTGGAGGAAAACGTCGCGCGGGCAGGGAGGAGGCCGCGAGCTTCTTCTCTGGAAATCGCAGAAGGAAAACAAAATGAAGAAGAAAGGTTTTTAGGCTATTTTATAAATTGATTTGGCAAATTACTAAAATGCCCTTCCATAGTTTTTATATTCGTTTCGTCATTCGGTTCGTTAATCGTCCAACTATTCGGGTTCACCAAATTTCCTTATTTTAACAATATGTCCAACTTATTATTTAGGATCTAACAAAACTATCCGTTCGCAAAACGGACCTCGTTTGTTATTTTTACGAGAACGTCTTTTACATTTCGATAAATGTATCTACTCGGAATATAGCGTTTAAACTCCGAAAATTCTCATAATTTCCTTAAAATTCCTATTAATCGTTAGGATCGTAATGACGCTTTCTTCTTGAGAAACGGGCTTGTTTTGACATATTTACAAAAATGCCATTATATATTAAAATAATAATATCCAGAAAAGCTGGATATTACATTATCAAACATCAACCAAGTTCAAAAATTCACAACAATTCCAATTTAAATCCAAATTCGATGATTCGAAGCGTCACGTAAACCTTAAGATGTCTAGTTTCTTAAAGAAGCTAATCTTTAGTGAGGTGTCACCCCACATTAACCCACCTCTCCCTTCACCATTTCTTTCACATCTTCAACGCCAAACACCCCAATTCTTCTCTCTCCATCTTTGACTTTTCAACATTTGATTTTCATATACACCAAAAGTTTGACTTTGTCAACACACTCTTCCTTTGACTTTTCTCTTTCAATTGTAAACTACCCCATTTTAATTTGGTTTTTTCTACCTAAATCCAACTTCACTTGTTTTTACAATATAACTATTGAAAATGATCTATTCACTATAATTTAGCCGATAGAATATTTGGGTGTTACAAAAAGCCCTGTAAATTGATGACTCAAAAATATTACAAATTTAGGGTTGAAAATTTAAGAATAAATATTACGATTCTAATTTTAAAATAAAGATTATGATTCTAACCTAAGTAGGACTACTACTCAATCTAGGATAAATTCTAGTCGAGTGACACTAAAATTAACCATAAATTCAATAAATTAAAGTCTTAAATGAGACCTTGATCTGTTGGATTAATCGCCAACGCCTAATTGATTTGGATTTCGACTTCAAAGCCTGCGTAAGAGAATGAGTTTCTTTTACAAAAATGAAGCTCTCTGTTTTGGGCTTCTTTGATGTACCAAATTATATTTAATTTTTACGATCTACTTCATTCTAAAAAGCATGATATGTCAGTTAAAAGTTTTATGAAGAACATTTTTTCATATGAGATTTTTAAGAACGCCAGATACGCCAACAATTACTTCTTTGGAGTCAGGTTCTCACCAGTTTTAGAATGTTTCATAAATCTCCTAAACTTCATAAATCTCTTAAACTTGTGTTTGATTCTCCATTTATGTTTCACTTTTAATAAATCCATAATATACGTTAATGCTATATGATTATATATGTAACGACCCTTACCTGTACCCTAGTTTTCCCGTACAAATTTTTCATTTTTATGCGTATAAACTGTAAATCTGACTTTTGTGCGGAAATAAAACTTTTAAAATCGAAATTGAAATTGTTAACGGCGTTTGAAAACTACCTTGAAAACTATATAAAATAAACTTAAAACCATTAATTAAAAAATTAAATATTAAAAGAAATCATTTAAAATTAAAGTTACTTTTTTTTTTATTTATGTTCTGCCGTTTGGCAGAACAGATGGCGATTGATCGCCCCTAAGTGGGCGATCAATCGCCATCAGCGATCAATCGCCATGAGCAATTGCTTTAGGCGATTCCACCATCGCCTAGCGATCGCCACTGGCGATCGCCAGGCAAAGAGGGGCGATTGATCGCCCCAAGTGGTGATCAATCGCCATGCTCTGTGGAATTTTCCAGAGAGCACAGCCCCCTCTCTCCCTTCTTTCTTCCTTTCTTCATTTCCTCATGCCCTGCACTTCACACTCACCATTCAACATACATCCCATAACACACACACACCTCCCCTTTCCCCTTCCTTCATCACACATCAATACATCACACAAACACACTTCAACACCCATTCGTCGCACATACTATCACTCGCCCATTTCCCGACTCAATTATAACCAATTTCATAAAACGAACCGCGTGGTTCTGTTTAAAAGTTTAACATATCCTCATGTTTTTGAAATCAGTAAAACCTTACAAAATACATTCGATTTCCCAAAAATACTTTCTATTAACTATCCAGATTCCAACATCCTATAATGTTCTAACAATTTCTATCCAAAATAATCCAAATACCTATGCACGTCCCCACGGGTCAAAATAACGCTCCGACTGCCAGCGCGCTCCCACGGGCCATCTTTCCTCAGCGTGCATATACATCAAGCAGAGGGACGTCTTCCTCACCTGTCTCAATATCACCTACACCATAGAATTTAACACGTGAGCTAGAGGCTCAGTAAATCTAAGTGAATGCAAATGTATGCTATGCTATGCTCTTTCAAACCATGCTTTCTTTTCATTTCTTTCTTTGGGTTTCTGTGGGTCACCCAGGGCTTCACTCTCGTTAGATAGGAGCGGCACATCCTGCGATTGGATAGCCCCTCGGATCTAACCGGGGGGAAAGCATACTTCCTCCGACAGCCATGCCTGAACCACCGCACCCGGCATGACTATCTTTGCATTCTTTTACTTTCTTTGTTTACTTTTTTTTCCATGTAAAAGTGCTTTGAAATTCATTTTGCATGCGTGCTTAAAAAAAACAATGCATGGATATGCTCGATACAATAACAATAACAAAACAATGAAAATAAAGCATTTACAATCAACAAACACTAAACATTCTATAACTTAAAGTAACCTAACTACCCAAGCTGTCTACCCGAACACAATTCATCTTCAATTCCTCAATCGACACTATTCTTATGGTGTAGGCCAAGACGGCCAAACAAGTCACAGAGACTTACCTCGCGTCAGTTGCACACCAAGCTCCGTCCACGAGCGTTTGTTCACCTATACATTTCACAATATACGACATTAAACCGAGTCTAAAATCACCAAACCTCCATTAATGGAGGTTTTCAAGCTCCAACTTAACCGAATCTCCAATACACCTTAACAAACCGATGAACTAAGCTCCGAAAATCATCAATACGTCTATTAGAGGCATAACTAAGCTCAACCTATCAATTTCAAACATCGATCGACGTTTTCGACGAAAACCCTAACAAACCCTAATCGTTTTAAAACCTAGAAATTGATATCTAGCATTCCTAAAGCTTAGAGCCTTGCCTAGAGAGCGAAGACGGAAGAGAAACGTGAAGGCTCGAGTCGCCGGAGGACAAGCTTCGACCACGGAGAGGAGAATCGCCGGAGGACAGGAGAACGTCGCGTGAAGGGGAGGGAGAGAAAAGAGGTTGGCGTGGAGAGGAAGAGAGAAATGAGGGAATTTGATTTTAATTAAACTTTTGGTTTGACAATTACTAAATAGCCCTTATCTCATTTTCTATTTATTCCTCCAAAATTCTTGTTATTTAACTAACGATTCGTTTTCTCCAATTTTTCATATTTCCCCGTAAATTCCAATTTATTATTACGGCTTCGTTAAAACTTTCGTTCGCTAAACGGACTTAATATGACGTGTTTACAAAAATGCCGATTTATATTGGAATAAATTAGATCCCGTAAAGCCGGGTGTTACATTCCACCCACCTTATTTAAATTTTGTCCTCAAAATTTCATTACACAAACAGTTCAGGATACTTCAACATCATATCCTGCTGCCTCTCCAAGGTAGCCTCCTCAACATCATGGTTCCTCCACAAAACCTTTACTAGAGGAATCTCCTTATTTCGCAACACTTTGATAGAAGACTCCAGGATTCGTACTGGCCTTTCCTCGTAGGTCAGCGTTGGTTGTACTTCAATCTCCCTTGTTTCAACGACGTGTGATGGATCACGTATACACTTTCTGAGCATAGACACGTGGAACACATCGTCAATACCCTCCATCGATGCTGGAAGCTGCAATCTATACGCCATAGTTCCGACCCTCTTCAGAATAGGAAAGGGCCCGACAAAACGAGGGTTCAACTTGCCTCATCTTCCAAATCGCATAACGCCTGTAAACGGAGAAATCTTTAAGTACACCTCGTCACCTTCCTTAAACTGTAATTCTCTCCGTCTGGTATCAGCATAACTCTTTTGGCGGCTTTGTGCAATCTCTATGCGTTGTCTAATAACAGCGATCTTCTCCGCCGTTTGCTGTAAAATGTCAGGGCCCACTATGCTAGCCTCTCCTACCTCATCCCAATATAGCGGAGACCTGCATTTTCGACCATATAACGCTTCATACGGAGCCATGCCAATAGTAGCCTGGAAGCTGTTGTTGTACGAAAACTCAATCAAAGGCAAATATCAGCTCCATGAGCCCTGAAACTTGAGCACGCAAGCTCTAAGCATATCCTCAAGAATCTGATTCGTTCTTTCTGTCTGTCCATCAGTCTGAGGATGAAACGCCGTGCTGAAATTCAACTGAGTCCCCATCGCCTTATGTAAACTCTTCCAAAACTTTGAAGTAAATCTGGCATCTCTATCAGAAACAATAGAGATGGGCACTCCGTGTAGTCTAACAATCTCCTGTACGTACAGCTCAGCTAGCTGATCCATAGAATAAGTCATTTTCACTGGTAGGAAGTGGGCTGTCTTTGTCAAACGATCCACGATCACCCATATACCATCGTGCCCCTTTGTTGTTCTCGGAAGTCCAACTATAAAATCTGTGGATATTTGCTCCCATTTCCACTCCGGAATAGGCAGTGGCTGTAAGGTTCCGGCTGGCCTTTGATGCTCTTCCTTAACCTGTTGACAAATCAGGCAGGTTTCTACATACCTGGCAATTTCTCTCTTCATATTAGGCCACCAAAAATGTTGCCTCAAGTCTCTATACATTTTTGTGCTTCCTGGGTGCACTGAATATGCCGAGGAATGCGCCTCGGTTAAGATTTCTCCTTTCAGCTCATCATCATTGGGCACGTACCACCTGTGCCTAAATTTCAATACTCCGTCATTTGTCAGGTTGAAGTCAGACAAACCTTCAGAGGTCATGCTCATTCGATGCCTTTCACACTCCAAATCGTTTTGTTGAGCCACTCGTATTCTGTCTAAAATCGTCGGTCTAAGAGAAATGTTAGTAAGCATGCTGGACAATTCTGCCACAATCTCTACATCGAACTTCTCAATCTCAGACCTCAACATTACCGACATAGATGCAAGTGAAGGTTGGCTCGTAGTAGGCATTCGGCTCAAGGCATCAGCGACTTTATTTGTCTTCCCTGGGTGGTATTTAATTTCAAAATCGTAATCTTTAACGAACTCTAACCACCGTCGCTGTCGCATATTAAGTTTTTTCTGCTTAAACAAATACTTTAAGCTCTTATGATCTGAAAACACCTCGTACTGTTGCCCATACAGATAGTGTCTCCAGATTTTTAACGCAAAAACGACTGCTGCAAGCTCAAGGTCGTGTGTCAGATAATTTTGCTCATATGGCTTCAACTGTCTAGAAGCATAGGCAATGACCCTGCCTTCTTGCATCAATACACATCCTAGTCTGGTCCTCGGGGCATCATAGTAAATACTGAACTTATCACCCTCGACTGGTAGTGTCAGAATTGGAGCCGTAGTCAATCTCTGTTTCAGCTCCACAAAGCTCTTCTCGCACGCAGGCGACCACACGAACCTCTCATTCTTTCTCGTCAATCGGGATAGAGGGACAGCTATCTTTGAAAATCCCTCAATGAACTTCCTATAATATCCAGCTAAACCAAGAAATCCTCGTACCTCTCGTACATTTTTAGGCTGTGGCCATTGCTTGACAACCTCTATTTTTGCTGGATCCACTGAGATTCCTTCCTGAGATATGATATGACCAAGAAAGCTTACCTGATCAAGCCAGAATTCACACTTAGAAAACTTCGGATATAATTGGTGTTGGCACAAAGTCCTTGGAACAATCCGTAGATGCTCCTCATGCTCCTCCTTTGTCTTAGAATAGACCAGGATGTCATTTATAAATACTACAACAAACTTGTCCAAATATTCTTTGAAGACGCGGTTCATCATATCCATAAACGCTGCAGGAGCATTCCTAAGTCCAAAAGACATCACAAGAAATTCGTAATGTCCATACCTCGTTCGAAACGCTGTCTTTTCAATATCTTCCTTTCGAACTTTCAACTGATAATAACCCGAGCGCAGATCAATCCTTGAAAACACCCGGGCACCCTGCAGTTGGTCAAACAGATCATCAATTCGGGGCAGTGGATACTTATTCTTCACTGGTCAATTTATTTAACTCTCGATAATCAACGCACATCCTGAGAGTTCCATCCTTTTTCTTCACAAATAGGACCGGTGCACCCCAAGGAGAAAAGCTGGGTCGAATAAACCCTTTGTCCAACAATTCTTCCAACTGTGACTTCAGCTCCTTCAATTCGGCAGGTGCCAATCTATACGCATTCTTGGACACAGGTGCTGAACTCGGATAAACATCAATTACAAACTCGATCTCCCGATCTGGTGGTAACCTGGGTAGATCGTCGAGAAAAATCTCTGAGAACTCCTTAACAACTGGAAGATCATCCGGTTTCAATTTATCAAATAGTCGAGTATCAATCACCGTGGCCACAAAAATTAAACATCCATCTTTAAATCGTTCTCTGGCTATCATCGAATAAGTAGTAGGCAGTCCACTTAACCTATTCCTCGCTTGAAAAGTGAATTCAACTTTGTTCGGGGGGCAAAAAGTCACCATCCCGGACCCGCAATCAATCGTGGCACAATGGCGCGCAAGCCAATCCATCCCTAAAATAAGATCATACACCTCTATACCCATAACTATCAACCGGGCATAGAGGGTGTTGTTTCCCACAGAGACGACGTTGCCCTGGAAAACCTGATCAAATTGCATATTCGTTCCCGAAGGCAGCATTACTCTATACTCACACTCTGCTAACTCAGATACTAGCCCCAATCTAATCATGCAAGCAGTTGAAATGAAGGAGTGCGTAGCTCCCGTATCTATCAAGGAAAATATCGGTACACCCATGACTAGAATAGTACCTGCTATGACAGAAGGCTGTGCTTCGTCGTCGACATCTCCAGGCTCAATGAATGCAAAGATCCTTGGCATAACTCTTCGCTGATCTCTTCCCTGTTGATTTCTACCTGGCTGATTTCGGTCTAATAACGGGCAATTCATGGCATAGTGGCCAACCTCTCCGCATCGATAACAGCTATTGGTACCCACTCGACACTCGCCGAAATGTTCTTTCTGGCATTTAGGACAGACAGGCTTCTGAGCAGCCCCTTGGACTTGCTTCCCTTTGCCCTGATCATTTCCTCCTTCATGAGGCCTTTTGACGCCTCGTTGTTGTTGTTGTCCTCTAGGTTGCCACCCCTATTTCGTACCTGAGGCTGGATTTCCCGAAAGAAACCCTTAGCAGGTTCTCTCGGCTTAACACAGGTCAATTCTGCAGCCTCGAACTCCAGGGCTCTCGCTGCAATTTCCTCATAGGGCACATATAGAATACCAGACACTATGATGTTCTTTCGGATCTCCCTGTTCAGTCCATCCATAAATTGTTGCACCTTTTCTTCATTATCACTGACTAGGCGCGGCGCAAACTTGGATAGAGCTTCAAACTTTCTGATATACTCTGCCACCGTACTAGTCTGTTTCAATTGTGTAAACTCAGCTCTCTTTGCCGCCCTCACTGTACGGCTGAAATACTTATCGAAAAACACGATTTTAAACCGTTCCCACCTCATCAGCGCCACGTCCGTCGTAGCCTTAACAGAATCCCACCAAGTCCGGGCATCCAACTCCAGGTGGAATGTGACGCAGGCAACCTTCTCGGCATTGTCCACTTTGGCATATGATAACATATCTTCCATCTTTCGAACCCACTCCTCAGCAATAGAGGGGTCCGTAGATCGCCCGTCGAATATCAGAGGTCTTAGCTTTTGAAATCTCTCCATGCTTTGACCATTAGGGACAACTATCTCTTGGGCCCTCCGATTCTCACGAACTAAGTCCGTGATTTGTTGTGCTTGTCGATTCATGTGTTGGGATTGACGATCGAGTAAGTCTGTCAGTCTATCTATGGCATCGTCTCGGGCGTCTCTACCGCGAACCATTTTCTAAAACTCCTATTGTGATGACCCGAATATGCACGTATGGGTACGATGGCTGCACGAACCGGAACCCGGATGGCGGTACGTCCGCGCGGGCGAACCGGAAGGTGACAGGTCGTAAAAAGGGGGTCGTCACAATCCCACATCGCTTGACCCGAATATGCACGTATGGGTACGATGGCTGCACGAACCGGAACCCGGATGGCGGTACGTCCGCGCGGGCGAACCGGAAGGTGACAGGTCGTAAAAAGGGGGTCGTCACAATCCCACATCGCTTGGGGAAGTATGTGGAAATGAAACATATGTAAAGAGACCCTCCCATCATAGTAAGACGCGTTTTGGAGCACGATTGACAACGGATCCCATAAGAACTCCGAAGTTAAAAGTGCTTCGGCGAGAGCAATTCCAGGTTGGGTGACCTTCCGGGAAGTTCTCGCCAAACAAAGCCGTGAGGGGAGGATATTGTGCTGCGGCCCAATCCCCAGAGCGGACAATATCTTGCTGGGATACGGGGTCGTTACAAATGGTATCAGAGCCTGTACCCAACCGGAAATGTGGCCAACGAGGACGTTGGGCCCCTGAGGGGGGGTGATTGTGATGACCCGAATATGCACGTATGGGTACGATGGCTGCACGAACCGGAACCCGGATGGCGGTACGTCCGCGCGGGCGAACCGGAAGGTGACAGGTCGTAAAAAGGGGGTCGTCACAATCCCACATCGCTTGGAGAAGTATGTGGAAATGAAACATATGTAAAGAGACCCTCCCATCATAGTAAGACGCGTTTTGGAGCACGATTGACAACGAATCCCATAAGAACTCCAAAGTTAAAAGTGCTTCGGCGAGAGCAATTCCAAGTTGGGTGACCTTCCGGGAAGTTCTCGCCAAACAAAGCCGTGAGGGGAGGATATTGTGTTGCGGCCCAATCCCCAGAGCGGACAATATCTTGCTGGGATACGGGGTCGTTACACCTATAAAAGTTAAAATAATAATCCTAAGAAATCAAATTTAAATAAAGCAATTAAACGTACTTACAGTTGATGAAGGATTTCCGCGTAGTGGCTGAGCAGTCGTGCAGTCTACAGAACTGTTTTTAAAACCCGGGGGCTCTGATACCATAACTGTAACGACCCTTACCCGTACCCTAGTTTTCCCGTACAAATTTTTCATTTATAAACTGTAAATCTAACTTTTGTGCGGAAATAAAACTTTTAAAATCGAAATTGAAATTGTTAACGGCGTTTGAAAACTACCTTGAAAACTATATATAATAAACTTAAAACCATTAATTAAACAATTAAATATTAAAAGAAATCATTTAAAATTAAAGTTACTTTTTTTTTTATTTATGTTCTGCCGTTTGGCAGAACAGATGGCGATTGATCGCCCCCAAGTGGGAGATCAATCGCCCATCAGCGATTGCTCATGGCGAGCAATCGCTTTAGGCGATTCCACCATCGCCTAGAGATCGCCACTGGCGATCGCCAGGCAAAGAGGGGCGATTGATCGCCCCAAGTGGCGATCAATCGCCATGCTCTCTGGAATTTTCCAGAGAGCACCGCCCCCTCTCTCCCTTCTTTCTTCCTTTCTTCGTTTCCTCATGCCCTGCACTTCACACTCACCATTCAACATACATCCCATAACACACACACCTCCCCTTTCCCCTTCCTCCATCACACATCAATACATTACACAAACACACTTCAACACCCATTCGTCGCACATACTATCACTCGCCTATTTCCCGACTCAATTATAACCAATTTCATAAAACGAACCGCGTGGTTCTGTTTAAAAGTTTAACATATCTTCCTGTTTTTTAAATCAGTAAAACCTTATAAAATACATTCGATTTCCCAAAAATACTTTCTATTAACTATCCAGATTCCAACATCCTATAATGTTCTAACAATTTCTATCCAAAATAATCCAAATACCTATGCACGTCCCCACGGGTCAAAATAACGCTCCGACTGCCAGCGCGCTCCCACGGGCCATCTTTTCTCAACGTGCTCATACATCAAGCGGAGGGACGTCTTCCTCACCTGTCTCAATATCACCTACACCATAGAATTTAACACGTGAGCTAGAGGCTCAGTAAATCTAAGTGAATGCAAATGTATGCTATGCTATGCTTTTTCAAACCATACTTTCTTTTCATTTCTTTCTTTGGGTTTCTATGGGTCACCCGGGGCTTCACTCTCGTTAGATAGGAGCGGCACATCCTGCGATTGGATAGCCCCTCGGATCTAACCGGGGGGAAAGCATGCTTCCTCCGACAGCCATGCCTGAACCACCGCACCCGGCGTGACTATCTTTGCATTCTTTTACTTTCTTTGTTTACCTTTTTTTCCATGTAAAAGTGCTTTGAAATTCATTTTGCATGCGTGCTTAGAAAAAACAATGCATGGACATGCTAGATACAATAACAATAACAAAACAATGAAAATAAATTATTTACAATCAATAAACACTAAACATTCTATAACTTAAAGTAACCTAACTACCCAAGCTGTCTACCCGAACACAATTCATCTTCAATTCCTCAATCGACACTATTCTTATGGTGTAGGCCAAGACGGCCAAACAAGTCACAGAGACTTACCTCGCGTCCGTTGCACACCGAGCTCCGTCCACGAGCGTTTGTTCACCTATACATTTCACAATATACGACATTAAACTGAGTCTAAAATCACCAAACCTCCATTAATGGAGGTTTTCAAGCTCCAACTTAACCGAATCTCCAATACACCTTAACAAACCGATGAACTAAGCTCCGAAAATCATCAATACGTCTATTAGAGGCATAACTAAGCTCAACCTATCAATTTCAAATATCGATCGACGTTTTCGACGAAAACCCTAACAAACCCTAATCGTTTTAAAACCTAGAAATTGATATCTAGCATTCCTAAAGCTTAGAGCCTTGCCTAGAGAGCGAAGACGGAAGAGAAACGTGAAGGCTCGAGTCGCCGGAGGACAAGCTTCGACCACGGAGAGGAGAATCGCCGGAGGACAGGAGAACATCGCGTGAAGGGGAGGGAGAGAAAAGAGGTTGGCGTGGGGAGGAAGAGAGAAATGAGGGAATTTGATTTTAATTAAACTTTTAGTTTGACAATTACTAAATTGCCTTTATCTCATTTTCTATTTATTCCTCCAAAATTCTCGTTATTTAACTAACGATTCGTTTTCTCCAATTTTTCATATTTCCCCATAAATTCTAATTTATTATTACGGCTTCGTTAAAACTTTCCGTTCGCTAAACGGACTTAATATGACGTGTTTACAAAAATGCCGATTTATATTGGAATAAATTAGATCCCGTAAAGCCGGGTGTTACAATAGATGATGCGTTAAATACTTTCCTCCATGACACCTACAAAAATGAAGGATCTCGTAGCACATTATCAGTTAGTTATATGATCGATTGCACGTCCGGAGTGATCAACCGCAGCCTAGCTAAATGTAGGTAAAATTGAATTCGAAAGTTGTCTCGTCCTCCACAACTTTGAAGTGGTGGATAGATGAACTGATCAATTAAGATTGTGGGTGTTATTTGTATGCCTCCAGGAACCTATGCGTTTGATCCCATGTGGGATCAACATTTTCAAAATTGTTGTCACTAGTAAAAATTTTGTGGTTACGATATATTATTATATATAGAACTACTTTCTAAATAATGCCCCATTAGAGGTTTATGTAACAAGTTTTTGTAGTAAAATGATTTTAACTAGTATACCTTCATGATATACTTGCTCATACTAATTAGGATTAGTTTATTTGCTACCCTAAAAAGCAGTTTTTCTTTTAGGAAATTAGTAGTGAGTAGCAGGAAGACAACAGAAAGACTAGGCCACATATAATTTATTTTTCCTTGTACTTTTTATTTTGTCATATATGTAAAACATTTAAGGTTAAGATGTGATTTATCCAGCACAATATTTATTTTTTTACAATATAGACTTGGGCCCATAGCCCATAGATCATGGGTTATGGCAATCTTTAAACTTTTATATTAATCTCACATTCTTTTGATGTGGAATGAAATAATAAGAATGGTAGGGGAGATTGAATTTCAATTTGTCTAGGTCAACCCTTGGATCGTTGTCACTGCTCAGTCTTCCCAGACAACGACTTGTGGATTCTCAAAGTGGGAAGAAGAGCAATTGTACATCTAATTCTTCACAATCTAGCTGTAATGTTGCACTTTTTCAAACTCACTTGGGTGTTCTAAGGTAGGAACTATTGTGCTCTTATGCAAAATGGGTATTCCTAGCATAAGGACCGTAAAGACTACACATGCTATGACCTAAACACCAAATTATGCAGCATAAATTTATAGGGCCACAATATAATAAAACCAAACAACCAACTAATAATATGAATGAGTATTATTACATACAATACTCTATCTCAAAAATATACAGACTCTGTGTCATTTTATCATAGAAACTAACTCTACTCCTATGTTGTGTTGAGCTAAAACCTCAAACCATATGATCTTTACCTTATTTTGAAGTTACCACGTTAAAAACTTGAACAATAGTGAGAGTTCGCATAATGAATTTTTATATAGCCTAATAAATTTAATACTCTAACTATCTACAAATGTGTGCGTGTCAGAGAGAGTTTGTGTGTGTTTAATTATTCATATTCTTGTCTTTATTAACATTTATGTTTATCATAAAATTGTGTTATTCTCTTTCTTCCATTATTACAAGATTTATTTATTTATTTTATAATTTAATAAATCGTCCTTACATGTTTCACTTGTACATTGGTTAGAACTAGCGTGTAAATGTACCTTCCTAAGCATTCTATCTAATGTCTATTGTTTGAGGTATTATGCTTAATCATGTTTAATGCCCAACATGATTAGTCTTCACATTTTCAATATTTTTGACAAGTCTATCTGGCACTCATGTTCAACATTCTTATAATTTATGTGCCAATGGTACCATACACTTCTCTCGTGTGCCATCAGTTTATAATGCATGATCGACATACATATCCATGCCATGTATGACCCACTCTATCCTCAAGCACACCTATCCATAATTTCAAATAATCACACGCACTTAATCTCCAACGTCAAGTTTAACTATGTTCTCGCACTATTTTCTAATCTTATCTATTGTTTAAAAAATAACACTACTCTTAAAATTGTACCAATGCAATTACTTACTCTAATTGCACTACTCCTAGGTAGAATAATATTTATCTACCTTAATGCATATACTAATGAATATGTATAAAATAACAAACCATCACCGTCGTCATAATCCTCGACTACTTACCTCTGGGTAGATTCTAGTGTAAATCTACCTATATCCATATGTTAATGAATGTATACATATCCAATGAATATCTAATGCATGAACATTTGTCATATTAACATGTTCCAATGTTAATGTCAATATGAACATACACGTGCGACAACAACCACACAAACTAGATTCCACAACTGTACTCACCACGTGGCCTAGCTATCAATTACCTCACGAGGATTTATAGGGGACGCATGATAGTAAGCTATGTTTCTATGTATCTGTTTACCTCCAAGGAAAGATAACAACACTAGGTTCTGATGTACACCAATATGCACCTCCTATCAACACAGATCGCAACCTATTACGGCCCGTAGACTAGAACATCGGGTCTGGCGACCCGATCATTAGAGATGACCCGATCACTCAGCCCAACGCTTGGTTCGCAGTGAAAGAATTGGGACGCTTTCGTTAAATATATTCTTTGTTTATCAACCCTAATTACTCCATAGAAACCGAGTAATATGTAAAGCTAGTGTTCTGGATTAGGTTCTTGAAGGAATGGTTGAAAGAAGAAGAGGGACGATTCTATTTACTGTGTGTTCATCTTCATTCAATGGCATAGCTGGTTTCTCTGAACAATGTCAGAAAACTCCATCTTCTTGAATTTAGTACAAGTTTTTCGTCATAAAATTTATTCCGGTACTGACCGAACTAAAGATTCAAACTTCATTCGGCTCTTAGGCTGTGGAAAATTTGCTTTGAGAGCACGATCGCATTGTTTGGCGAGGGAGCTTCATCCACTGGGGATACACGTCGCCCATGTCGTCATCGATGGCCTAGTTGGTTCCCAAAGTAAACTCATATTATCTCTATTTTCCTAGTGAATTCTATCCGACCAAACACCGATTCAACAAGTTTAGACAAAACCCATCTGAATAAATCCCAATCCATAGATTCTAGTCAAATCTAAACTCATTTTCTCGCATACCAAACAGAAATTCTTCGATTTAAGACCAAACCGATCCACCAAAAATCGACACTAACACTGTAAACGGCTTGACAGAGGGCCGCCCATTAGCATGCCGGGTGCGGCAAGGGAGCAAGTGCAGAGGTGTGAGTGGGAGGAATGGACCAAGACTCGCTGGCTTTAACCTACTGGCACTTGCATGTTCAGGACAAGACCGAATGGACCATAGAGATTGACCTGCGTCCTCCACATTCAAGATTGTTCTAGCTTGTTTATTTCACCTTAAATCTCCATATTTACATAATAATAATTGATGCTATAAATCCCGTTCACCTTTTGAAAAATCTGCTTGCTCAAACGTTACCCACATAATAGACCAAAATTATTTAGCCTTTGCAGGACTTTAGATTCAATAATAAATGAACAAGTGCTTACTCCAACTAAATATTTGGAATTTGAATAGGTCATGTGAGTAACATAGAACACATATTTGGGTCACTTTTTGGACAGGCATAGAAGAAAACTTGCACAATTATGACTAAAAAGTTAGAGAGAGAGAGAGAGAGAGATAGTCAAAAGCTTGACATTGGGTGTGGTATGGGAAAGTGGGCTACGTTTTTTGGAGTCAAAAAGAAGGAATTTAGGTGATGGTAGTCAGAATGGTGGACATATTGTGAGAAAAGCTTTGGTAGAGGAAGATAGGATAAGGCCAATCAATCATTGGCTTAGTCAACATCCATACACATCCACTTTTGCACTCTGATGCAGAGAATGATTCTCTTCACCCCGACCAAACTATGAGAGAGAGAGAGACAACAGAGACAGAGACAGAGACAGAGACAGAGACAGAGACAGAGACGTGGGTTAGATTAGGATTTGTCTTAAGAAGCAATTGACTTGCAGAAAATAACTCCCATCTCTCAACTACAAATAAACACACTTGACTACAACTATACAGTTAAAGTAATTGACATCTCGAGCTTCATCTCCACGGAAAATATTCACACGCTTACGCCTAATTTAAATCGAAAAGAAGAACGTCACCAAATTCAACAGGGGAGTAATTTTGTGGTTGCAAAAATTCCGAATAATAGGGTCTCCGAAATGTCTCACCAGCTATTGATTCCTCAACTAGGCCAAAGGCAGTCATGATTCTGACCTGTTGGCGACTTTATTGAGGTTTCGATAGAGTCCGGCTAGACGGCCCGTGCAATAGTTTGACGAACCCCAGGAAGCTTAGTTTTCCGTCACTATGTCTTATCCAATCCTGAAGAACGGCATGAACTGGGACAGAAGGCCCTAGGCCAAGTTCCTGAAAGAAGACAGCACATTATCTTAGCTGACCTACATGCGCAATTAAGCTGCATTCTTAATCTGAGTGTGGAACAAACTTATATTTTTTTCGTCGCCTTCGTCGCGGTGCGCTCTGATCTTGCTTATACTCTTGCCAAGGTAACTCTCTCTCTCTTGAAAGTTCGTAGTAAAAGAACAAAACCTCATCTGATCTAGTAACGATGACGTTGACTATGATTGTTGAGGATGGCGGAAGAGTACAGGTGATACGAAAGCGGACTTGTCGGAACCTGACCGATCGTGAGGCGAGGCTGCTTCAACCGGAGGCATCTGGACATTGATGGAATTAGACTCGGGGTAAACAATCAAGAATGATATTCAATCTCTTCCTCAAGCTTTAGAACAAACAAATACATGATAATTTAATATAAGCATGCTTGTAATTGTTACGAGATGTTGTGGAAGAATCTTGATGCTCAAAAAGGTTTGGATATGACTCTATACAAGGACGGGAAGAAAAGAACACTAAAATTGGTTACCCTTTGGAAAATCTCGACTCGAGTATCGGGACGGAGCTTCCACAAGGTCGTTGTGCAACAGCTCCGGAAGAAGGCCGCCACTCTTCCAAGTAATTCCGACCCAGTATGATTTCTGTTAGCCAATCGACTTTGTCTCTTAGTAAAAACAAACTCTCACTTTAAATCTGGTGTCTCGTTATTTTCGTAACTATTATGGTGACTATTGCCGTAACTAAAATATAAATGCTATTTGCGTCCTCCTCTAATTGTATTTGCTAATCTTGATTCATTGGCATTTAGTGTTAGGTTAGAGCAAGGAACGGTCACTTCACTCA